>CM049577.1:13178565-13566065 GCA_027123335.1 Amphiprion clarkii | reverse complement strand
AATAAGCTTCTACTGGTCTTTTGTGGACATGATTCCCTTAACTCTGGATATGTTCTTAAGCTGGTAGAAGATTGACTTGATACGACTACTGAAAGTCAGATCCGAGTCTATCAGCACACCAAGGTTTCAGACTTCGTCTTTGGTTTCTAGGGAGAGTGACTCAAGGTATTTACTAACAACAGTCCTTTTCTCTTTGTTGCCAAGAACAATTTTGTTAGCTGAGATTTTACCAAGTTAAAAGCACTACTCTCCACATCTGGTCTTCAGTCAGACACAAGCACAGCAGACAGGACGCGCTGAGCTCATGTTGAGTCTGACAGTGACTATTGATTGAGGGAGCAGCCAGTGAAAGAAGCCTGGCCAGGTGTATCGATCTGTCTCTGAGCCATTGTCAGAGCTCATCATGTGGTCTAATGATAATGCTCTGAATTGAAATGCTTGCTGACCTTGAGCAGTCACAGCTAATGATACAAACATTAGAACGATACACTGAGACAATAGTTCTTCATAAGATAAATGTCACATCTTTATCACATCTGAGGTTTCTTTTACAGCATTGGCCTTCATTTACAGCTAATTGTCCTGCAAAGCTAAACAGAGGAGACAAGCGGTCAAACCAGGTAAACATCATGTTTGAAATTTCAAATACGTCTTTTCATGTTACTCTGTAGAACAGGGTGCAGTCACTTTGCTTTTTTGTGTTACATTACTAATTCTGTTCAAATGTATTGCCTGTAGGGCTGCACAGTGGCTTGGTGGTTAGCACTGTTGTCTTGCATCTAGAACAGACCTGGGCATCGTACAGCCCGCGGGCCACATCCGGCCCGCCGGATGACCCTGACTGGCCCATATGAGGTCATTGGAAAATATTAAAAGTCAGTCAGACTCTGCAGCGTTTATATGCCCGGAGAAGAAAGGAGCGTTCGTTAATGTGCCCCTTTCCAGGCGAACCGTAACGAGGCGGGTGGAGAGCAGCGCCGAAAATCTGGAGCTTCAGCTGCACAACAAAGTGGACAATTTTGACGTTTTCTCCTTGGCTCTGGACGAGAGCTGTGATGTTAGTGACACAGCCCAGTTACTCATCTTTATACGTGGACTAACAAAAAACCTTTGCGATGACGGAAGAGCTGGCAGCTGTGCAGCCAATGAAAGGAACAACGACGGTGAATGATTTGTTCAGAGTTAAATACACGCATGAACAAGCTGGGACTAAAATGGGAGAGTTTGGTTGGTGTTACAACTGATGGCTGTCCAAATTTGACAGGGAAAAATGTTGGACTTTTGAAATGGATGCAAGATAAAGTGACTGAAATGAACCCAGAAAAGAAACTGATATTTTTGCACTGTATTATACATCAGGAGGTGCTGTGTAAGTCAGTGCTAAAAATCAACCACGTGACTGATGTTGTAACTAAAATAGTTAACTTCATCAGGGCAAGAGCATTGAATTACAGACAGTTTGTTGTCTTTTTGGAGGAGATGAGAGTGAACATGGTGACCTTGGTTACCAGACAGCTGTCAGATGGCTCAGCCTGGGCAAGATGCTTAAACGGGTTTGGGATCTGAGAGCAGAGATTCAAGAGTTTTGTGAGAAGAAAGGCAGGGACATCACCAAGCTCTCAGATGCAGACTGGATATCAGACCTTGCTTTTGCTGTTGATGTGACTGCACTAATGAATGAACTAAATACCAAGCTGCAAGGCAAGGTCCTCTTTGCACATGAAATGTACAGCCTGGTGACTGCTTTTATGAGAAAGCTGAAGTTTCTCTCAAGCCACTTGGAGGGCAACATTCTCATCCACATGCCCACACTGAAGGAAGTCACACCACCAAAAATATCTACAACTCAATAGGCAGCAATCATAGTTTGAATGAAAAAACAAAGTCTTTCATTAAATAGTTGTGTTCTGTGTTCCACATTTTCGTTGTATCATTGTAATGTTTCATTTACTGTTTTTATTGAGATATATATTGAGCAGAGCTGTAAGTGTGTTGGTCCGGCCCTGAACAACCATCAACGTTTCTCATGTGGCCCCATATGAAAATTAATTGCCCACCCCTGATCTAGAAGATCCCCGGCTGGCGTGTCGGTCTGGGCCTGGGATCTTTCTGTGTGGAGTTTGCACTGTGCATGTGTGGGTTTTCCTGAGGTACTACAGCTGAAGTGTGAATGGGAGTGTGATTGTTTGTCTCTCGGTGTAGCCCTGTGATAGACTGGTGACCTGTCCAAGGTGTCCCCTGCCTTCACCTTAAGTCAGCTGGGATGGACTCCAGCCCCCCGTGACCCCAATGAGGATTAAGGGCTGTATAGATAATGGATGAATTAATAGATGTATTGCCTGTTGCTAGCAGATATTCAACACTAGAGGGAAGCACAACTCTGAGACAATGACAATTTGAAGGTTGTGAACCACACTATTTCTTATATGTGTGTGTGTGTGTGTGTGTGTGTGTGTGTGTGTGTGTGTGTGTGTGTGTGTGTGTGTGTGTGTGTGTGTGTGTGTGTGCACGCGGACGGTTGTGCATGTGGTGTGACAAAAAGTGTCTTCTCTTGCACTTTTTCGATTCTGAAGAACCAACCAAAAGATGACCGAGGCAGGATGAGTAGAATTTGGCCAGACAGAGGTCCTGGTTCAGGTTCCACAGAACTGAGGTGTCTCATTGAGACCAAATTAACTATTAATTCTAAGCAAATTTGAAGATATAATTCTTCTTCTTCTTCTGTTCTTATTATTATAATTTGTATTAGTGCTAGTAGTAATAGTACTAGTATTTTTTTTTAATATACACTTTTTCAGGTCGACCATATTTAGGATTGAGTTTGTTATTTTCTGGTCTTCTAGGGCCATGGAGGTGCAGTGAAGCCCATGTCTGGAAGGGAGGGGAGGGACCCACTATTTGCAGTTTAGGAGATCAGATTTGATCACAACATTTTGGAGTGCTGCCTTGTTCTGAGAAGGTAATGAGAAAGTGAGAGAAAATAGAAATGTGTCACCAAAGGGAATGTGTATTTTGTGCAATTTTTTTTGTGTGTGTGTGTGTGTGTGTGTGTGCGCGCGCGCATGTGTGCGTTTGTGTGTAGGCCTTTGTCTGATGGTTTCATTGGTCTCTCATTGAAGTGTCCTTCATATGCCTTTCCAAACAAACATACACAAATGCACATGCACACACACACCCACACAACAAACATTCAGAGACCTGCTGTGGTCCTAGGAGACACCCATAGAGTAGCAGCTGCTCTGTCGGCACACACACACACACACACACGCCTACCATGCTTGTTTGCTATTTGTAAAGGTTGATAAACATTGATACGCATCCCTTCACACAACTGGTATTGTGTGATATGAGCCTCGAGGATTTGATTTTTGTGTGTGTGTGTGTTTTTTTTTTTTTTTTTAATCAGGGCTGGTATATGTGGGATGATGTGATAAATGGATGGGTAGTTGTATGACTCATTCTGCAAGGGACAATGCAACTACTAGAGACATAAAGATAAAGAGACATGAAAAAATGACCCACATGCAGTGAAAATCTCATATTGATAATAAATATTCTGCTTCTTGGCTCAGTCTGTTGTTACTATGAGTTTATGTTTGTCAGTCTCAAACTAAACCATTAGACCTTGTCACTGATATGTTGAGGTAATCATCACTGCAAACTCTTAAATTTGGAAAATAATTTTTTACCTTCACACCGACTATGACATGATTTAACGTTTCAGGAGTGTTAAAGCCAACATCCAGCACTCATCTGGAAGGTTCTGGCTCCAAATGGAAAAGCTTCGGACTTCATTGACTTGACTCTATTGTAGCCAAAAGAATGACATCACACCTGGCAATGGCCCACAGTTTATCCTCACACTAAGACCAGTATTGCCCTTTTAACGTCCATGAATGAGCAAAAGTCTGACTCCTCAGGACTACAAAAGTAATGCAATAACAACAACTATGCATCTATGTGTGCACCCACATTGGAGTATAACCAAGGCTTACTAATGCACACAGTAAACAGAATGATAGCCGTGATGAGATTAAAAATCTACCTACCAACATGGTTACATTTTTCTGTGCAACCTCATCTCTGCTGTTTTACTTATGAGACTTAAAATAGGAAGTTTAAGTATATTTTCATAATTATTTTTCACTGGGGGCTACACAGTGGCTTGGTGGTTAGCAGTTTCCTGATGATGCCTGGTTTGCTTCCCGGCCTTTCCAGGATCTTTCTGCAAGGAGTTTGCATGTTCTCCCTGTGTTTCTCCAGGGTACTCCGGCTTCCTCCCACAGTTGAACAACATGCTCAGGGTAATTGGTAACTCTAAATTGTCCATAGGTGTGAATGTGAGTGTGTGGACTTTCTGTGTAGTCCTACGATAGACTGGTGACCTGTCCAGGGTGTCCCCTGTCTTCACCCTAAGTCAGCTGGTATAGACTCCAGCCCTCCATGACCCTACTGAGGATTTAGTGGTGTATAGATAATGGATAGATGGATGTTTTCATTGGAGTGTAATCACCTGAAAATAAGAATCATTGTGTTTTGTTACCTTTAAATAAGCCTTTTATATCTGCATTGTTGGAAATCCAACATGTTAGATGCAATGAGAATGAGTTTAATGTGCCGGTTGTCTTTTTTGTCAAAGTTCGAAGTCACAGCAGAACGAAGATGATGGAAATAAGACATAATTTATTTTAATTGAAATCAAGGTAACTAGTCTGTTTATCTGAAAATAGTACTCACCATTTGGCCTAGAAGATTGCAGTATTTGATATGGTTGATTTGATATTGCTTGCTCAGTTTTTGTGATGTTGTGTTTTGCTTTTGTCTGTTCTGTCCTTGTTTTGGAGTTCTAGTACATGCACACGCACACACATTAGTTTTTCTTCCTTTGTAATGACCCTGATCAACATAATTTATTACCTAGCCCTTTACCCTGATATAAACCTAATACTAATCTAGATGCTAGATTGTCCTTACTTTCCAAAAATGTCCACATTCCCAAGGTCTCAAATCCAAATTAGCCCTTACAAAGATGGACGGACACACACACACACACACACACACACACACACACACACACACACACACACACACACACACACACACACACACACACACACACACACACACACACACACACACACACACACACATCTCGACAGATGTTTAGTATGGTATAGCAGTTCGTGAAAAGATTAGCAGAAGTGTTGAGCACCTGCAGTATTGAAAGCAGACTGATGACCGTGACAGGATACTGTCCCCAGGCCATATGCAGCACACTACATCCTCACACACGCACACACACAGGCCTCAGTAAAAGGTTCCGGTGTTGAAATGAAGGAGTGTGTCGGATTGTTGCGACAGGCAGTGAATGAAGATGTTGGGCTGCTCAGCCATGGTACAGCTTCTGCCGCTGACAGACAGACACACACACACACACACACATGCACACACACACCAGACACACTCTGCAGATTGCAGAATTCTGACTGGAATGCCTTGGACAGCGTATGTAGAGTGTACAGGCGGAATGTGAACAAACTGTGGTATGTACAGCAATTGCATTTATCTATAGATAGTTTATAGAGTGGAAAATTCGTCTTTGAGCTTTGACACTGATGGCAAGACTTGCATGATTTGGTCTGGCCAAGAGTTTTTACTCTCACTGAGAGGCAGCAGATCCTCAGCCCCTCATCAGCTTTCTACACTTTTAATTTCTGGTCTTTGTATTTCTGTTCACTTCCATTCTGTACCACATTTTAATTTCATATGATTTTCTTACATGGGTTGATCATATCTTTCTGATAGCTAAGTCCCTCTACATTGGCTATGAATGTTGTTTATGTTCCTCACAGGTATATAGACATTGGATATGATTGCTAAGAAACAACAGATGCCTGGTTGACTTGCTTTAAATCACCACTCAGTTGCATGTCCTCATTCAGACCACAAAATGCAGAGTGACGATAGGTTGAATAATCAGTATCCTGTGTATGTGTTGTAGCTTTTAAGGGAATCTAGTGGTTGTTGTGGTTGTCAACATCTTGGCAGAGCCTGACTCTTCCTGGCTCTCAGTAATCCAAAAATTAGCAAAGAAGTAGAGCATAAGTGGAGCTGAGACAGGCCATGTAAATGTCTATGGGCCATGGACTGATGGCTCCCACCGATCACTGCAAGTGGCCAGAAATATGCAGAACTTTGAGCACTAATACAATTTAAATGCATGAGATCCATGAAAGCCCCACTTAGCATTCATCATGAACATTGAAAGGAGATGCACCACCGTTCAAAAGTTTGGGATCACAAATGTCCTTAATTTTTGAAAGAAAACCGTTGCTAAGTGCCAAGTAATGAACACTTCTTCCATTAATACCCACCTCACTAACCACAAACATCTCCAAGATACACTTACAGTAGATGGAAGCTTCATATTTTACAGTAGATTAGTAGATTTTACAGTAGATGGAAGCTTCATATTTTACAGTGGGAGATTGTTTGCAGAATTTACATTACATTAGACTACACTGTAGATTAATTAAGACATCAAAATAAAAAAAAGAATACATACAGAATTATGTTGTAAACAAAAAAGTGTTAATCTTCAGAAATACAGTCTAGACACTGTTAATGTGATAAATGACTATTCTAGCTGGAAACGGCTGATTTTTAATGGAATATCTACATCGAGGTACAGAGGAACATTTCCAGCAACCATCACTCCTGTGTTCTAATGCTACATTGTGTTAGATAATGGTGTTGAAAGGCTCATTGATGATTAGAAAATCCTTGTGCAATTATGTTAGCACATGAATAAAAGTGTGAGTTTTCATGGAAAACATGAAATTGTATATATATATATATATATATATATATATATATATATATATATATATATATATATATATATATATATATATATACTATTTCTTTAGGATATATATCCTGAAGAAGTAGGCCTTATTATTATACTACACTACTGTATTCTCTAATAATGTAATTAAAAGTCATTATTTTCCTAAATTGATATTGTGTATTTTGTTTTTCTTCTACAATAATTCCATTATTTACATAGGTTAATTATTTTTATGTTTGTTTGTAGTAGCCTCAATTTATAAAATTTGAAAGAAATTGAATAAATTAAAAATGGAAACATCCTGGTTATTTATATCCGTGCAAATTGGTGATGCAAGCACATCGTGATTTCAGATCATCTGTGAGCAGGTGTGTTTTCATTCTTCACTGTCTCAGCCACTATGTTCCGTACAAACTAAAAAGAAACAGACTTTTACATGATCTTTGCTTTCTGATTTCTTATCGAGGTTTCATAAAACAAGGATAAGATGTGTCGCGCCTCAGCCGGGACACGAGTAAATATGTGAACTCTCTCACTGAGGCTGGCTTCCTGTGACATTATCTGTCTGATGGCTTTGAACACAAAAGATGCGGGGTGATGGGTGGAAGGTGGGACTGAAGGGAGAGGCGGTGTCAGGGGAAGGGAGGGTATTTAGATTGTGTCTAGAGGATGGTGAGGGTTGGGTGGGGTAAGGAGGGTATTTGATCTGGTGGAGCATGGAGAGAGGGGGAGCTGGGAAATGGCAAACTGGTTCCCACTTGACAGCTGGCTTGCTACCAGACTTCTTGTGTCACTGCCTCTAAATGTTACAATTCTGTTGTGCACGCTATGTGCACCTTTACATTGCTCTGATAAAGTAGAGATTTGTATTTCATGCTTCTTTTTTGTGGAATGTTTGTTTTTCAGTCAATCAAACACAAGAGCTTCAGAGATTTTTACAACAAAAACATAATTTTCCTGGTGAATGTCTTCTTGCCATTGTCGCTTCCATTTCATGTCTGTTTTAAAGCCTGTGTGACAGGGAGCTCCTCTGGTGGGCATGCCTCCAAAGGCGCCAATTGGAGGTGTCATGTGGAATCATTTCATTACACTGGGTGAGGGAATTAACCTTGACGTTCAGTAGCAAGGCTGTAATTTAGGATTCATAGCGTTAAAGAAGATGGCCTGTCATTCTTGATCCAGAGCCAGCCTTTTACTACACATACTTAATGGTGTCCGCCTACCATTAAGTGTTCCTGTCTTTTGAGGGAATATTAGACTCACTGGCAGACGTGGTCTCTTTTATTTGCTGGTTTTATCAAATCTTGTTCCAGTGATACATGGTTATAGTTTTACTGTAAAGGATAGACTGCACATTGAAGTGTGGTGGATGCCTTACTGAGCTTTTCCATGCAGGATGCTACACTGCCATGTACTGGGCCCCCTCCTTCTCAGTTTTTACATGCACAGGACTCTTACGTGCTAACTCGTGATATGTTGAATTACACACTACAAATTAGCTGTACCAGACTATAAGCTGCATCACTGCCAAAATCTAATCAGTTGGTCCTTGTGTCATTTCTGACCTTCCCTGAAAATTTCGTCCAAATACGTTCTTCCCTTTTTGAATAATGTTGCGCACAGAAAGACAGATTCACAGAGTAACAGATGGACCAACGTACACCAATCATTACATAACTGCACCACGGTCCTTGGCGGAGTAATAACATAAACTACCGTCCAAAAGTTTGGGGTCATCCAGACAATTTCATGTTTTCCATGAAAACTCACACTTTTATTCATGTGCTAACATAATTGCACATGGGTTTTCTAATCATCAGTTAGGCTTTCAACACCATTAGCTAACACAATGTAGCATTAGAACACAGGAGTGATGGTTGCTGGAAATGGGCCTATGTACCCCTATGTAGATATTCCAATAAAAATCAGCTGTTTCCAGCTAGAATAAACATTTACCACAATAACAATGTCGAGACTGTGTTTCTGATTCATTTAACGTTATCTTCATTGAAAAAAAAAAGCTTTTCTTTCAAAAATAAAGACATTTCTATATCACCCCAAACTTTTGAACGGTAGTGTATATAGTATTATGCCTATTAAAAATACATTTAATTAAATTCTGTAAATAAAAGGGGGACTGGCAGTAGGCTACTGCTGTAAAATGTGTTCAGTATTACTATATACACTGTCTAAAAGCTTATTCCTCTCTGTTCAGTGTTATATTAATCTTCTCCCAGCCTATATGTGTCTACCTAAAGCATCTATGGGACCACTAGGTCAAATTCCTCATGGAATCAGTAAAGTTGGTGGCGGATGTGTTGACTTGTAGGGCAGTGCTGTGGGTGTGGTCTGTTGTTTCTGAAAACTTGTTCAACTATAAAATCTTCTGATACAACACACCCTGCGTTTTAAACAGTTTTCTATAGTTTACCAAGTACTTGAATGCTGTAGGAAACTACTTCACCTTGATCTTATTACAGTAACGTGGCATACAACCATGTGTTATTTACTGTATGCACAGAGTTGTTGGTTTTTAATGTGCACATAATTTACTGTTTACAGTGTGTCCTTGGGGGTGCTGCTAGCGTTTGCTTTACACAAAATGCCAATTAACTGAACCCTCAGCCTGCCTCCTCTTTGTTGGTATATGGGATTACACACTAGATGACTTGGCACTGTTCCTGTTGTCAAACTCTACAAGACATTTTAAATCTGCCCCAGTGATATTAATCTGGTTTTGCTTCTCCTGACTGGAATAGAATATAATGGATTACAGAACTGAATGCAACATGCTACAAAGCCCTGATCAGTATGCATTTCTCATGAATGTTCCTGGCTCCACTGAAAAGTTATACTGCTTCATGTTTACATGCTGGTAAATTACATTTGGTGTTTAAATGTTGTTTCCAAAGCATTTACATCAGACGAAGCTGAAAGGCCGTTGAATGCATTACTTGTTATATTTTGTGGCGATTCTTCATATTTTACATTGAACATTTTTCTTTCCAATACATAACTTGTTACGTGTAATGTTTGATGTTTGAGTTCATTTCAAAGAATTTGTAACCGTTTTACCACCACCCACAAGTCAGCGGCCTTGAAGCAAATTGCTCAGATACAGTAGGTCTGTGTCACTGTTTATTGTATACTTGCACACTACCATTCAAAAGTTTGGGGTCACCCAGGCAATTTCATGTCTTCCATGAAAACTCACACTTTTATTCATGTGCTAACATAATTGCACAAGGGTTTTCTAATCATCAATTAGCCTTTCAACACCATTAGTTAACACAATGTAGCATTAGAACACAGGAGTGATGGTTGCTGGAAATGTTCCTCTGTACCTCTATGTAGATATTCCATTAAAAATCAGCCATTTCCAGCTAGAATAGTCATTTACCATATTAACAGTGTCTAGACTGTATTTCTGAAGATCAACACTTTTTTGTTTAGAACATAATTCTGTATGTATTCTTTTTTTTATTTTGATGTCTTAATTAATCTACAGTGTAGTCTAATGTAATGTAAATTCTGCAAACAATCTCCCACTGTAAAATAAGAACATTCTGGAGCCATTTAAAAAATGTACTATTCTAAGAGTTTAGGCATTGAGTTATCAAACTAAATTATTTAGAATAATCACCAAACATTTTTAGAATGTTTTCAGAGAACATTAGCCAACCTACAGAAAAAAAAAATGCATTCTGGGGAAAAAAACAACAACTTCAAGCTGGAAACAATACTAGAACTTTGCATGGTAATATTTTCAGCATATTTTAAGCATGAAAAAAATTTGTAGCTGGGGTGCTGATATCTGTCTCTTCACTAAACATAGTGAGGTGAAACTGACACGAGTCCTTTTCCAGTTCAGAGTGGTCTGCAAAGGTAGCACAGAATGCAACTTGTTTAGCTATATGTCTCGCAAAATCTTATTACAGATGTGTGGCTTCATGTGTGTGTGCAGGTGGCTGCAGCTGTCAGGCTTCTGTCTTACTTGTATGTAACAGAAAAGAAATGTTTCAGGTCTGATCATTGCAAATGCCACGTGGCCATCCAAAGCCTTGATTAGACGTTCACGTGGATGCACACAAAGACAACACGGACTCATAGTTGTTTTTACCATGCTACTTTTCAAGTTTGCTAGAATTTGCTTGGAAGACACTGTTCCCTATAACATTATTATAATTATTATTATTATATACATAGTAGGTCAGCATCTGCGTATTCCAAGCATGCAGGCTACTGGTCTGGTAGTGTAGTGGTCCATGTGGGCAGATAATAAAATTTACATTATATGGATCATAATGAATCCTCAGGTATCTCTGGATGTGAAAAGTAATACACCAGCCTAACAGGGCATAACATGCTCTAACCCATAATGTAAGTAAATTGTAATTATCTGTCTTCATTTTCTTTTTATCTTTAAGTTCATTTAAAAAAACAAAAGACAAAACTCATACATTGCCTCTCATGGCTCCCCCTGGTGGTGATGACAGAGTGAAGAAACGACAGTGTCAGTTTCCAGTTATCTACTGAGCACAGTGCCCACTCTGAAACTGATAGATTTGTAATTGATGCTTTGTAATATCCCTGGCAAAATAAATACAAATCAGTAATCTGTTAACATCTGCCACTAGACAAACTGAGTGTCCTCTCTGTCATAGAGGGTAGAAACAATTATCTTGTCACCCTGGAACCTGACAATACACCACGGAAGAGGTCAATAATCCATTCAGGAAGGCAGAGTTTATCAGAGCCGCCTTTAGTTGGACTGATGAGCTTTGAATTAGCTGTCACAGCAGATCACAGATACACAAGGAACACGCTGCTGTCAAGGTCACACTCCTACAGTGGTTGTTCATGGGTTACTAACATTAATTATCAGTTCAAAAACAGCTTAACAAGTCAAATGTTTATCTTTTTGAGTTCAGTATTAAGATGCTAACACACAACCAGCAGTAGAATCTTATAATGGATACTGGCTTACTGCTTACAGGCTCAGTGCCAGTATATTTGCAAATTTCCAGACATGTTAATTAACTATGTCTACTTTTTTTGTGATGCAACTGCATTGAATGAATTATCTTTTTTAGAAAACATTATGAACAACCTGAAATTTCTTAAGAAAAATAAGTGCAATTTCAACAATATTATGCCTCGGTTTAACATTTACACATTAGAACTTACAGATCACAGTGTGTCTACAAAGGCGCAAAACATTTAGTCTCAGGTATCTGGAACTGAACAATATAGTAGATGTAGAAAGTATTTTAAATTTACAGTTTTACAAATTTACAATTTGCAGTTTTACACTTTGCAAAGTCATCCCACGGGCCGGACTGGACCCTCCGGCAGGTAGCTTTTGGCCAGCGGGCCATATGTTTGACACACCTGATCTAAAGCCACGCTACTAGTTCTGTGAATGGGCCTTTGAGCTAAATGGTACATTTCAAGTCAAGTGTTTACTGTACATTATCAATTTCGATATACAAATCCTTGAGTGGAACATAAAATAATACACAGTGTTTTTGAGATGGAAAAGTTGGTGTATGAATAATGTAAAATGTGTCAATGTGCCATGAATAACTGATGATATTTCATGAAGCATGATTCATGACTATAAGTCCATTGAAGTTTTATGCTCAACTGGAGGAACAAAAAAACCCTCCAATCTGTGGAAAGGGATGAAACTGTAGCATTCATCACATTACAGAAACATCATTATTTCCTCAAATTTGGTGTATTCCACTTCAGCTTTGATTGAAGTTTCTTCTACTACATCATATGATTGTAGAATTTTTTTCTGTAGTGATTTAATTATATCTCACTTGTAAATTTCCACCCCCAGCTAATCTCCATCATCCAATTACTAATATTTACATGAGAGGCATGGCAAGAAATGTGTAATAATTGGTAATTTAATTTTCTTTTGCTGATTTTTCTTGAAATTCTCTTAAAATTGAAGCTACACTTGGATGGAAAGCCAACTGAGTCCACAACAGAAGAAAGTAACTGGTAGGGCATTTGATTTTTTTATGGCTGGGACCTAAAAATTTGTCATTTTTTAATACTATTTAATGTGACAACATATTAATATCGAAAAGTTAAATATTTATATGTGAACGACCATTGAATGACATGCTTCTTTACTCTATGTTTTATAATACTTAAAATTTGGTTCAGTTGATATGAATTATTTGTGATCTGACAGTGTAGCCTGTTGCTAACAAGAATAGCAAAGTATGCTAAGTCATTTGGTCTTACCCCATTACTAAACCTTACAGTTTATACACAAAGGTCTTAGTCAACCTGTCCTTCAAAACAAAACAATGACATATTGACAGTTGCATCAGGACCATGGACAGCACTACACAGCTAACAAACAAGACTACAACAGCATGCAGCTCAGGGGACATTTTATTCTTCTTCCTTGTGAACACTTTTCAACCTTTACATTGGAGCTTGAAAACTATTCAGGAAACTATTCAGCAAAGCAACCAAAGTAAAAATGATACAATTAATATGATTGTATGATTGTAGTTTACTTACTACAGCAAGTAATGAGGGATCCAAAGAGCTGAACGGAAAACTATCCAGGAAAGTCTGCCTGGCTTTACATACATCGAGGTCATGCGTAATCAAATTGTTCTGCTGTTTTGTTTGTTTAATTGTTAATTATGTAATCAGTATGACTCACCAAAGGCTCTCTCTGTATCTCTGGGGGCTGACAAACATAATTAAAGTCGCCACTTCTTTGTAAAACATGTGTAACTCATACAAAAAAAACAAAAAAACAAAAAAATGACAACATTGCCATACTGCAAAAATATCCTGACTGCTTGTCCCCAGCTTTGACTAGTATTGCTTTTGGTTATACCAAGCTACTTTTCATACCACTGCATGACATCCTGTACTGAGATCTTTTTTTTTTTTTTTTTTTTTTTAAATCTACCTGTGAAATCAAGGTCTTGATGTTATAGTTGACATTCAATTAGTAGCAGGAAAACCAGGTCAGATCTCCCTGTGAAGACACCACCTGGCTCACTGTCTCACACACATATACACACACAGGTGGGAAAGAGTTTCAATGTGGTGCTTGATTAAGCTCAGCTTGGAGCTGAGATGTTATATTTGGAGGTGTGGACAGAGTTCTTCAGTAAGATCCATCCATGATATTCCAATAAAATACAATCCACTTACAGTATGTAATGCTCTACATGTACATGGTGGTGAACTATTATCGTGTCTGGGTAGATTCTCAGTCATCCAGGTCATGATAATTCTAACAGCTTCAGCAGAAAGCAAATGGATTATTCTTTCGCTTACTTAAGACGTTTCACCTCTCATATCCAAGAGGCTTCTTCAGTTCTAACTGACTTATGGAGAGTTTCAGACGCTTATTGTCATTCCAGCTCACATGGCTAATGGCCCATAGATGATCCAGGACCCACATGCCTCAAGATGTCTGTGTAGTTTCTCATTCATCCAGGTCATGGTTATCCAAAGTTGTTTAAAACAATCCAACTGGACTTTAAGAAAGTACTTTGAAGACGTTTCACCTCTCATCCAAGAGGCTTCTTCAGTTCTGGTGGTGGTTCATGTTGCCTCAGCTTATAACCTCTTTGAGGTGTGGTCAGTGCTATTCACATTCCGACGACCATTGCCAAGGCCCATCTGGCTCCTCAATGATGGTCGTTGCCTCAAGGTGTGAATCTTGTGAAACATTGTGGTCCAACAGTAATAACAGTCATGGAGCTGACAGTGTACAGAACAAGGATATGAATCTGCCATGTAAGGAGTGATTCAAGATGTTAACAATGGCAAAACCTTCTGGGGAGAGCCCTTATCACTGCGTTATAGGTGTCTGATAAGTGATGTTGTAGACCCCCTACTCTGTTTAGAGATGGCTGTTCCAGTTAAACGTAAGTGGCTTCCTTCACTGTTCTCTCAAACCATCTGCCCTCTCCATCCAAAATGTGGACATTGCGGTCCTCATGGAACGTCCTTCATCCTTCAGATGCAGGTGAACTGCTGAGGAGCTGCTCTCCTACGTTGACATATGTACTTGTAAAGCTGTTGTTTCATCTCTCCTATATGCAAGTCTGTGCACTCTTTGCTGCATTGGACTGCATATACAACGTTACTCTGCTTGAGGGGAACCAGTTTTTGCCTTAGAGTGTTTGGTCTCTGGTACAGCAACGTAAAAGCTAACCAATAGTAAAAACAAACAACAAAGGATTAGCTACTAACGAATTGTTACATTAGCCTACTGTAGTGCTAGCTATCATGAATTCTTTGCTACTGTAGGCTAAGCAACAGTGATGCTTCATGATTTGACAATATTCTTACCTCAGGAATGCAAACATCAGTGACAACAAAGTTATAATAAATTTGCAACTTTTGTGTTATGCCCATAGGTTTGACATTAATTGGCAACAATCAACCTCTTTTTTAAAAATCCAAAAGAATTTCTGTATGTGTTATCTGACATTTATGTTGCAGTTTAATTCAGAATAATATCAAAATTTTAAAATAAAGTTAAAGTAATGCAGTAGTAACAAGTTTGTATTCACCAAAATTACACAAGAACCAATTGATTAGATTTTGGCAGTGATGCAGGTTATAGTCTGTATCCATGGATTTGTTAAAGATTTCTGTATCATTGCGAGACAGCATCATTGTAACTATGACTACAAATGAACACTACGTCAGCTGCCTGCTGACCATCACATGATTGCAATCCTAAAACAAACTGACCGCTGTGGACCAGAAATGTTTTTTAAAGATTTCATTGATCAGAAATCATGACGACTGAGCAGCCTTGGTTGGGTACTGTGATCTCTGAGTGCTCTTCTTGTTACCTATTGTGGAAATTTAGGGATAATTATTTTTTGTATTAATTTGCAACTGTTTTATCATGTAGGCCCAATTAAAATACACGTTAGATTTGCACATTCAGCAAAACTGTTCCGGAAGTCACTCGCGTCATTTGCGATGAGTCAGACCTGCGCAGATTCGATCACCAGCAATCGACACAGAATGCAGCTGATTAGATTTCTGCCCAACTTGATCCTGACTTGATCTGATGTCATGCAACCATAACATCGTGAGATCAAGATGACTACAGGTTTTGGAGTCAGATGCCACAGTTGCTCTCTAGCGACTGCACAGCCTCAGGGCATGATGGGAAATGTCTGGCTCTCACCTGATCCAACAGCTGATTGATTTAGATGATGAACTATGTGACTTTTGATAGAACATTTTCAGTTTAGTTGATTTACAGAGATTTTAATTTCATTTGTCTGATTTAGAAGGTTTATTGTACATGTGTGGTTGATGTTTATCAGAAAGAGAGGCAGAATACATCCAGATTACACATCAGAAACTGCACACAGCAGGTGGTTTGAGTATATGAACAATGGGTTGATTTCATTCTTTTTAGTATTTAGCAACACCAACATTTCTAGTAAGGGATTTGATGATTTCACAGAAGTTTTGGTTCTGACAATCTGAATATCTGACAGATCAGAAAGAAAAGCTGTTGTCCTTGAATTCTTACTATTGTATCTGCCTATCAGTGTTTTCTTTGTTTGGTCTTCTGATTTATGGGTCATTCCAGAATTGGAGGAAATTTGGGCTTTTGAAAAATAAACCCTGTCTTTCACAATTTTCTGCTGCATATTCAGCAATAATAGATAAGAAACTATCAAAGGCTTGATTTGCTCAGCTTACACATCAATGGTAGCATTTTTATTCCATGTTTTTTGTTGTTTGCTCGCCCTACTCTAATCACAGTAACAGGGTTGCTAATCCATGCTAATGTTAGCTTTTTGTCAGGAGTAGAAGCTAGATATTTAGCTAGCTTTAACTTCTGACCAAGAGGACAAACTTATGGATGGAAAAAAGTAAAGAAAAAAGTCAAAAGAATTTGTCTTTTCCTGATAATATGCATAACAGGGCTGCATGAGGTAGAGTGAGACATTCAGTCAAGGCTGACAATGTTAATAAAATATGAAAAATAGAAGTAAAGACATAGCTTTGCTCTACCCATTCTTTTGGAAAACTGATGATGTTTATTCCAGGATATCATGGGATTCACTGTTCTCTTCTTCTACCAGCTAAAAAGGTTCGGCTAACATGTTGTGAGGCACACATCCCATGCATAATAATTATTATTTAAAATATTATGTTGATTAATTTTCCCCCCACAATCACAAGAGATATCAATGGAAAAAAAAAATAATACCAAAAAAAAAAGATTTAAATTTTAACAGTTCTATTTGAGATTCAATTTGGTTATCAAGGGGACAAAAGAAAAATGACATTTTAGGGGGAGCTCCAGACATGTTTGGTATTTTAAAAAATATTTTCAAACCTTTTCTTTTAGTTTATTTTTATTTATGATTTATTATTATTTATGATTAGTATTTTTATTTATTATTTTTTTAAATTTCATCTCAGGACAAGTAAATTTACACAACAACTGCTTGTTTTAGTAATTTGTTCATGGATTATTTGAAATTTGAAGTATGGGACATGAAATGTCCTCCAGTTCTGGAATGGCCCTTATGTACAATGACAAACTAATCTGATGCTGATTTACAAGAGAATTAATGTAATAATTAACAAAATTGAACCATGAAAAATATTAGAGACTGTGCATAAACTCATACTATTGTCGGAGAACATTTTTTATAAATCAGTTTGTTTCTGAGCTCCAGACTGAAGGCAACTGGGAACTGTTCCTCTTGACTGCAGGGTTTAACTCCTCTCCCTGCTGCTGCAACAGTCTCCTCTCACCTAGAACCAGTCTCACGTCTGCAGACAGCGTAGCTCTGTGATTGGTCTGTGCACTCCGACTCTGCAATCTGATTGGCTGTCTGGCTAAACGTGGCTGCAGCACAGTCGGGCACGTAAAGATCCAGAAAGGAGCCGGCTGTCCCTTCAATGTTAAAGCAGAAGTACTATTTTACGTTGATGTAATGAAGCAGTGCACTAACATTGTAGAAAAACAATTCAAACTCACTGTGGATTACTTTGTACATGTACGCTGTTCTACCAGTTTCTGTTATGTTCAAATATAGCAAGATATTAGCCGATATATATTTTACTTTGAATGTTACGACCGGAACTTCCCCGTAGTGAGTGAAAGCTGCCACTTGATGGATCAGATAAGAGAGTTGAGCAGAGATAAGTATGTACAGTCAAAATAGTTGATGACAGCTCACCATTTTAGTCAGAACAGCGCTGTCGTTTGAGGCCGAACGTCTCCACATCCGTTGTTAGCCGGCTTTAGCTTGCTATCCTCCGCAGGTAAGTAAAGCTGTCTGCGGGCCGATCAACTGTCCCTCGCTAGTGCTCGTTTGGACCGTACCCCGCTGCGAAATGTGGGAATTTAATTTATTACTAGTGTTCTGACCAGCCATCACAGCGGCATTAACATGATGAAAAACTGACACAATTTAACTTGACTCGGACGACTATTCGGCATGTACCCAGTCCATCAAGCTGCTCAGGTTTAAGTACAACTCAGTCTAATTCATACCTGTCATTCTCAACTGAACGAATGAAGCGACTCAGTGAGGGGAAGAGGTAATATCTAAAAACTGGCATTTTATGAAAATAATGCGCCTTTTATTTCCCTAGTAGTTTAGTAGGGAAAGTGTCCTTGACAACCTGAAACCGTTTCCATAGGTGCTGGGCTCTCCAACCTCATCAATGGCACCTCCAAAAACATTTCATTGATGTGGCCAGATGGGCAACTGAGAACTTGAAAGTGGCGACAACAGCAAGAAGCCATGACACAATTACAGGAATTCTGTTATGCTGTTGCACTCTAGAGGCTGGTTGAAAACTATGTCACACACTTTGTTTTCTTATTCTACAGTTAATGCTGGTAGTACTACATAATTCAAATTGGCCTAGAACATGTGTGTCAAGCATATGGCCCGTGGGCCAAAAGTGGCCTGCCAGAGGGTCCAGTCTGGCCCCTGGGATGATTTGTAAAGTGTAAAAATCACTAAGAAGACATTAACTGCAAATTGTTAATTTGTAAAACTTTAAATTTAAAATACTTTCTAGATCTACTATATGCACAGCACTTTGCCAGAAATGTAGCACTGAAAATAAGAATTTTTTTTTTCAAAATAATTATCTTTTTTTTTTTTTTTTTTTTTTTAAAGGGATCATGTACAATATTAAACATAATTGCTTCCATTTGATGTATTGCACCAGAGTCAGCTTGAAGCTAATTTCCATCTGCAGTCTCTTGGCAGGTCACAATAAAAACATCACAACATTAAAATTTCACAAGAAAGTACATGACACAGTGAAACAAAACATTATACACACACACACTCTTAAAAGCACACAGATACACACACTCACACACAAATGCCAATTTAAAAGACATTAGTGGTTGCAGTTGTGAGTGTCCTTAAGCAGGTTTTTCAGTTTGTCTTTAAAACTGCCGGTAGAAATACAATTCTTAATGTCATCAGGCAGGTCTTCCACTGAGTTGTAGCTTTTCCAGAAAAAGCTGACTGCCCAAAGGTTTTGTGTTGAAAAGGCATTCAACAGTCAGTGGTGGAAGATATCCTTGTGAATTTTATGGATTGGATAATGCTATGAATAATTATCTAAATAAACATCTAAATGAAATCAAGGTTTTGCCGTGATCACCCTTTGTTTTTCATGCAGCTCTAATTCTCCTTGGTACGCTTGCATATAGTTTCTCAAGGTACATGGCAGGTAGATTCTTCAGCATCTTGGAGAATCTGCCGCAGATCTTAGACTTTAGATTCCTGAGAATAAGCATCTGTCTCATCAGACTGTCAGTGTAATTGTCTCTCTGTCCTGTTAGCTTATCAACATGACCTCATGGATTATTCAGACGACTATGATGGTGCTGTCTGTCTTCATCGGCAGCAGCCAGGGGAAAAGGGACCAGGTGCTTTACTGTTCTGGTAGGTCACAGAGCTCTCACTGAAACTCTTTATTTGATGAAATACTGCTGATGCTTTTGCTGTAATAAACAAACAATTCAACTACAATGCCTTCTGCTGCATAGTAACAAAGCATCCAGCCTGATCATGTTACTTAGAGGAGAAAAAGAAAGATGAAACCTGCCAAACAGAACCATTGGAAAGTTGAAACTGGTCGACACTGTTTGTAGTTCTTTGCAGATCTTTACAGTTTTCTGGAAAAGAAAGTCATTGTTGACCTTTAAAATCTGCAAACCTGTATGTTTTTCATTCTGTGTATTAAAAACTACATCCAGTTTTGGCATCTCCATGGCCAAGTGGTTAGGGGCATGCCACATGGATGAAAATTAGTACAGCAACCAAGTGCATGTTACTCCACCCTTCTGTTTCTCCACATTTTCACAATCTGTATCTATTGTAAAAAAAAAAAAAAAAATGGTGTCCGTCACTGTCATCTGATAGTGTATTGTAGACGTCTGCAGCCTTTTGGATGACTTATCAATTCATATATTTAGTGATGTTTAGTAAATTGCTAACCGTGAGCTGCAGCTTTTCTTGTTGCCATTACTGAGGTTTAACTGTGTTTTCCAGCTTGCAAGGCGATTGTGGATGAGTTGAATTACTCAATCAGTCTGGTGGACCCAAAGAAAACCATTAATGTCGGCAGCTTTAGACTCAACCCTGATGGGACCGTTAAAGACAAAAAGGTAAAGTACACTCATTTAAGATGCTATTGCCTTACCGTTCACCTGTCTTACTTAGTTTTAGTCCACATGAACTCACATGAGTGACAATGATTTGCTACATCCATGCAGAGGCTGGCTAGCTACAAGAGTACTCAGCCTGTGCAACACCAATTTGAATGTTGTGTTTTTTATCATCTGTTTTTATCGAGTTTTCCAGTGTTATGGAATTCTTATGGAAATGTAAAAGTACATTATGGAAGTACCTATGTGGAGTAAGAATCTCAATTCAATTAGATTTTATTTATATAGTGTGAATTCACAACCTATGTCATTTCATAGTGCTTGGCGTAGTAAGGTACAGATCCTATGAATTATACACAGAGAACCCAACAATCCAAAGTTGCCTTTGGATTCACTATGAGCAAACAGTCAGCGACGGTGGGAAGGAACAAAAATAGATAAATAAATAAAACAGGGAGAGGAAAAAAAGTTCAAACAGAACCAGGCTCAGGGAAGGTGGACCATCTGCCTCACCAGTTGGGGTGAGAGTGGAGATGAGCGGGGAGGGGCATACATAGCAGGAGGGGTTGGGGTGGTGGTAGCAGGATAGCAGATGGAGAACAGACAAGCAATAAAAACAGAACAGTGAACATTTTGGAGGTCGATGAGTCCAGCCTCTGCAGATCAGAGACGTGTAGCTCCAGATCCAGAGACACCTGCAGAGAGAACAAACACAGGACCTCAGGGGAACAAAGACTTAGTGACTTGAAATGGTGATATATAACTGCATGGAGGAGAGAGAGAGTGGAGAGGAGCCCAGTGCATCATGGGAATACCCCAGCAGTATAAACCTATAGCAGCATAACTAAGGGACAGGTCAGGTGATCCCGAGCAGCCCTGACTATAAGCTTTATCAGAGAGAAAAGTTTTAAGCCTAATCTTAAAAGTAGAGGGGTGTCTGCCTGCTGAACCCAAACTGGGAGCTGATTCCACAACAGAGGAGCTGACAACTGAACTTTCTCTGGAATAATGTTCTTTGGACAGATGAGTCTAAAATTGAATTAATTGGACACCACAACAGAGTGGTTGGCGTAAACCAAATACAGCATTCCAGGAATAAAACCTCATACCAACTGTGAAGCATGGAGGTGGAAGTGTCATGGTTTGGGGTTGCTTTGCAGCAGGACCTGGCCAGCTCACCATCATAGAATCCATGAATTCTGCTGTCTATCAGAGGGTGCTTGAGGAACATGTGAGCCCATCGGTAAAAAAAATTAAAGCTGAAGCGGAAATGGATCCTGCAGCATGAATATGACCCAGAACATACCAGTAAATACACCAAGAAATGGATGAAAACTAACAAATGGGGAGTCCTGGAATGACTGAATCAAAGCTCAGATCCGAATCTTATTGAGATTCTGCAGGGTGACTTGAAACAGACTGTACATGCAAGAAACCCCTCAAACATGTCACAGCTGAAAGAATTCTGCATTGAGGAGTGGGACAAACTGTCCTCAGACCGATGTCAGAGCCTGGTAGGTGCCATCTAGAGTAACTATCTAGTTAGATAATGTGTTTGAGGTGTTTAGGGCCAAATACAAAAACCTCTGTTTTATCCGAATTTAAATGAAGAAAATGACAGGTCATCGAGGTCCTTTATGTCCTTCAGACATGCCTGGAGTTTGACCAACTGATTGGTTTCATTTGGCTACATGGATAAATATAACTGGGTGTCAGCTGCAGAACAATGGAAATTTATGCGGTGTTTTCTAATAGCACTGCCTAAGGGAAGCATGTCCAAGGTTCCCTTAATTCTAACAACATGTTCCAGTCTCTAGGACCAAGATGGGGAGATGAAGCTGGGGAAAAAGGGTATAACCTTACATCCTAAACTAGATGCAGGACCTAGCGTGGAACTAGCTGAAGGACCAGATTCCAGAAATTGACAATGGCATTCAGAGAATATAAGCATTCATTTCAGTGTTATCTGTTGAACTAATAGAACATTTTGGCTAATTAGTGTTGTAACAAATTGGTTGACATTAGTTTACTGTATCAAAATATCCAGCAGAACAAGTATAGAAACCAGTCCACTGTCTGAAGTCATTGGAAGATCATTGGTGACCTTCACTATTGCTGTCTCTGTACTATGATACATTCTAAATCCTGACTGCAACTCGTCGAAGCAAGGTTCTATAACATTTTCCCATGTCACTTATTACTTAATTTCAGATGCAAGCAGCTCTTTTGAAATGGCCGTTTATTCTTCACAATCTTTGGAGCAACTTCATCCTTAAACACGTGCCAGACTCATGCCATGACAACTGCAATGTGCATGACCAGCAGGAGTATTTTCAGAACAGAATTTACGATTACTGTTCAGATGTGAAAGAAAAATATACAAAAATAAGTGATACCTTGTTGCACTGCCTGTCATGAAAGAATTTCCTTCTTAAAGTCCTTTGAAGTCCATGAAAAGTCTCTCAAACATGTTCAGTTCGGCTCAGGAAGCAAGCCTGTTCTTCCATTTATGCTGTCCGTCACTCAAATCTGTAGCAGAACCAAGAACATGCAACCTTAGTTCCTACATGGAAACCTAACCCCTTTTCAGTGTTTTGAACTTATTGTACAATTCCATAAATGATTTAGTAACTTATTTAACTTGTTAAATTATAACCATATGAAATTATTTATTACATGAACTTAGACCTTAAATAACATTTACAAAGCTAATGTTAACTTAAACTAGTTACAGCATACAACAGAAGTTGACTAGTAGTAGTGTATTTCCTCTTACAAACAAAAACAAATTCAGACCACATTGAAAATACAGGCCACAAAGTAGAAACTCAAAGCAACAAAAGTGAATGTACCTGTGATCAGTGACAGACAAGTTATAAACCTGGTAATCTAAAAGCATGTTAGACTAACTAATATGCACTAGAGAAACCAGATCTCTCTTTAGCTACCTAACTAAGAACCAATTTGTGCTTCATATTTATTATATTTCCATATACCACCGCTCAAAAGTTTTGGGTCACCCAAGAGAATTTCATGTTTTCTATGAAAACTCACTTTTATTCATGTGCGAATATAATTGCACAAGGGTTTTCTAATGATCAATTAGCCAACAAAATTAGCACAATTAACACAATTAGCTAACACAGTGTAGCATTAGAGCACAGGAGTGATGGTTGCTGGATATGGGCCTCTGTATCACTATGTAGATGTTCCATGACAAATCAGCCATTTCCAGCTAGAATAGTCATTTACTACATTAACAATGTCTACACTGTATTTCTGATTCATTTATTGTTATCTTCATTTTGAAAAACTGCTTTTCTTTCAAAAATAAGGACATTTCTAATTGGCCCCAAACTTTTGAACAGTAGTGTATTTTGGAGTAGAAGCTATATGAAATTGAAGTAAAAAAAAACTACAGAAGAGCAGCATAGCTCAGAATGAGCAATGTGGGCCTAATGGGCAGCATTAGTATAGTGCCCCTTGACAAAACAGAGCTATATGTTTTAGGTAACTAGAAGTTACATTTATATTGACCTGTGGTGATCAGTATTCCAGGGAGTACCCCTCCATCTGTGCTGTACAAAATTCTGAAGGAAACTAATGGAACAGTTCTAGTGTCAAATGTACAGCATTAAATATTAATTCATAAAGAACTTATGTTCTTTATGCCTCTGTAAATGTATCCATATCAATATTGTTCTTTAACACAAGGATGGCCCATGCTTGTGCAGTTTTGGAAATTGAAACCTTACTCCTTGATTTTTCCCTTAAATTTGTTAAAAATGTTTCACAAATAGCCTGATTTTTTTTTTGTTTGTTTGTTTTGTTTTTTTTTTACATGATAGTCCATCATTTTATTTGAATATTTATTGCCTGACTACACCCAAGATCAGTGTGTTTGGTGAAAACGGTTTGGGGTTGTTATCATTCTTCTCACCAAACCAGGATGGTATGGTTCCTCCAGAGATGAGCTCCTCCTCTGCCCCTGGCTGACACTAACCTCCACCTGTTGCTTTGTTTGGTCAATCAAATGTTACTGAGCCACAGAAGAAGCCAAACCTTGATCCCATGCCCTCGCGGCTCCCTCCTTTTCAGCAGCTTTTGACCTAGTGTGAATCGAAGAGGGAGGGATGTCACAGCTTAGATGCCATCAGTGAGAAGGATTTGCAGGTTTTAAGTCTCTGCTCTTTGGCCTCCTCACAGTAGGACTTCCTGGGGGCATGGGGCTGCTCTGTGGCACAAAAGTTAAACCTGCCTGCTGCAACAATGACACATTTAAGGCCTCCAAAGACATTGAACTTAGTTGGAGTGGTGAGTTGATCTCATAGTGACCAGTGGGAAGTCATGCATTGAGAATGAGAGGATGCACAATGGCATGCTCAAACAGTGACACATAATATCATGGCCCAGAAATGTGAGTGAGGTGACATGGAGTCTTTTTTTTAAACCCAGACATTTTGCATTTTCTTTCTCTCTGGGTTCTTAAAGGAATAGTTGAACATCCTAACAACTGCCTGTTTGAATTTGACATAAGAAGCTTTGTGTGAAATACCAAATGAAAACATATTTAGCCTAGCTTCATATAAAGATGGGAAGAATGAGGAAATGATTCAGTTACCAGCATGCTTCTTTAATCTACATACTGAAACATAACTACAATAAAGACAGATTTTGAGGTAAAGCATGTCCTGACATTGTTACTCAATGGGAAGCCCATCAGGGAACCTTTCCTCATAACTGTGGTTTGGAATCTAAATTAAAAGTATGAACCTGTGTACACCCTCCAGTGTTCAAAAATACACCACAGGGTAGCACACATGTTGTTTGTGATTGATGTAAAGAAATAAAATTAACCAGAGTGTTGATTTGCTCAGTAGCAGAATGATAACGAGGTGCAGCCAAACATCTCCTCTCCAGATCTGACACAGTACGGTGGACATAGGTCGGGCTATGTGAAACTGGTGCTGCCCAACCTAATAAAAATACCTCACTCTGATAACAAACCTTCAAAAAAATTGCACACTGTTGTTCATCAGGGAAAAAAGTTCTACCACTTGATCTAAATGCATAAATTTCTATTTGTAGTTCTGTTTGTGATCAGATAAAGACAAAAAAAACAAAACAAGACAACTTGTTAGTCAGTGATCTTTAGAGAAGTTGGTTGTTGCATTCTTGAACACCGAGTTGTAGAGAGGATCACATTTGAGATCCTGATGCCCAGCAACAGGGTATGATCTGTCATTTGCCTCCCACTGAGAATAGTTCCTGAATGTGACTCCCCTGAATCTTCATTTTTCCCTTTTGATGGAGCCAACCCAGCAGATTACCTCTGCTTCAAGTCTTGCTAAACTAAACTGACCGTGTCCGGTTTCTAAATTAATCTACAGAGCCATGACTACGGCTAGACTAGCCTCTGTTCCACCAGCTTGAAGTCTTACATTTAGCATTTCTTTCATCAGTCAGAAAACAGTGTGTTTTTGGGGGGGTTACTTTCTATATTCTATAATACCCAGTATTCATGGACATCCAGTGCTTATGGGAAATATTGTTCATCAAAAGAATAAAAACCTAAATTCTGAATCAACAACAAAGTTAGATAAAATATAAGCATAATTTAAAAAGTTAATGACATTGTGAATGAGTTTTCTTTCTTTCTTGCTCTATACGACCTCATGGAAAAGGAAAGCTCTCTCACAAAAAAAAATATTTTTCACAAGATGTTGCACGATTGATTTTAAGCACTGTGCCAGGCCTCAACTGTTCCCCATCTTCCTCCACATTGTAAACATTAAGGCTGTCATTTGTTGGTGGTCTATGGTAGCACCTGGTTGCATCTTTCATACTCAAAATTGCCAGCTAGTTGCAAACGGCTTCAGTATTTCTCTCTTGTCACATTGAAGTGACATTATTACTATGCAACTTTACTTGGGCTGACCTTTCAAACTGGGACAGTATTTATCCTGGCTGGCCCAGGACTAAGACAGGACCATCATCAGAGACATACACTACCGTTCAAAAGTTTGAGGTCGCCCAGACAATTTCATATTTTCCTTTAAAGCTCACACTTTTATTCAAGTGCTAACATAAATGCGCAAGGGTTTTCTAATCATCAATTAGTCTTTCAACACCATTAGCTAACACAATGTAGCATTAGAACACAGGAGTGATGGTTGCTGGAAATGTTCCTCTGTACCCTATGTAGATATTCCATTAAAAATCAGCCATTTCCAGCTAGAATAGTCATTTACCGCATTAATAATGTCTAGACTGTATTTCAGATTAATTTAATGTTATCTTCATTTAAAAAAAACTTCTTTTCTTTCAAAAATAAGGACATTTCTAAGTGACCCAAACTTTTGAATGGTCATGTAATACACCCAGACCACTGTCTGTTTGACTGACGATCAACCATGAAGTACAGGGCAATCAGATCACAAGCAAACAGACTAAGAAACAGCTTTATCCATAGAGCTCTCTGGACTGAGCACCCTCCCTTCTACCCGCAACTTCTACAAAACCGTAGAACACCTGCAAGGACTGGTATTTTTACCACACACACTCTACCTCCACTTTTACCACAGGCACACATACCTTGCCACTTTAATCAGTGTATAAATTACCATTATAGAATTTTTTAATCTGTATTTAAAGTCACTTTTGTATTTAGCAAAACATGCTGCTCTTGCCCTTACCTGCTCTTTATTTCTTTTATTACCTGTGCTGTCAAGTACTGTTCTTGATGTCACCACAAAGTATATGACAATAAAGCTTTACTATCACTAGTATAATCTCTCAACACATACATTCTTATTCAGTAATCTATGTTTACAATGTCAAAATGACATTTTAGCTCCTCATTCTGTTTCCCACTTTGATGACAATATTATTATTAATTTATGGGTCTTTATCGTGCTATATCACTATTGGACAATGAAACTGAAAGGCTTCTGTCCACAGTGGTGCAATAATGGCTCCCTGTCCAATGGGAATTGAATGGAGTATAGCATCCCTGAGAAGCCTATTCTTTGGCCCAACCGGTAGCACCCCACCACCAACACCACCCCCACCCCCCCACCCCATTCTTCAGACAACACTGTGATTGACAGCTCCCTTTCACGATGCTCCGACTGGCAAGGAAGGGGTTTAATTCCAAACCATTTTGTAGCATGACATGATAATGACTCAGACCCAAGCCCACGGGTGGAGATAGACCAACATGTCGAGCAGGGGGAGATGAGTCCATTTTTTTTTTTTTTTTGGCTTTTTATTGGGGTTTGGATGAGACTGAGCATTTAGTTTGAGATTAAATTTTAAACTTCTATAATAATGTATCACAAGAAAAGACGTGACTGCTTGATGACAATGAGAATATGGCTAGGGCAAACAATCCCGATTTTTAGTACTGGTTAATCTCCTTTTGTATTTTTCACAATGAATCTATTAATTTGGTCAATAAGGCCTCCAAAAATGCAAAAAAAAAAGAAAAAAAAACACCCTATACAATACCCCAGATTCCAAGGTGACGTCCTCAAATGTCCTATATTGTCTGAGCAAAAATCCCAAATATCACATTTTTGTGTTTACTGTTGGAGTACTTTACTGGGCAACCAAAGTGCTGCCATCATTAGAGATTTATAAATGCCCAGCATGGTATGAAGTGTTTAAAATTAGCTTCAGCTCGGCTAGTAGCAACATGTAAATGCTTCTTTAAATATGCTAAAAATAATAACACTATCTGTAATATACAATACTAATCCTGAACAAAGTCATTTTTTATTTGAGGAATGTTTATATTTAATTCTTATTTTCCATTATGCAGGACCTTTATTTATAGTGAAACATTTTTTCAGGAAGGGAAATATTATATATCAAGAACTGGGAATTTGTGTGTGGGAGATCCAGTTCTTGATATATATATATATATATATATATATATATTATATATATATATATTATATATATATATATATTATATATATATATATATATATATATATATATATATATATATATATATATATATATAGGACAAACAAATAATTATTTGAACAAAAACTAATTCCTAAATAATTGGAATTAACAATGTCCTAGACCGGACAAAATCACTTATTTTACTAATTCAGTGGATGAAATGCCCAATGGTGTCAAAGCCATCACAAGCAAAATTTGATTGATAAGTGAACCTCATCGTCATTGGCCGACATGACCTACATCCCCGTTTGCTTGGCCCCTCCAACCTTTGGCCCTGTGTTGTAACACGTCCTGTTGACTGGCCAACTTCCTTCCCTTCTCCTCAGTGTTGTCAAGCTCAAGAAGTCTTCTGCTGAGTGAATCCAAAGTTACACAGGTGGGTTCACCATTACCGGCAGAGATATTAGTAATTGGTTTGATTCATTGTTACTACCACGAAGCAGAGGACGAGGCAGAGAAACGGGGCGCAGAGGAAGGATTTGCTGGAAAACAGATGGCAGAGAGGCCCTTTGTCATTTTGTGACATCTCAAAGTGTGTGTGTGTGTGTGTGTGTGGCTGTGTGTGTGTGCATTTAATGTAATCAGTAGGTTTGGCCCAGAAGAAAACACAGCCAGTTCTGAAAAGAAACAAAAGAGGTCAGGGAATATTCTATCTACATTGTCACAAAATTCAGTTCATCCACTCCCCCCTCTTCCTCTCTGAGCCGTACACTGTCCCAACACCCCCCACCCCCAAACTCTCTCCCTAACCCCAACCTCCAGCCTGCCACCTTTTGACCAAAGAAGACAAGGAAGATTTCCTCCTTTGATCATTGGAGGATAGAGGGGGATGAATGGGCCAAAAGACGGAGCGGAGGCAGCGCAGGGGGATACTAAGGAGATGAGCTGTTTACCCTGCACTTGGCTTCTGTTGAGGCCTCCAGCTCCTGCCATCTCCTCCACCTACCCCACCCTTTTCAGGAAACCAACCCCTCCCTTTGGTTGTTTGAGGTGGAAAGAGCACCGACCCACCTCCTCCACTTCACCCTTTTCACTCGCCCGTTCTCGCCCCCTCACCCCTTGGGCATCACCCCTGTCACCCAATATCCTTCTGGGGACGGTGGGAGCAGAGTGCTGCACCTGCTTTGACCCGTCTAGACACCACCACATCGCAGTAGGATGGGATGGGGGGCGGCGAGGAGGCAGTGTTGGAGCCACGGATGTCGGATGGAGAGGTGGGGAGGGTATTCATGCGGGCTAAAAGTCAGAGTTCGGAGGGTGAGGTTTATTAGTGCGGATGGAGAAAACCCAGCGGAAACAAGAGGTCAGCGTGCTGACCCGCACAGATTCCTGTGGTGTAACACAACTGACATCGGGCCAACCCAGACACTGAGGAGGTCTGACACCAACGACGGTTTCTTTAGGGTTTTGTTTTCCTCACTGTAACCTGTGTAGCGTTGTTGGGTCCATCCAGGTGCCATCTTTGGAAGAATATTTTAGGTCTTTGTTTTTTTGCACCATATTTTCAGTTTCCTCTGCATGTTTCCCCAAGTTATAGAAATATGCACATTAAGATAGTATAGGAAACATAAGAGTAATGTCACATGACACCAGAGCCGAGGACGGCTTTACGCTAAGCCACCAAACCGCTCAACTTGTGCGCTCCATGTTTTCCTCCTCTCTCTGGATTGTGTGGCCAGGTCCCGTTCGCTCGCTCAGAGACTCACCTCAGTGAGCTCTTGGATGGGGTGTGCAACAGCATGAGTGACTACGCCCTCCATGTGGACCCAGACACCCAGCACAAACAGTACATAAGGTTTGCTCCCAGAAGCAGCACGGACACCAGCAGTTTCCCGGACTTTAAAAACTTCCAGTTTGACGGGCCCGAGGCATCCAACGTCCTGAAATTCGCAGTGAGTACAAAACTGTATCACTAAAATACCAAATGTTATCTGTAATTAATGCCGTGGAGTAGTTTAGGGACATACGCAGGTTGGAGGAATTTACAGACTACTATAATATGCTTGTGTGAAAAGTTCTTGTGAGCTTCTGGCTGTGTTCCAATAAGTTCTTACTAAATTGGTTTGCAGCTTTAAAACAGGAAGAATTTCTAGAATGACTTCCAGATATTACAGTCTGGTAAGGGCAAACTATTTGTCCCCTGTCAATCCTTTGTAAGTAGGTTTTTTATATAATATTTTTACAGACGCTTTATACACATTGTATATACATGGAGTGAATGTAACCTAACATAACTTGTTATATGTAGTTAATTGTCACTAACTAACAATGTTTTTTAGTTTGAGGTACATTGTGGTCACTTTTCCCCATTTTTCATAATCATTCTTCACCTTCTGAGACTCAGGCCTTAATAAGGCTGTCTGGGCATTTCTTTTCTTTTTCTTATTGTAAAAGCGTGATACTTGCTGTCTATATAGTCTATATTGTTCTAACAGCAAGTGCTACATACATATAAAATTTTTCGACTGGGCTTTTTTCTTCTAGTCACTAAACTTAATTATAGAACATAATTATTACAATTATGAATGGCTAATATTATTATTAATAACTGTCCACATGTTCACTGATAAAGCGTGTAACAACAGGAAGTTGGACAAATACTGCAATCCTATTTTTTACTTTCAAGTCTCTTCACGGTCTGTAGTTTTAGTGCCCTCTTTATTTACCAGCACCATGTCTCAGCAGTTTTTGGAGAATTTTTCTGAGAGTTTCAAATCATTTCAAAGTACTTATTTTATCTATAACTGTATGAATGGGATGGCCCCACCGCCCCTGGGGGATTTTATCAAAAAGAGAAATGGCATTACTAATACAAGATCAGCCACCAGGGATGACTATGAAGTAAAATTTAAAAGTCCTCCTGTGCACTGAATGCCTTATCTATTAAAGGTTGCACAAACTGGAATACTTTACCTCTAGCTATCAGAGAAACTCTACCTTTGTCAGATTTACGAGACAGTATAAGGCATGGCTGATTTACAATCAAACTTGTGAGCATTGAGAAAATCAGGCACTTTAAAAACAGGCACTTCAACGTTAAGCACTTTATGACAGGCTCTGCCTAGAAAGCACTTTACTAAAATAATAGCACCTTAGGGTAGGTTTAACCCAGCCAGAATTAATTTATCTTCATTGTATTTGTTTTACTATATTGTTTTAATACGTCTGTAACCCTGTATGTTTTTCTTTCACGTGTCGGACAACGGATGGAAATTAGCCTTGTGCTAAATCCGCCTTATTTACAGCAACCTTGTGTAAACTTATGAGATCGTACATTCATTAATATGCACTGCCTCATCCAATTAAGTAAAGAAATGAAATAAAATGCACAATGTAGCAGTACCCATCCTGAAGTTCCCATCAAATTTCAGGTCAGATGTGCAACCATGTCACCTCTTTTACTCTTCAGTTGAAACGTCATGTATTGGTGAGTTAGTTTGTCAGTGGGTTGAATCAACAGTTCCACCTGCAGTCAGTAGGCGTAAATATTTTGTACTGCAGAAGGACCAGTTTGTGCAACCACTCTGAATTTAGTGATGTGTGAATTCACAATTAGCAAACGCTTTATTGTAACTAGGCTACATATGAACTTGTAGTAGCTGCTAGCATTAGCACATCACTCGAAGTTGCATCATGTGACTAAAGCGTCGGCTGGGATTTTTATGAATGGAACAAACATCAGAATTTCTTGAATGCAGCTTCAGTTTTTGCAGCTTTAAATTGATATTGTTGGCCATTTGAAGTTAACAACACAGAACAGTTTTACTTATTGTGTATTGGTTATGTATGATCAAAAAACAATAACGTTAGTAGAACACAATTTCTTTCTGGATCCAAGATCCCTTGCAAAAGAGTTATTAGACTTGACTTTTTTAGATGAAAGTAAAATAGATAAATAATAATCCTGCTTGGATAAGGATAGAATAGTAAATTTGATAAATTCGATTTCTATGTAGGATGAAAGTGAGATAAGTGAACTAGATTATTGTTTAACCTCGCACTCCTTAAAAATTCAAATGATTTGTTATTCTACAAACAGACAACACGGAAAATTGCATATGCCAAGGAAAATGAAATCATCATGTGCTACATGCACAATGGCCACTCCCTGTGCTTTGTTTAACGTCCGGAATTCAAAATCCTTTAGCTGCTGCTGCACCCAAAAGTGACAGTTAAATTTATGGTTTTACGTTTTGCTTGTCAGGATGCAGATTATATGAGGAGGTCCATGTCAGAAATGGAAATCTAAATTCTCTCATGAAGTAGAAATAAACTGGTATTGCGGGTTCCCATCAAGCTCCCACTGAATCTGAAGAGCTGTGGCTTCACCGTGTAACCACAGAGTTGTCAAAATGGCTGAAGGGATACATGACGACTGACCTACAAATAGTGTACCCTCCACTGTGCCGAAAGACGTGACAAACACAGCTTTTGTTTGTGTGTGTGTGTGTGTGTGTGTGTGTGTGTGTGTGTGTGTGTGTGTGTGTGTGTGTGTGTGTGTTGTGTATGCATGGTTGAGCCGCCTCAGCACCAGTCCCCCCATACCAAGCCTTTCTTCTGCACTTGTGTTTTTGTGTCAGTGCGAAACTGTGGTGGAGGAGCTGGAGGATGACATCATCTCCGTGTTCAGCCAGGACATGGAGAACGTGCACGAGGAGTTATGCAACAGAATCTCAGGTAGCACTGCTTTCTGACATGTTCCATAGCAGACACACACACACACACACGCACACACACACACACACACACACACACACACACACACACACACACACACACACACACACACACACACACACACACCCACAAACAGAACTAGAAAAATTCAGAAAGAAATTAGCTGAATGAATGAATCCAGACATTGTTTGGCAATACTAACCCCTCTAAACACCAAAATCCAGCTGTGGGTTTTCAAAATACTGTTTTTTTTTGGTATAAATTGCCAATATGATACAATTTACCAGCCAGAAACAATGAAAACAGAAAGAATCGCCAGATTTTTAACTGTCCGACACTCTCAGCTACTCGTCTGTGACTTGCTGTTCTGTTGAAAATCTAAGCTCAGAATTGTGAATCAAATTATTCTGTATACACTACTGTTCAAAAGTTTGTGGTCATTTAGAAATGTCCTAATTTTTGAAAGAAAAGCATTTTTATTGAACGAAGATGACATTAAATTAATCAGAAATACAATCAAGACATTGTTAATGTGATAAATGACTATTCTAGCTGGAAACGGCAGATTTTTAATGGCATATATACATAGGGGTACAGAGGAACATTTCCAGCAACCATCACTGCTGTGCTCTAATGCTACATTGTGTTAGCTAATGGTGCTGAAAGACTAATTATTGATTAGAAAAACCTTGTGCAGTTATGTTAGCACATGAATAAAATTGAGTTTTTATAGAAAATATGAAATTGCCTGGGTGACGCCATACTTTTGAATGGTAGTGCAAATAGTAGACATAATAGTAGAATATAATAATATTAAACATCCACAGTATGTAGAATCATCATTTCATTCAGTGTTGGTAACACCTGTGGGCACATGCAAATATTTAGTAAATACGGACCACAGGTTTTTATATTTTTGTAAAACTTCTGCTTTAGCTTTTGTCTTTTCTGAGAAATAAAATGGTAACTGTGTCATACTGCAGAAAAAAAGACGTATCTGCGTTGTTTGTACTTCTAGTCATGGTTGTTGTTTCCATAGAGGTGCAGAACTTTATATTGCAGTGCAGTATAAATAAATGAGCCCACATTGAGGACGAGTGTGACAGGAGTAAATAGTTCTAAGCCTTAACAACAATAGTTAAATATTTCATTTTCTGATTTCAAAGGAAAAATTTTAAAAAGCTAACATATCCCATCAGTAACCTGCAGCATACAAGCTGCTCCAGGGTCAGTTAGTGACATTTTACTCAGTCTGTCCCATTTTCACACATGCTCAAGATGAACTGTTTAAACAACAAACTAAATGTTAGGGTTTTTTTGTCATAGATGATTAAATGTGGTGCTACATTTTCATTTATCTGCAAGTCAGTAACCTTAACACTGATATTTTGTTCTGTTTTTCATTTCAGATTACTGTAGAGACGGCAGTCGCATCAGCGAAGAGTTATAATGTTGTTTCATACTTTCAGTGTATGAAGGTGGGACCAGCTTTGTTGCAGAGATTATGAAAAATGGGCCTTAAGTAAAAATATTTTTTGATAAATAATTTAGAATCGTTTTAAATAAAGAAAAGAACAAATCTTGGAAAACTAAAATGCGCTTATTCGTTTTTGTTTCAGCCTCAGATCATTGGACTGTTGTCAGCTGCTGCTTTCTACTGGTTTTCTGAATGCTGACAGTTTTTGCTTAGTCTGACTGACAGTTTTAACTTCATTTTATTTATCCTTTATTTAGAAAGGACGTTTCCATTGAGACACAAGATCTTTAATTCCAGGGAGTCTTGGTCAGAGATCAAAAAACTAAGCACAGTAAAGAAGCAATGATTGTGTTTGACAGTGGGATTTGAGCTACAGAGAAAAATAGAAACACACAGTACTGCAACACCTGGGCAATTTATCAAGCAAAAATCTCCAACCATTTAGTTTTTCACAGTAATCTAAATATCTTTGAGGCGGAGACTGTTGGTTTAACCTTTTTTTCTTGGGCTGTGGGAAATAGTATATTCACTTTCTGATATTTTACACACTGCTGCATTGGAACAAATCCACACATTAGGTGATGATAGAACTGATCATTTTCTGAATGTTCCTGATGATGTTTGTTTTGCTTACATTGATTTGTCTTTTTGTATTTTTCTGCAGTGACATAGGCCTTAGTTATGCAAGGTCAGAGCATCATTTTTAGATCACAAATTGCAATTTCTTTGTCACTCTAGATACATACGGACACAAAATGAGAATAAAGCTAAAAGTTGAGTGGCTTCAGAGCTGTGCTGTGCTATTGTCTGGATGGGAACATGCAGCACTCAAATAGGCAAGTGTCTTCTCATACAAACCAGCAGGTGTATGGGCCTGTGCAAACACTAAAGCCTCCGTCGTCTGATTGGACCAGACCTAGCAGCAGCTGGTTGATGATTGGTCCGAACACTGTGTATTGATATGCTAAAGGATGCATGTCTGCAGGGGAAGCATGTTGGGTTGCAGAGAGTGCATTGTACTGAAGCTCCTCTATGTAGACTCAAATATCACTTAAAATGTTTCTGCTTCACTGAGTTTAATAAGTTGGAAGGCTGTAGCAAGAAAAATGACATTAGGTCAAGGATGTTTTTGTATTTTGACACTCGTAAAGCCTACTTAGCAAAGAAATTAGGCTTATGGGACGCTGGACAACTGGATTTGACCATTTGTAACTCTTTCATCTCCAGAATGAAAATCTGATGACAACAAGGCTGTTACACAGGCAGCAGTTGAAAGGAAGCTGCAATAATGACCAAGACTGTATTTACCACATAACTGGAACAAACCCACTCATCTATCCTTTTGTCTTCAGTCTGTAAAAACTTTTTTCTGACTCCCTTTCACACTTTTATTCATGTGCTAACGTAATTGCACAAGGGTTTTCGAATCATCAATTAGCCTTTCAAAGCCAGTAGCTAACACAATGTAGCATTAGAACACAGGAGTGATGGCTGCTGGAAATGTTCCTCTGGACCCCTATGTAGATATTCCATTAAAAATCAGCCGTTTCCAGCTAGAATGGTCATTGATCACATTAACAATGTCTGCACTGGATTTCTGATTCATTTAGTGTTATCTTCATGAAAAAAAATGCTTCTGTTTCAAAAATAAGGATATTTCTAAGTCACCCCAAACTTTTGAACGGTAGTGCAGATGAAGATTTTCACACACTTTCTGCTGCTGCTGCTTCTTTTCTGCCAAAGTGAGAACCAAGGCAGACATGTCCTTTCAGTGCCAGTTGGTTGGTTCTAACTACCAGGCCAAATGTCATGAAACTTTGTGGAACATGGCCAGAAAGAAGGAGCCACTTCAATTTTGGTTTGGATCAAGATCCTGAAGGTTAAGCCTGTACAGCACAGACTCTGTCCTTAGACCACTGACTCAGATAAGGAAGGTCCAACCAACCCTTTACATAAAAAAAGTAAAGAAACCTCAGGAGAAAAAAAATGAGCCTTCTACAGCACACAGTTCAGCAAAGATAAAGAGAAATCCAAAATTCATTAAAAAACATTTCTGATAATCAGTGCAAATATTTAACTAGAAAAGCACTGAGAGAGCACAATACTCCACCAAGGCTCTTTATTCCCCCATATGGCATTATCAGAAATGTAGCATGTTTTTTTTTTTTTTTTTTTTAGAAATGCATGATTTGTTTTTTAGTTATTGATGATCAGAAATCACAGCAACATAGAATGTGGCCATTTAATATAGATGTACCCAAAAACAAAATGACCTTGCACTGAGCATAGGCGTGTGTTACTTATGTCAACCTTATGTGCGGATACCGAATCGCGTGAATTAAATATGTAGCGGGCGGCAGGAATTGATCGGACTCGGAAACACCCCCACAATTTAATTAGTTCTTCCTTGTATCATTTCTGACAGATAAGTCCCGATAAGTCTGCAGCGCTTGATTTGTAGTAGGATTGCAATCATGTGATCGTCAGTAGGCAGCTGACGTAGTGCTCACTTGGAATCATAGTTACAGTGATGCTGCGCCGCTATCGCAATGATACAGAAATCTTTAACAAATCCATGGATCCAGACTAGAAGCCACATCACTGCCAACTCTACTTGGTCCTTGTGTCATTTCTGACCTTCCCTGAAAATTTCATCCAAATCCATTTGTCTGTTGCCAACAGACAAACCAACAGCGATCATCACATGATTTAATATGTATGAGTAACAAGTCACCCAGATAGCTCAACTGGTTGAGTAGGCGACCCATGAACATGAGCTGTAGTTTCCGACGCAGTAGCCTAGGTTTGATTCCAGCTCACGACCCTTTGCTGCAGGTCTTTCCCCAACATTCTTCTCCTCGACTTTCCTGTCTGTCTCTTAACTTAACCTGTCAAATACATTTTTAAAAATATATTTGAGTAATTAGAAGGGCACTGAGAGAATGCAGATGGCCACCAAGGCCAATAGTCTACTCTTCTATGTCATGCAACTTTACATTCTAAACCACACTTTCCACTAAATTTCATGAAAATTGGCCTAGTTGCTTTGTAATGTTGGTGACAGATGAATGATAATGAAAATGTAACTTCCTTGGGGGAGGTAATCAAGTGTTACCTCCTAGTAATATGCTGACCTTCTAATAACAGCATGGGAATAATTGTTTCACTTTTATGTCTAAGGTTTTATGTATGGTGTTACAGAGATTTCTACTGAAGTTAGCATGCTAACCAATTCACCTCTTAGTAGACTGCAGTAATGTTCTTTTCACTAACACAAAATGTAGGAAACTACTGAGCCTTGCAGAAGAGATTATGCAGACATCACCATTTGAGAAATAATGAAGAATTTTGGCTTTAGCCGTGTAGATATAAAAATGATGAAGACAGGTCACCCACGACCACTTACCTTAAAAACTGACAGCAATGTAATGTCCATTCACTTTCAGGCATGCAGTTGAAGAAATCTTTGTGAAAACTACAGTTGTACACAACATAAACTCTATCTCTTTCGCACAGTCGCTCTACCTCCTGCTGTAAGCTGCTTCTAAAACCAAAGGTCAGCATTACATCATTAATACATTCTAACAACTAGAAAAGCACTCAGAGTGCACAGTACTCTGCCCATAGACTGTATAATAAAGATGGACGTAGCAACTGGCTCCAAAAGTGAAGCCCACCCAGAAGTGTCAAAAACTTGCAGTATTACTCCTTCCGACAGAGGCAGGCTCCCAAAAGCTCTGGCTCCATAGACTCCAACTCTACACTCTTTATTTTACAGTCTATGACTCTGCCAAGGCTGCTCATTGCTTGTATCATTTCCGACAGCTGAAATCTGTAAAAAAAAAAAAAAAATGTGGATCCATGACTAGAAGCCGCATCACTGCCAAAACCTATTCAGTCGGTCCTTGTGTCATTTCTGACCTTCCCTGAAAATTTTATCCAAATTCGTTCTTCCGTTTTTAATAACATCCATCCATCCATTATCTATACACCGCTTAATCCTCACTAGGGTCGCGGGGGGGAGCTGGAGCCTATCCCAGCTGACTCGGGCGAAGGCAGGGGACACCCTAGTCATTTCTGACCTTCCCTGAAAATTTTATCCAAATTCGTTTGTCCGTTTTTGAGTAATGTTGCTAACAGACAGACCAACCCACGCCGATAGTCACATAACTCCACCAAGGCTTCACCTCCTTGGCGGAGTAGAAATAGTCCTAAATCTTTACATTTTTCAGCACACATCAAGCTCCTAGTCACTCTGGGATGAGGGAAACACCTTCTCTGGCCTCCCACAGAAAAGAACCAGCACAACTCAACACAACTTCTCTAAATTGTACAAGAAGGGCTGAAGTCATCTCCACCTGCTGAGGAGACTTAGGTTCTTTGGAGTGTGCAGGTCTCTGCTCCAGACATTTTATGACTCTGTGGTAGCGTCTGCTATTTTCTATGCAGTGGTCTGCTGGGGAACGGGGAGCACTGAAAGGGACAGAAAGAGACTAAACAGACTGGTCAGGAGGGCCGGTTCTGTCCTGGACTGTTCCCTGGACTCCATAGAGGAGGTGGGTGAGAGGAGGATGTTGGCAAAGCTCACATCCATCATGGACAATCCCTCTCACCCACTGCATGACACTGTGGGGTCTTTAAGCAGCTCCTTCAGCAGCAGACTGAGACACCCACCCTGCAAGAAGGAGTGCTATCGCAGGTCATTCATTCCATCTGCTGTAAGACTTTACAACACCAGCATCAGTGGCTAATGCTAGCATATACTGGACTCATATCATATCACCCCAAACCATAAAATCTGCAGGGATGAGTCCAAATTTGAGATCTTTGGTTCCACCCGCCGTATATATCGTAATACATCCATAGTTCCCACCATGAAGCATGGAGGAGGAGGTGTGATGTTGTGAAGGTGCTTTGCTGGTGACACTGTTGGGGATTTAATCAAAACTGAAGGCGCACTGAACCAGCATGGCTACCACAGCATCCTGCAGCGACACGACATCCCATCCGGTTTGCATTTAGTTGGACCATCATTTATTTTTCAACAGGACAATGACCCCAAACATACCTCCAGGCTGTGTAAGGGCTATTTGACCAAGAAGGAGATTGATGGAGTGCTGTCAGATGACCTGGCCTCCACTGTCACCTGACCTAAACCCAATCCAGATGGTTTGGGATGAGATGGACTGCAGACTGAAGGCAAAAGGACCAACAAGTGCTCAGCATCTGTGGGAATTTTATTTGAGACTGTTGGAAAACCATTTCAGGTGACTACCTCATGAAGCTCATCCAGAGAATGCCAAGAGTGTGCAAAGCAGTAATGAAAGCAAAGGGTGGCTATTCTGAAGAATACAAAATATAAAACATGTTTTGACTTATTTCACATTTTTATGTGTCACAGTTTTGATGTGAATAGTCATGAAAATAAAGAAAAAATGTGGTGAAGGCATGTCCAAAATTTTGACTGATGGTGTATTTTAGTCATGATGTATCTTGATTGACAGAGCGAGAACCAAATGCAGAGACAACCATGCAGGCAGGAACAGTTCAGTTTTTCATTTAAAAGAAAATACCTACAGGCTCGCACTAAGCTGGATCACACAAGCGTGGATAGCAAGAGCTGAACAACATAAGGAACCAAAATGGCACACCAATTAGACAAACAACTAAGTCAAGATAGCAGATAAAAAAATACACTGAGACAGAGTAAATAATAACACCTGCCTGTCTGGTTTTCAGAGCTACATTAGACAAGTAGCATGTATTCTGTGATGCCAATTTATGAGAACAACCACTGCAGCTCTGACTAGTGGTCCTGTAGTCACAGTATACATCCTGATTACTGCTGTGACTGTGCTTTCGCTGATTTTAAGTTAATTACCAATCTTCCTGAACCCTTGCTCTTCTGTATATTTTTTACCTGCTATCTTGACTTTGTTGTTTGTTTAATTTGTGTGTCATTTTGGTTCCTCACAATTAGATTTTTCAGTTCCTTTGACAGTTATTTCCAATGTAGAGCCTGATGCATAGACATAGCATGTAGGTCCACAACTGAGAAAGTTGTGGTGTTCACTACTCATTTTATAACAATAAGCTGTGTAGCAATCCCAAGGAAACACAGTTTCGTTCCTCAGATCACAAGTTTGTGTCATTGTTCACAAGTGCATTCACTTTTATTACACTGAGTTTCTCCTCTGAGGCCAGAAGTTTCTATTTAGTCTTTCTAAAGTACAGTGCCCTGAAAAAGTATTTGCCCCCTTCTTGAATTCTTATTTTTAAAAATATTTTCCCCACTTTACTGTTGAAGATCATCAAACAAATGTAAATATCAGACAAAGACAACCCAAGTAAACACAAAATGCAGTTTTTAAATGATGATTTTATTTATTAAGGAAAAAAACTATTCAAACCTACCTGGCCCTGTGTGAAAAAGTGACTGCCCCCTAAACCTAATTACTGGTTGGGCCACCCTCAGCAGCAACAACTGAAATCAAGCGTTTTCTATTCTATATATGACATTTTGGCCCACTCTTCTTTGCAGAATTGTTTTAATTCAGCAACACTGGAGGGTTTTTGAGCATGAACAGCTTTTTTAAGGTCATGTCACAGCATTTCAATCAGGTCCAAGTCCAGACTTTGACTAGGCCACTCCAAAACCTTCTTTTTGTTTTTTAAGGCGTTCAGAAGTCGACTTGCTGGTGTGTTTTGGATCGTTGTCCTGCTGCAGAACCCAAGCGTGTTTTAGCTTGAGTTCACAAACTGATGGCCAAACATTCTCCTTCAGGATTTTCTGGTAGAGAGCAGAATTCATGGTTCCATCAATAACAGCAAGTTGTCCAAGTCCTGAAGCAGCAAAGCAGCCCCAGACCATCACACTACCACCACCATGTTTGGCTGTTGCTATGATGTTCTTTTTCTGAAATGCTGTGCTATTTTTATGCCAGATGTGAAGTGACACACACCTTCCAAAAAGTAAGCTTCATCTTGTCAGTCCATAGCATATTCTCCCAAAAGTCTTGGGGATCATTCAGATGTTTGTTTACAAAAGTAAGACGAGCCTTTATGTTCTTTTCAGTGTCAGCAGTGGTTTTGGCCTTGGAACTCTGTCATGGATGCCATTTTTGTCCAGTCTCTTCCTTATTGTTGAGTCTTAACACTGACCTTAACTGAGGCAAGGGAGGCCTGCAGTTCTTTAGATATTGTCCTGGATTCCTTTGTGACCTCCTGGATGAGTCGTCGCTGTGCTCTTGGAGTAATTTTGGTCGACCAGCCACTCCTGGGAAGGTTCACCACTGTTCCGTGTTCTCTCCATTTGTGGATATTGGCTCTCACCATGGTTCTCTGGAGTCCTAAAGCTTTAGAAATGACTTTGTAATCCTTTCCAGATTGATGGATGCCAATTACCTTATTTCTCATCTGTTCTTGAATTTCTTTGGATCGCATTATTTTGTTGCAGCATAACAAGGGAGGAATTATTTTTTCATATCGGCCCATGTAGAGTTGGATAGCTTTTCCCCCTAAAACATTAAATCATCGTTTAAAAGTGGCACTTTGTGTTTACTTGGGTTATCTTTGTCTAATATTTATATTCGTTTGATGGTCTTAAACATTTAAGTGGGGAAAGTATTTGAAATAAAAATTAGAATTCATAGCACTGCATTCTTTTTTGATTGATTATAAAAGCAAATGCCCTATAATTCAATGCAATAATAATGCTGTTATTGAAAAGTGATCCAATTTTGAATCATTTGACATTCATGTGCTATTGCAGAGGGATGTATTCACCTCTGTTGTACACTGTAGGTTAGTGTATGTGTACGATCAGAATGAGCATCAGTCATTACATTGTGGAAAAAAACTACCCTTTGTGCACACAGGTTAACTCATAGCCTTCTATACACCTGGTCTCATCTGGTCATTTTAAGGTATTTGAATTCACTTTGCAGTCTGTAGTGACAGGGAAGCAAGAGTGGCTGGTTGGTTTCTATCCAGTGATTCTAAGACATGCACCACTGTAAGCTGAGACTGTGTCTGTTCTGCACCTTACAAAGCAATTGCTGCTTATTTAATGATTACCACAGCATTATCCAAAATTCAGTGAGCAAACTATTTGGCACCAACAGAACTCTGCAGAGCACTGTTATTCTACCTTGTCTTTCATAATACTTCCTTCTATTTATTCCTCCAATCCCTTGTTTCTGCACCAGCAGCAGTAAGTCTCTAACTCCCCTCCTTCCCTGCATCCCTGCTGTTTTGTTTTCTTCACTTCCCAGGGGCTGAAGTCACAGTAGGACCCATACAAGCTCATTGTGTAGCTGCCTGTCTGGAAATGTCAAGGAGCTCAGCTTCCACCCCTGACAGATCAAGGGTTACCAAAGTGCTAAATGACTACAGAGAGACAGACTTGGTAAGTGCTCATTTACCATAGATTGTCAACTTTTAGTCGTACCAAATGCAGCTGCAATGAGGGTGGATAGACTCCTGCTGATAAGACAAATGGAAGGAAATATGTAGCTTTATGTTACCTGAACTAAATTAAACGATGTTTACATATAGTTAAAGGAAAATTATAATTTGGGGTTTTGTCCTTCTTTTCTCTCTGATATTCCTAGCTGAGAACTGGTAATACGAAGATATTACTTAAGTTTAATTTATTTACTGGCATGACCATATACAATCTCAGGATTCCCAATGCACTGCATGGATGCTGACATTCATTTACAAGACACTAACAGAATTGTAACAGGGGGATAAAAGTGAAGAAAACATTACACCAAAAAAAGGAAACACAAGCAGTCAGATGACTGGACACAAATTGGCAGATTAGTCAAATGTATAAAAGCAAAGAAAGAATCATAAAATGACTTCCCACACTGTCTGTTGTAAACATCTGGAGTTCAGACTGAATTGTTAGAGTCTTTACAACTTGTCTTATCACCTGATTCCTCATGTTTCTTGCCTCTTTTTGCTTCTTTCGAGAGCCAGTGTCTTCTCAGATCCCTGAAATAATTTTGCGAATATTATGTTATCACATCTAATAGAATCGGTTTACAAAACTACGATGATCAGATTAAGCAGTGATAATAAATTTATTTATATCCTGAAGCGTACAGCAGTGGTTGTATTCCAAACTTTCAAACTAGTGTCATACTTGCCCGTAATTTGTGGAAATGATTAATGGCTATCATCTTGCATCTTCCTTTATATTTGACTGGGATGTCAGCTAATGAAATTTTCCCTGCCTCCAGAAGAAGCTCTGTTTCTAAGAAATACTTGCATGCATAATTCCTAATGAAAATATTGATTATAGAGCAGAGTGCTGCTTTTCAGAAATATGCTGCCATGATGGACAAATTTATCACTGTAGCTAGTAGAAGAACATGTGTCACAATTAGGGCTATCACAACCTTTAGGATATATACTGAGCTCACAATGTCTTGAGGGGATTAGTACAAAGCTATGACTACTTGATAATTCCGCAACTGTTGTTTTTTCTGTAACTCAGCTCACTTGTTTTATAGAAAAGCTATTTGAGACAAAGTGTGATTTTGTATTATTGTATCCTTACTCTTATAGCCTAAAGTTTGGTCACTGGGCTGCAGCATTAACTTGTATTCTAACAAGATTAAAATATATTTGTCCTGGAGATTAGCATAGTTAAGTCTCCCTTTTTTTGCCTTCTGGGGCGGCTGCAGCATGCTTTGATCAGTGTTGCGCAGCAAGGCCCAGGCTTGGCCTGGCCATCCGAGGCCTGGGTGTGAAATTGGTCTGATGTCATCCCCCATTCTCCACCTTCACCAGCTTTATGTGGCCATAATTATATTTCCGCCACAAAGCCCCTATCCCCTTCATTCTGTTTTCCATATTCCAAGTTTGATTAGGAAGCGTTTAGAGAACTATGGCTAAATTACTCAGCGGGGGGGAAGGGGGATGGGTCATCTTTTGTCTGACGGAGACAGAGGAGACATCAATACTTTGTGATATGTACTTTTCTTTTTTCTGGCCCGTCTGCCCTTTGCCTCTGTCTGCTGAAGAGGTTAAGTTTATGACAAGAGAATTCATGAACTTTGGTTAAATAAGATGTTTTTGGGTTTTTTTTTTTTTAGGTTTTCCCTCTTGAACAACCAGACCTGTTGCTGAATTATGACCATAGACGGGTTTAGTAACATTTGGTTGGTGTCTTAACAATCAGACAAGACACTTGTGCCTGGTTTAACTTTACAAATAGTGCCTGAAAATATTGAGCATGGAATTTAATTCTAAAATTTGGGATCAGCATGTGAGATAAACTGGTCTAAAAGCATACTGTTTTCCACCTGTTTAATGTGCTGAAGAAGACGATGAGGTTCAGCTGAAACTGTTCAGCAAAGAAGGTGGTAAATGGATGTTGACTTGAGATTGTTTTCTCATCTTGAACAGCTTGAAAGAAAAGTCATGACATCACCTCAGGGATCTTCATGGGGTTTAGAACAAAAAGACAAGCATACACCTGCCTCTTGATAGTTACTTAGCAAACAGCAAAACTACATGAGATCATAACTGAACACCCATCCATAGCTCAGTAAATTAGGTTATAGCATCCATTGATCGACCACAGCATTAAAACCACCAACAGACAAGGTGTACAGCACTGATTCTGTCGTCACAATACAATGTTCTGTTGGGAAATTTTGTATTCTTTCATTCATGTGGGCCTTGCTTTGACACGAACTAGCTACCTTAAGATTGTTGCAGACCAAGCACACCTCTTATCCCCATGGCAACAGTGTCCCCAAGCGGGACAATGCACCCTTTAACACCACAAAAATGGCTCGAGGAACATGAGAAAGAACCTGAGGCACTGACCCACTCCTCAAATCATAATCTGTGCCATCATCCACAGGATGCACCTTAGAACTGCTTGACCATCCAACATGCATGTCAGACAGATTGTACATCCATCGCAACCCAACTATCTACAGGACTGCAGGCCATGCCAGTATGTATACACTACTGTTCAAAAGTTTGAGGCTATCAAGGAAATTTCATGTCTTCCATGAAAAATCACACTTTAATTCATGTGCTAACATAATTGCACAATTTCTAGTCATCAATTAGCCTTTCAACACCGTTAGCTAACACAATGTAGCATTAGAACACAGGAGTGATGGTTGCTGGAAATGTTCCTCTGTACCCCTATGGAGATATTCTATTAAAAATCAGCCATTTCCAGCTAGAATAGTCATTAACGCATTAACAATGTCTAGACTGTATTTCTGATTCATTTTATGTTATCTTCATTGAAAAAAAAAGTTTTTATTTAAAAAATAAGAACATTTCTAAGTGACCCCAAACTTTTGAATGGTAGTGTACACCAACCCTATTCAATTAGCGGCCCGCGGGCCACATGCGGCCCGAAAGCAACCCTCGAGTGGCCCTAAAGCAACTGCCGAGTGATTGGGACTTGGGTCCGAGAAAAACAGAAAAACATCTTTCAGTAACACTGACAAGTTCTTACAAAAATTCCAACATTACTGCAAACATTGAATGCAACACTTACCGTAACCTAGCAACTAACCCACAATGCCTTGCGTTGAGGAGACGCGTTTGAAAAGTTAACATTAGCAGTTCTATACAGGCGAAAATAGCAGCATGTCTTTTTCTATCCTGAAACGACAAGTCGGCGAGGAAAACCGTCGGTTTAATCCTGCGTGGACTGACAAGTATTTATTTATTTACCACCAAGTCCGAACGCCAAACCAATGCGTTTACTCTGCAACGAGTGCTTTGCAGCGCTGAAAGATTATAATGTCCGAAGACACCACGTTGGAAAAACATGGCGCGTTTCGGACAAACTTTCCCGAAGGATGTCATGAGAGAGCGGCTATAATTCAGAGTTTGACTGCGTCTTACAACCGGAGCTGTACTACAATGAAGCGGACTTGCACAGCTCAGGAAAGGGCCACGAAAAAGAGGCCGTTCACAGACTCAGAAACTGTGAAGGACTGCATGTTGGCTGTCGTGGACGAAGTTTTAACGGACGATAAAGTTAAGACGAGTGTGACATCTGCTATCAAACAGGTACCCCTGTCTGACACGTCAAACATTCGCAGGGTTGATGTTCTCGCCACAGATGTCTTCGAGACATGGTAAGTGCAACAAAGCAGCGTGCTGTAGCAGACACTAAAGGTAGTTTTATGTATTTATGTGACTATTTTCTGTTCACTTATAAGTTTAATATTTAAGAAAGACATTTTGTTTTGACAGTTATTTATACTTTGATGTCAGCTTTACTTCGTTTCAAAGGGATAGTAACTATCACTGTGCCTACTGTTTATTTTTTTGATTATATGCACTGAAGATGCGACTGTCTCAGATGAGACCAAATATGGACAGGGACAAACTCTGTTTTTTGTTATTTCAAAAGAAGAAAAATGTCTCAAGTTCTGAAAAGTTACTGTTAAGCAAGTTACTTTTTAATGTACTTTGAGATGTGACCAAAACAAAAGATGGTGTTTCTAATCGGCACTTAGTTTTTATGTTCATATGCACCTTAACCTGTGCTTATATTTACCTATCAAAATGTGTTGAAGTTGTGCGTTTGAAATGTAAAATTTAAAGAAGCAGTATTTCAGCACAGGTTTAGTTTAAGTACTGCTCTTCTATTGTGTTTATGTCCTTTTGGATGTGGCAATACGTTAGTAAACATCAGTGTGTTTGTTATCTGTTTGTGTTTATTTTAAATGGTTAACTTTGCTCACTGTCTGCTAAAAACGTCTGGCCCAGCTCATGTTCTTAGTCTGAAAATCCGGCCCGAGTCAATTTTTAATTGAATAGCCCTGGTGTACACCATTTAAAGTAGAAAGGGGGCACTCACCTCTGAAGAGGTTGCATGTACGTTGCCACATGTACCATGTTGGAGCCCGTAATCCAAATGGTTTTATTATGCTTTGTTAAAAGTTGTATTCTTGACATTCTGAATGTAGCAACCAGCCTTTAGATTTCAAATATGATTTAATTTCAACACAGTAGAACTGATGTGAAATGTTTAATCAGAGTCATCATGGAAAAGTGGCACTCCTTTTATTTATTCCAGAACTTTTCCCCTGAACTCAACAATTGGAAACAAAGAGGAAAAACATGTCCATTTCTCACCAGTGCTTGGCTGTGGTGTTGTCACCTGCTGCTTTTTGCATGGACACCCAAAACATTTTTGCCCTTCATCCAGGTTCTCTGGCCAGTATACCCTGAGCTCTCCCCTCCTCCACCACCCTTCACCCCCAGCCCCTTCGACTGACAGCCTTAGACTGTGCATAGAAACCCAGCTCACAGCTTTTTCCCCCTTTTCCTCACCCAAGTCAAGAGTAGCTCAGCTCATCAAGTCAGCGACCGTTGGGCGGTACTTCCACATACAAACCAGCTAAGAAAAGAAATGCAGATGAGGGCTTCTGCAACCATTCAAAGAGTCCAGGTCACTGCTGCTGCCACTGCCAATGCACGAGTCCCAGACAACTCTCTGGCTTTTTGCTGATGAATCTCCTTCTGCTCTCCATATTTCTTTCTTCCTCCCTATATAATTTCCTCCATCCTTACTCCATCATGTTCAGATGTTCAGGTAAACAGCATACAGACATGAACTGACATGTGTCGAGTTGTAAGAGTTTAGCAATGCTGTCAGTAGACTTGGTTGCTTGGATGCTGAAGCAGTTGTGTTTAATCACAAACCAGTCCTTACTGTGTATGTTTTAACCTGCAATGATCTGTGTTTCCTGTTGAGAACTTTTCTGCTGCAGTTTAGCCAAGCTCATCAAGACAAAGAAGTAAAGATGTTAATGGAAGTAATGAATGGGTGATATGTGTTTCCAAACTTCCTCTGTGTTTTTTCGACTTTTTCTACAAATGATGAATGAACACTCAGAGCTATCGGTGTTTTGCCAGTTGTTTGTGTCATTTGTACAACGCAGAAACACTCAGTTTGTGTGGATGCTACATGTCTTAGCCTGTTGATCACAGCCTGAAATCAACTCATGCTGTTTATTAATGACTGGCAACAACACCCTTTTACCAGCCGTGTCTCCAAAAGCATGATCCGATGCAACTAAAGGACACTCAGCTACGTTTTGAACGGAACTTATTTTCTCTCTGTTAGGTAATAATTTGACATAGTTGGAATAGTAAGTCCACATTAAGAGGTTGCCGGTGGCATCAGTCAGATGAGGGACTTTTAATCAGTAGACTATGTTTGTGTCCCATGTAGGACAGTTGTTCTTCACCTAAATCTGGGTAGGCAGTGTTTTTTGGCATCACTGGGCAAAAAAAATATAATAACCTTTCAGCATACTGTAATAAATGTGGTCTGAGAAGCATTTGGATTTCTGCACCTCTGTTTGGCTCTGTTAACTGGCTTCTGAAGACATTGCTTTGACGCAAGATTTAATTACAGGTCTTTTAACCCACAGAGAGTGAAATGGTAAAAAGAGCAGCAAAGGAAGTGTTGAGAGTTGGATGTAGTTAGGTGAAGGACTCAGGAGAGTGAGATTTGATTTCTGTGCCAAATTATGACATTTTTCCCCCATTTTCCAGATATCTGCACACCCCAGCTTTAAGTAACATATTCACTTGCCTTTGGTTATGTTCAGAGAAAAAGCATGGTCGAGTTCAAATACACGCTTTCACTACATATTTGAAGCTTCTCCTACATTTTTTGGGTTACCAGGGTGACAAGTTCTGCGCCATATAATATGATTGGTTGGCTGAAAAGGGGCAATGGTAGGAAACCAATGCAATAAATGGCAAATATATAATTGCTGGAAATTTTATTTGTGCTACGTCACAAATGTAGTACTAAGTAAGTTTGCCTCAAAATGTAATTGAGAATGGAGTTTAATTTAGCAGACAGGGCTCCTTATTTTCTTAGATCATTTCCCAGTGGCTTCTGCTGTTCTTATTCCAAAGTGGATTTCATATTGTGTTAGTCCGACTAATCATGACTCAAAAAATTTATACAAAATATCCTAAATTGCAAATTAACTACATGTAATCTTGTAAATATAAAAGCGAATTCATGTTGATGCAGAGCTATAGTTAATCTGAGGGTCTAAAAGCAACAGTGGCCTACTGATAGTTCAGAGCTGTCCCACAAAAGAGCTCTGGATGAAAAACTCCCAGGAATTTAATCTCTACAGTGATAAAGCCAAGTGCAGAAAGGCAAAACAGTTTTCAGTACTCTAAGGTGGTTTTTGTAAAGTCCTGGAAATTAAACAGCTGTGGAAACTGACTCCAGGGCCACTGCAGAAACCACTCGCTCATCAGATTATTTATGCTCTTAACTACCAAGGTCAACTGGTTCCACATGTTCAGCTGTTTGGGTTGCAGCTATGTATCTGTTCCTACTGTTCTCCTCTTCACACATTTTAAGTACAGTGAATTTGAAATGCTGAGCTCAGCTGCTCAGCTCTGATGCTGTCATCCTGGATCTTGTCACACGTGGCCACGATCCGAATTCTGAAAATGATTGCATGTATGTTTAATGCAACTGCTCATGACTTCTAACAATTTGTGTCACAGCAAGGCTTTTATTTTAATTACATTTTCTCAAATTTCTCTGTAATCTGAGTGTGGTTTACTATTTTGTCAGCATGTAGAGAGCTCCAGATGGATGGTTTCAAATGTGTAATTGTTTTTTTATTTACACTGCCGTTCAAAAGTTTGGGGTCACCCAGGTAAATTTCATGTTTTCTATGAAAGCTCACACTTTTATTCATGTGCTAACATAGTTGCACAAGGGTTTTCTAATCATCAATTAGCCTCGCAACACGATTAGATACCACAATATACCATTAAAACACAGGAGTGATGGTTGCTGGAAATGTTCCTCTGTACCCCTATGGAGATATTCCTTTAACCCTTAGATGCATAAGTGGGTCAGAAATGACCCTCTTGCAAAATCGCTGTAATGAAAAGTTTTTATCATTTCATATTCCAGTTATTCCTCAAAGAAATATGTTCTTGACATCATTTCATTTCAAATTTTAAGTGACCTTTTATACTTTTAAAGAAATTGTAATATTTGTATTACTACCCCAAGCTCTTTATCACTGATAATATCATACAAGGGGTGATAGAGTACACAAAATTGGAGGGATGGAGAGCAGCAACAGCTGGAGGAAAAGAGTGGAAAAATGTCAACAAAGTGGGCGCTGGCATTATTCTATTGCTGCTCTGTGTAATATTCTTCTTTTTCATTGATCAAAATGTTCAAAATCTGTTATAAAGTGACAAATAAACATATTTCAAACGTGAAATTATTCTTGTGTGGACAAAAACATAATACAAACAATTATATAAATTGTTATTCTTAACCAAAATGACAAAGGACACAGTTATTCTTATAGGGGTCATTTTTGACCCACTTATGGAAGAGTGTAGGGTCCAATCATTTGTTCATCTAATTGATAATAAATTAGTGTTTCCAGCTAGAATAGTAATTTATCACATTAACAATGTTTAGACTGCATTTCAGATTCATTTAATGTTATCTTCATTGAACAAAATGCTTTACTTTCAAAAATAAGCAACCTTAAAAGTGACCCTAAACAGTAGTGTATATATAAACCTCACATGATTGAATCTTCCTGTAACAGTAAACCTTATTTTTTTCATATTTAATGCACACTTTCTGTAAAAAGTAAGTACTTGATGCATTTTAAAGAAGTCAATAAAGTGCAATTTCTTGTCATGATTGTATTTGTCATGAACAGGGATTTTTAGCTGATTGGCATCAGAGAAGCTGCAGTAGTATAAATGTAGCCGAATAATCCCGTCTAAATAATGACCTGTTCTAGTGTCACTTTTCAAACTGGGTGGTGGGGGGGAGAGATGCATTTGGACCCACTTCTATGTACTTCAAGGGCCTATAATGTGAAATTATTCATAGTGTTAAGGTACACCTTTGCTTCTTTAAATTAAGTTACTGTAGATATAAGTAGTGAAGAGATCAGGGGGAGTTTGTTTTTCATATTTATTGAATTTTCTATGGGGGAAACGGGGGCAACACTGATCCCATAATGAAACAGAGTCTCTCCACTGGTCCCCATCACAGACCAAATGTCTTTTCCATTTAGACTCTCTGATCCAGAGATCTAGCTGGGTGTCCAGAACACCTCCTTCTCTTTGGTGTGTGAGCTCTCTCACTGTAATGTGGATCACAATCAGGATATTCCAATAAAACACTCACAGCGAAATTCTAGATATTTCTGCCAAGTGAAGTTTCTCGTGTTTCATGCTGGCCTAATGAAATAATCTGAAAAGTCAATTCGGCATCGTTGTCGTTTATTTACCATCACACCATTAAGATATAAATTATTTACATACTGTATATAAAAGAGGATTTCAGCGGCGAGGGAAGAAACAACTAATATTTTATCTTAAAAGTCCTAATTTGAAAAAAAAAAAATCCCTTTTGCGGCATAGAAAACACAAGTGCTCTTTCTTTATAACACTGTAAATATTTCCAGCTTGTATTTACAGAACTTTAAGGCAGAAGCTTGTCCAGGTTTTTGACTGAATGCGAGACTTAGAACCGATAACACAAACTGAAACAATATTAATAATGATAGGAACATTCACAGCATCGTAAGACCACGATTTGGTTTGGATCTACACACAGCAGACCCGCAGAGATGATGCACTCAAACAGAAGGGGAAAAAAAGTTATTGCAAGAAAAATAAGTTATGTAAACACTCCAGAGCCCCATTTCCACATGGCTATAGATGCTGCATGTATTATAAATAACAATATAACGGTCTTCCGTAACAACAAATAAAACCATTTCCTTGAACATTCGTGGATGTACGTGTAGCCTGTAGGTCCAGGATTTGGCCGAAAGGCGTGAAGGTCGAAAAGAAAGATATAGCTATTGGCACATTTTAATGTACTGTAAATGGAAATAGAAATTTTGATAGAAAATAAAAAACAAAGACGTATTTTGTGTCTCTAAAATCAGAAAATGTATTCTAATCCACACCAGTTGTGTCCGTGTGAGTCCGATGCTAAATCTTTTGAGGATCAATTTTGCATCAGACAGACAGCTTCTATAACAGGGGTGTCAAACATGCGGACGGCGGGCCAAAACCGACCCTCCAGAGGGTCCAATCCGGCCCGCGGAATGACTTTGCAAAGCATAAAAATTACAGAGGTGAAAATGAATCCCTACTGTGAAAATATTTAAAGGCATCGAGCATAGTGCAATATAATATGAGTCAGCAGCTTCAGTAGGACAGAGTTTGGTTTTGGTTGAACCCTATTGTTGATGCACTGTCACAACTTTTATGCATTTTTTATGTATAAATTTTCTACTTTTGCAAAGCAGGGGCCTAGCTAAACCTTCTTCCTTAATAGGTCCCACTTTAGTTTGTGTGCTGTGGTGTGTCACGATTACTGCACAGATGTAGAAATGAATGGGAATTTAAAATCATTTCTAGATCCTTACAAGTTGTAAAATACTATATTTTTCAGTTCCAGATACATGTGACTAAATGTTTATGCCTTTGTAGAAACTGTGATCTGTAAACTGTGATGCACAAATGATAAAGTGGGGTTTAATATTGTTTAAATTTCACCTTTTTTTTGCTTAAGGAACTTCAGAATGTTCATAATGTTTTGTAAAAAGATAGTTCATTAAACGTGAACATTTTCAGAATGTACTTTTTTTGCACTAAAACAAAGGGAAAGATTTGGAGTTGTGTTTATTTATAGGTTATTATGTTATGATTTTACTGCGCACTAGAGATCAAATTGGGCTGAATGTGGCCCTGAACTGAAATGAGTTTGACACCCCTGTTCTATAAAGTAGACCTTTAATTCCAGATAGAAAAGGTGTCCATACATTCCCACATGGCGGGGCGCACTGAGCAGGCTGTGGAGGGCCGCTGGCTCAGCACAGGTAAACATTCACTGCAGTACGCAGAGAGAACACAGCGAGAAAACAGCCGATATAGTCAGAAACAGAGAGAACACACAGTTTAGGCTATTCTTCTCAATTCACAGTTCTCAGAATGCAGCAGAAAAAAAATCTTTGGATTGAGCATATAGGCTGGTGTGCAGACTGACGGTGGCACAGAGCTGCAGGGACGGAGACCTACAGCCCTCCTAGATGCTGTTCAGCACGGTTCTTCCCTTCTCTCTGCGCTGTAACAGGGGACCTCTCAAAGTGTTCTGAAAAACTGAAAAATACCTTTCTGTCCTATTATAGGCAGAGCTCACTGTCCGTTAAGTTATCTGAGCAGTTTGTTCTTCTGTGACCTGGGCTTGTTCTGACCCCACTAATCCTGCCTTCCTTGAAACAGACAAATACTCCGACTGTGGAAACTGGTTCCAATTTACCACGTTTCTGACGTCATTTTAAAAAAAACTGATGGTTATTCAAGATGGCGGGGTATTTGGGTTTAATAATTCAAAACATTCATTTCAATTATCTTAGCCTTATATTTAACCTACATTCTTCTAAATTCTTCAATCCGATTTTCTCTCAATTCCATCAAAACGCATTTTATTGGACGCCCAGGTAGGCGACCCATAAACAGGGGCTGCAGTCCCCGACGCAACGGTCACGGGTTCGAATCCAGCTCACGACACTTCCCCACTCTTCTACCCACGTTTCCTGTCTTTTTCTCCACTGCCCTACATAATGAAACAGCCAAAAAAAAAAACCTTCATAAAGCATTTTATTTTGTTTACACACGCTACCGTTCAAAAGTTTGGGGTTATCCAGACACTTTTATTCATGTGCTAACGTAATTGCACAAGGGTTTTCTAATCACCAATTAGCCTTTGAACACGATTAGTTAACACAGTGTGGCATGAGAACACAGGAGTGATGGTTGCTGGAAATGGGCCTCTGTACCCCTATGTTGAATTTCCCTTCTTGGATTAATAAAGTTATTGTACTGTATTGTATGTAGATATTCCATTAAAAAATCAGCCGTTTCCAGCTAGAATAGTCATTTACCACATTAACAATGTCTAAACTGTATTTCTGATTCATTTAATGTTATCTTCATCGAAAAAAACGTATTTTCTTTCAAAAATAGGGACATTTCTAAGTGACCCCTAACTTTTGAACGGTAGTGTGCATGTATGTCATCCCAAATGAGTCGTTTTGTCTGTTTTGTCGCCAGTTTATCACAGTGACTTCTGAAGTCTGCCTGATGTCGTCTGAAGTCATCTTTGACCTGTGAACGCACAGAGGTCGCGGTTTGAAGGGGAAGAACACCTTGGAAATTTCCGCCTTGTGTCTGTGACTTGAATGCAGCACATTTCTGGGAGTTGGGTCGGACCTGCAGCCCTGTGGACACACGGCAGTCTGCGCTCTCACACGCCTCACACACACACACACACAGAAGACAAGCACAACGCACACCATCGTCTCTGGTTGAGTTTTAAATAGCCTATGAATGCTGGTGCTCGAGTGATTTTATTGCATGGTTCAGAACCCCTATCTCCCTCCCTCCCCGTGGCTCGGCTAGTCGCTGTCCGACTTGTCGTCCTTCGCCGTGGAGTGGTTGTACAGTCCCTGCGCCATGAGATGCAGCGCCAGAGAGTTTTTATTCCCGGTGGCTTTCTTGATTTTGGCCCGCTTGTTCTGAAACCAGATTTTGATTTGAGACTCGTTGAGGCCAAGGTCCCGGGCCAGGCTCTGCCTCCGCTGCTCAGTCAGGTACCGGTTGTTCTGGAACTCCGTTTTCAACCGGTGGAGCTGCTCCGCGGTGAAGGCTGTCCGGGGCCGCTTGTCCTCTTTAGTCGGGATCGGCGCTTTCTTTGGTTTGCGGGATCTGGGCCCTTTGGGGTGGGTGGAAGCAAAATGACAGCTGTTGGTTAGGAGCAGTACTTCTGAAATTTGTCACATTTTCACGAGTGGAGAGCAAGAGTGGACTTGGGTAATAAAAATGGTTCTGTTGCTGAACGCACCCTAAAGTTTTCATGCGCCAGGTTGTCAATGTCACATTTAGAGGGTTCAGATTAGTAGTTTTAGGTCCAAAATATTTAAAAATATTTTTAAAAATATTTCCGTTTAATGCGTGACCTGCAGACAGTCCCTGAACCACGGTCTCAAATGAATATTAAAGAATATTGAGAAAGAATTTCGTAGAGATCCACAAACACATACAAAACACACACATATATATATAAACACACACTTTCGTTCAAAAGTTTGGGATCACTTATAAACGTCCTTAATTTTTAAAGAAAAGCATTTTTTCCCAATGAAGATAACATTAAACGAATGTGGTAAATGACTATTCTCGCTGGAAACGGCAGGTTTTTAATGGAATATCTACATAGGGGTACAGAGGAACATTTCTACCAACCATCACTCCTGTGTTCTACTGTGATCCTTATGGTTATCTCCAATAACCACTTGGGAAAAACATCTTAAAGATTGTATTCAACATTACAAAAGTAACTTAGTGCGAAAAATCTGTGTAAAAATGCACGTTAGAAGAGCATTTCCTATTTCAGGGTCAGAAGCATTGCACAAATATTGGCCAAACTGATTGCACATTCTGTCAGGTAATCGTGTTGAAAGGCTAATTGATGATTAGACAACCCTTGTGCAGTTATGTTAACACGTGAAATGAAGTGTGAGTTTTCATGGAAAACATGAAATTCTGTGGATGACCCCATATTTTTCAACAGTAGTGTGTATATATATATGGATATTTAGTTGTATATCTTAACAATCTTTCATTCTAGTATAAATGTAACGACAGAGAATTTAGATCATAAAGTTTGTAATCATGGGTTTCCCTCTCACTGACAGTAAAATCATCACCACAGCCCACTATGTGCTCACATGGCTGCCTGTGGACATGCTGGATATGATATATGAACTTAAGCTTGGAGGCACTTGTTTGGGTTTAATACTTGGAACAGGAGCTTTCAGGACATGTCATTCTGAGAGGATCTATTCTCAGAGACACTTCCAGGACAGGACTTTTGAACCCGAGCCCAACTGGAGCCAAACGGAGGGAGATTCTACGTGAACTATATGTACTGCATGGTCTCCTCAAGCAGACTGGAGCGAGGACGGGAGGAGGAGGGTGCAGATGGGGGTGGGGTTGGGATATGATGGAGGATGGGGGACTTCGGCGCCTCTTTCCCTCCCTGTTACCATAGGAACTCCGTTTTAAAAAAAAAGTTGTTTCCTAAAAAGAGCAGCAACCGCTTTTGTTGCTGGTGTAACATTCAGTCTAGTCGTTTCTGTCAAGATGAAATCAAATGCACGAGAAAAGATGGAGAAATCTATTTGCCGTGAGAGGAAAAGACACAAATCAATTATTCTACTAGAAGAGGCGCTGATCAGCCCAACAACACTAAGAGCTGCGTTTGGTTGGACAACAATGCACAATACATATTATAATACATATTATAAAGGTAAACTGAATCTCATGGCATTGGATTACTGATTCATTTGGAAGTTATTTTGTGTTTAATAGGTCGGGGAGCTGCAGGCTCCATGACCCCTCTGAAGGCCCTTTGTGGTCATTTCCATAAGCTCGGGCCTCGATGGAAACTTTTTTTGTGTTTCGATACAACAATAAAAAAAAAAAAACATCATTTCTGCCTGTTTTTGCTCCGTTTGGAGCTCCTCCAAATGCCACCTCGATAAATTACATCTTTTTCCTCTTCGGGGCTGCTGGTGAGATTTAACAGCTGAATATGTCTCTAAATCGTGACAAAGAAGAAGTCCAAGTGCACCATGTGTTCAGTTAGAAAACAACCCCAGCCTGCAGCAAACCCTTAACTCTGGGATCCTAATAAAATAATTATAATAACAATAATAATAATAATAGCAATCATATTTAATCTAATGCTGGCATTAAACAGCACAGGTCAAATCAGAGCTGCGGCAGCACAGAAAACGCGTCCTGGTAGTTTGGATAGAAAAAAGCATTTCAAACTTTGTTAAAATTACTTGTTTAAAATAAAATGCTTATTGGCGGGTGAAAAGGCATCGGAGCGGTGTTGTTCAGCAATTCGCATCGAATCCATCTTTTTTTGGGGGCCTTCACTTTTCACACACCCCCCCACCCCATTGTCAAAAAAATATGCTAATGAAATATCAACAAAGACGACGGGGAACAATAGCGTTAAACTTCATTTTTACTTCACTTCGACACATTTTCAACTTTACTTGTGACTCCTATTTAGTTTCAACTGTTTCATTTCAACGGAAAAATTCACATCGAATTCCTTTCCGGATGAAACGAAACAAAACAAAACGAAAAACAGTCGAATTACTTTCTAATGTGCGTCGAAAGTAGTTGTTTAATGTAAATAAAATAGGCTAGAATGTATTCTAAGTTTTTTTTTAAACTCCTTAAATTATCCTGTGAAATAAGCTAATTAATATAATATTAGCTATGATCAGGCAATAATTGGTTTGTCATATTTTTAAGTGATGTGTCTATTTAGTTGAATTGGGGGTGGCACAGCTCACAAAATAAACTGTTTCTCTTGAACTAGAATTACTTCACATGCGTCTTAAACTACGAAATAATGCAATCAGAGCGTTATTCCTCTCAGAGAGAAGAAGCGGGTTAATTTTCTGTAATTCAGACTTTTTAACTGACACAGAAATTCTGGATTCGAGCTGGGATGCGGCTTATTTCTTCTTTCGTTTAGCTGAAAGTAACGGATGGATGTGTTCTACCAACCTGCTGACGGCCGGTCTGAGTAGCGGGTACAATAAACCCAAGCTGGCCACAGCATCGGCTTGGCTGCTGGGGCCGTGCTGGCCTCAGGGCTGCGGCAGCGCTCCCCGCCGTCCCCCCGCTCCTTCACCGCCACATCACCGGCTATCAGGTCAGGCCTCCCGGCCTCAGTGTCCAGATGCTGGTCGTCGGACGTCCCCGAGTCCTCCTTCTCCCCTCCTGCTCCACCCAGCTGAGGGCTGCCAGCTTTGGAAGCCTTTCTCCCTCTCAGCTCCTCTCCTCGTCGGATCACTCCCAGACTGTCTCCCTCCCGAACCAAAGTCCTTCCATCCTTCCTCTTGCGGCCGAAGTCTGGTCTCAAAATGTTGTCGATGTAGAAGTTTGTGATCCTGTGAGATTGCTGGTTGCCAGGTGGCTGGAGGAGAGGCAGGATGACCGGGTTGGACTCCTCTCCGGAGTCCTCTGGGCGCTCTGCGTCTCGGCGAGCATTTCCTTCCATAATGATGAAACCTGGTTACGCTCAGCACCTGCGTCCTTCTGCAAAGTAGTAATTCCAATTTCCCGGTGCGTCTTGTTCACTTTACCAATAAATAATTTCTTTACATAAGACTGAAAAACAAACACAGCGATGAGAACAACGAACTCCGTTTTGGCAGAGTAGTTTATAGCTATTGTTTTGCTGTGAAAACGCGCCTCTGCTGATATTGACAAAGAAGATTCATGCTTCAGTTTCTGGTAGGAGCCTCCTCCTCATGACTGGACTTGATACTCGATTTTTTTTATTTAGAACTTGTAAAACGAGTTTTTAAAAAACAGTGTATTTAATTTCTCCGGCTCCCTGCACACAAATATTGATGCTACCAGCAGCACTAAAGTGCCCTAATAAAGACGCCGCTCAAATACTTTCAGCTCGGATTTTTGGTTCTCTTTTCTGATTGGCTGACTGCCGCTGTGATGACGTTGCACCACGGGTCTTTCAGACACGTGCCTCGGACCAATAGAGGTGCAAAGTTGGTGTCATGTGAGTTTTCCGGAATTCCCAGGAGGAGCAGGTCAATCCAATCCACTCAGTCAACTCACGATGCGTTCAGGGTACAGCGGACTTTTCTCGTAACTACAACTTTTTAAGGCGCGGATTGACGTTTTAAAAGGCGGTTAGTAAACGTAATGTCAGCTGAAGAGATCTTTGCTCACTTCCAGTGATCACATGAATAGTATGCTGCTATCAGAAAACAATGTCACAGTGCTCCAGATGCGATAGATTGATGGTTAGCCAGTGCTTGTGTGGACTGGAAAATGACTGGCACTAAGAGCCAACGTCACTAGACAACAAAAAGAGAGTTGCATTAAATTGAGCAGGATGTTGGAGCTGGTCTGCAGCTACAGTTTGAAAGTGAATGACTGGAAGCATACAGCCTAAAAAAATATGTCTGGCCTCAACAAAATAACTTCAATGCTTGCATAAATAGTATTGAGTTTTGACAACTTCTAATGAAATTATGTGGGGATTTGGTTTTCCTCTCCAGTCGTGGGTATTTTTTATCACAAGTCTTAACCATGTGAAATAGTCCAAAGATGTTAGGATGTAAGAAGGGACTTGAAATCCTGATTCAAATCAACCAACACAAAAATTTGAGATTAAATTACACGGTAGATGTCATTAATGCAAATAAATGCAAATGCAAATTAATGCATATATATATATATATATATATATATATATATATATATATATATATATATATATATATATATATATATATATATATATATATATATATGAGCCCTCAGTTGGGCTAAACACTTGATATATGACTGTATGGTTCCATTTAAATGTTTGAAAAAGTTTTAACAGCATTACTGGTCAAAGTAAAGACGAACAAACAAAACAAACAGCTCTTACAAGCATCCTGTTAGATCTATCTGATCTTTATTCATGTGAAATAATGACCAAACTGTAGGCAACAGGGTGAGTTGTCACCTGAGTGGAAAAATATTTTGCAGTTTCGATCATCATGTAACTATGTTGTGTCAGAGAGGGGCTATGGTGATTTTATCTTTAGCATCATTCACACACACTTCAGCTTTGGAGTATTTGACAGAATCTTTTGAGCTCATAAGGCCTTTTTAATCAGATATGGGGATCCTAATTTCTTCAAATACACAAGTTCTTTAAGTTAAACTTTGAATCATGAAACTATACCAGACACATTTGAAGAAGCTTGGTAAATGTATGGAATGTATAAATGGAGATAATTCATGTTGATGCTGTAATATCTGAAATAAGAAACCACCAGGGGACTGATGTTCTCCCTGAGCTGCTATATCACTCTGAGCAACATCTCTAATATTGTCTCTGTATCCCAGCTTTTGGTGACACTTTCCCTGAAGATGTGAAGCAGGCTTTGTACGACTCTGGAAGCTGCCGTCTCCTACATCGTGTCAGTGCCCAGATGTGAGATGAGCTCGGAGACAAAGCAGAGGTCAGCTGGGAGCATCAGCTCTTGCTATCTGTCTGTTTTAGTCCTTTGTATAGATGAAGGAGAATGTCAGACTATGGTCCTCTGGATTGTAAGACACTGATCACAGTCTTCTGCACAGTAGTGTAATGCTATCTGTTTTAAAGGCCCATTGGGAATAATATAAGCATTTGTCAGCCATCTTCCTGCTGCTTTTTCACACAACTCTAATTTCATAAAAAGTTGTTATCTAGTGATCTTTGCTATTTGGACTTGAGTGTGACAATAATTTCTATGCTGCAAATCACTTAAAGTTCATCTGCTGCCTTGAAAATATGAGTTAGCTGAACGTCGGTCGAATTTTTTTTCAACAGCGTCTCAGTGACACGTTGGCATGTGAAACTAGGTGAACTAACAGAACCATCCATCCATTATCTATACACTGCTTAATCCTCATTCGGGTCACAGAGGGACTGGAGTCTATTCCAGATGATTTATGGTGAAGACAGTAGGCACCCTGGACAGGTCACCAGTCTATCACAGAGCTACATATAGAGACAAACAATCACACTCACACCTAATTGCAATTTAGAATAATCAATTAACCTCAGTATGTTTTTGGACTGTGTCAGGAAGCCGGAGCACCCAGAGAAATGCTGGATATGCACAGGGAGACCATGCAGACTCCATGCAGAAAGATCCCAGGCTGGGACCTGAACAGGGATCTTCTAGCTGCAAGGTGACAGTGCTAACCACCAAGCCACTATGCAGCCCATAGCTGAAGCAGTTAAACAGATTTTGAAATGAAGCACCTCTCAGTAATCACACACAGTCCCGCTTTCCTTTCTTATTTTTTCAATTTAAGTCGGCTGTAACACAGTAAAATCACCAGTGTACAGATAACACTCAAAGAGTTAATTTCAACGCTAAGTCCCAACCCACAAAGTGTTAAAGATACACTGAAGATATTTGTTGAATTTTCAGTTAATTTAGCTCTGATAAAAGTTAATGTTTTACACCAAACTACAAAGCAGTGTTGATCAAGCTTTACACTATTTTTCAATTGAATTCAATTCAATGACTCTCAATTAGAAGATAAAAACACTCTTAGTGTCATTTACACTTAACACTATAATGCTTTTTCAGTGTTAGAATTAACTCCTCGAACAGCCTGTTCAACACTTTGATGCACAACAAGGGTCAGAAGTGACCCAATTTCAATGGAAAATGGTATCTCCTGACCCACGTTGTCCATCAAAGGGTTAACCCTTAGATGCATGAGTGATTGGACCCTACACTTTTCCATAAGTGGTTTTAAAATGACCCGTATTAGAATCAATGTGTTTTTATGCGATTTTTGTCATTTTGGTTAAGAATAATTATTTGTTTTATTGTTTGTATTATGTTTTTGTCCACACAAGGATGATTTCATGTTTGAAATATGTTTATTTTTCACTGTATAACAGAATTTGAACATTGTGATAATTGAAAAAGAACAACATTGCGCAGGACAGCAGTAGAAGAATGTCAACGTCCATTTTGTTGACGTTTCTCCACTCTTTTCTCCTGCTGTTGCTGCTCTCCATCCCTCTAAGTTTGTGCATTGCATCACTTACTGTAGGATATTAGAGCTTGGAGTAGCAATACAAATATTAAAATTTCTTTAAAAGTATAAAAGGTCACATAAAATTTTATATGGAATCATATCAAAAACATGTTTTTTGAGGAATAGCTGGAATATGAAATGATAAAAACTTTTCATTATAAAGATATTGCAAGAAAACAAATCCTGTTTATTAAAGTGAAAACATTCACCTTCAAGGTTACTTCAGTTCAAAAATATTCATATTCTTAAGGTTTTAAATGTAACAGCTTCCTTGACATGTGCAATACAGTAAACTGAACTCTCAGTTTAAAAGCTTTAAAACATTCCTGAAAGACATGGCACATTTAAAATAGTAAAATGTGAGCAAATCTTTGGAATAAGCCTTTCGTGAACTTCAATCTACAACTCATTTTAGTTCAGTGTCCACATACAGCTTAATTTGATCTAATTAATCTAATTAATTTTGACCAGTAAAATCACAGCATATAAAAAAAACACAACTCCAATTTTTTCTCTTTGTTTTAGTGCAAAGAGCTGCATTCTGAAAATGTTCACATTTAATGAACTATCTTTTAAAGATAAGATAAAAAAGCTTTATGTCATTATACACAGTGTACCATGTAATTCTGGGTGACTTTCTCCCTTTTAAACATACAACATAAATAAGTTAAGAAAATAAAATAAGAAAAAAAAATAACTAAACAGCTGAGTAAAACACACAAATAAAAATCTTTACAACAATGTACAAAAAATCAGCAAGTGGCAGCACATAATAAAAGAAAAGAAAGTGATACAGAGTCAGATAGATAACATCATGAAAATTTTTTTTTTCAGTTTCAACAACATTATGCCTCAGTTTATCATTTACACATTACAACGTAGATCACAGTGTATCTACAAAGGAATAAAATATACATTCTCAGGTATCTGGAATTGAACAATATAGTATTTTGCTTTATGATCAAAACAACTTGTCACAATTTGCAGTTACTGTCTTCTCTGTAATTTTTACACTTTAGGGCCTGATTGGACCTTCTAGTGGGCCAGTTTTGTCCCGCGGGCCGTATGTTTGACACCCCTACAAGTTCCAGTCGTTGTCAACGTTGACATGAAATACTGTTAGATATGAGTGTTTAAACCATTTCATATGTAAGGCAACATGTGAGACTGAGTCCAGTTGAATCTAATACTAACATTCCTGATAAAGAAACAGTCAGGGTTTAATACATTTAAAATGCAGCATAGGAAGCTTTTGCGGGTTCTTGGAGGTACAAAAGAAGAGTATCAGGACAATTTTAACTCCCGATTCTTTAAAATCTTGATTCAGTTGGAGATTTAATGAACTGATTAAAATCTCCAGTCAGACTACTGATATTTATAGGTCGTAAAATTATCTGAAAATAAAAAATAAAGCATCTGTATTTCGTTCAATCAACAAGAAAGGATGAGCTAATACCAATAAAATGCAGTTTCACGTTTTATATTGTAGCCTGTTTTGAATTGTGACAGTGCACGGACCGACTTAAATGGTAGGTTGTGCTTTAATAGTGAGCCTTTAAGGAGTGACTTTAAACAGCAGTCTGTTGATGTGTGGACTGCATGGAGCACAACTTGCTGCCACCGTATTGGCCTTGGATTAATCACTCTTTTTAAAATGCATTTTTGGGACAGTTCCAGTAAAACAGGGTGCCAGCGCCAAGATACGGACCCATACAGAGTGGTTTTGCGCTGCCAGCAGCCGCAGAGACGCATCGTTCTTTACGGAGCAAACTGAGTCCAGGTTGGAGCTGGAAAACCCTCTTTAGATGTCGGTTGCCGGTGGCTGGATGACTGCTGTCTGAATGAAGAGAAGCAGCCTCATAGGCACCGGACATGCGGGGAAAATGCGAGCTGCTACACCAGGACAGACGCACGCCAAATGTTCCGGACTGATGCGTGTTTCAGCATTTGGTATCATATTTGTGGCTGAGGATCTGGTGTTACAGCTATACCTAAAGACAGCCCAGAGCAACTGGGGGGACAGCGGGAGACAGTCTAACACACAGGATGAGGACTTTAGGATTTGTATTCACTCGAGAATTCAGGGGTGTCAAACTCATTTTAGTTCAGGGGCCACAAACAGCCCAGTAAAATCAAGGCAGAATAACACTAACACTTTTGACAAAACATTAGGAACATCCTGAAATTTCTTAAGAAAAATAAGTTAAATTTCAACAATATTTTGCCTCGGTTTAACATTTACACATCAAAACTTACAGGTCACAGTTTATAGGCACAAAACATTTAGTGTCAGATATCTGGAACTGAACAATATAGGCTAGTATTTTATTTTATGGTCAGACCAACTTGTCAAGGTCAAGAAATGGTTTAAAATTTGTGGTTTTACAAATTTACAATTTGCAGTTGCTGTCTTCTCTGTTATTTTTACACTTTGTAAAGTCATCCTGCGGACCAGATTGGACCCGCTGGAGGGCCGGTTTTGGCCCGCGGGCCGTATATGTCACACCCCTGCGCTAGGATTTGTATTCACTCTAAAAAAAAAAAAAAAAAAAAAAAAAGTCCATAGAACAACTGCGGCTGATCCAGGACACTGCTGCGAGACTCCTCACCAAGACTAATAAAGTCCATCAGCTCACTCCAGATTTGAGGTCTTTGCACTGACTTCCGGTCTCTCAGAGAACAGACTTTAAAATACGTTTGTTAGCTTCTAAAGCTCTGAATGGTTTAGGGCTCAAGTATATGAGTGACTTCTTTTTACCACATCCTCAGGTCCTCTGGTCCAGGTCTGCTCTCTGTCCCCAGAGTTAGAACCAAAAATAGAGAAGCAGCTTTCAGTTTTAATGCTCCACATATCTGGAACAAACTTCCAGAAAACTGCAGGTCTGATGAAACTCTCAGCTCATTTAAATCAAGGTTAAAGACTTGTTTATTTACCGTTGCCTTTGATTATTGACTCCCTTAATCCCAGCACGGCACTTTAACTTTTAAGGCCATTTTATTTGATCTTTCTTTCTAGCTTAGTTTTCATTTCTTTGTTTTTATCCTCGTAAAATTTCATGTTGGTTTCATTGCTTAAATGTTGCTTTGTTTCTATGATTTTAACGCATACTTTTAAATCCTTGGTGTATTTCATTTCTTTTCCATTGTAAAGCACTTTGAATTGCTTTGAGCATGAATTGTGCTACAGCAAAAAAAAACTTGCGAAGATATAAGAAGGCACGTGATTCATTTCATGCACTACAATGACATTTTTCTTTCTTTTTTTACGGAGGAGCATCTGACTTGAAAGGAACTCTAAAGACACGTTGGCTTCTTTTTCACATTCACGTGCAATTAATAGCCAGAGTAAAGTACTGAAATCAGGGGGAAGGGCAACAAGATGGGATTATCTAACATTACGATTCAACCAAAAACAGGCCAACTATTCTCTTCTGATTGATATTTATTTAGGGAAAAATGTTGAGTGACGGCGACGCACCGCAGCTGACATCAGGAGATCAGAATGAGGTTTACTTTGCTGAATAAAGCTGTGAGAACTCAGCAATATGATACAACAAGCATCTCGTGAGACATATTGTGTTGGTTGATTCCTCTTCAGGAAACACAGCGTTGTGGGCAGCGGTATTGAGACACAGCCAATAACACAACAGAAACATATATTTTTAAAAGCCCCACTAAGAAATATTATCATTAACATGCGCTAATGTAACGAAGACGCTCATTCTGAAGAACTGCTCAAATGGTCGTTTTCCTCCTTGACTTTGTGTCCATTGAGTCACACATCCAGCTCAAACAAATCTGTAGATTTAGTGTGATAACAGCCTGAGTCAATCCTCTGTATATGAAAATTAGTATCTTATTCTGCAAAGTAACCAGATACCAAAGCGTTTTTCACTTAAATGTGACGTGATTTCAGTTGTAACCCTGTAAAACCCACTGTTGCAAAAATATAACATCAGTTTTATTTTATTTATTTATTTATTTTTAATTATGTGCATATAATTTTTTTTCTATATTTGGGCCTTACATGGTTATAGGGTCTTTTCTATCTATCCCTGCCTGTCTGTCAGTAGGCTTCCAAACAGGTACAAGTTTATGGGGCATCAAGCCAGGATAACTAAGCGGAAACACAGGTTTTCACTGTCCAATGGTGATATTCTAGCAGGCAGGAAGACATGAAGCCTACGCTAAAATTATACAGGCTTCAGTCAGGGTAAATGCAAGTAATAGATCTGTCTATTCAGCAAATCTAATTCACATTGCTGCCTCTGTTTTCCGCAATGCAGCTTTTCATGTTGGCCTTTTTCATGCGTTTTCAGCGCATATTTGTCATCTGAACCAGACCCAGGAACAGTACAGGCTGGTGATGGATGAGGCCTTCAGCTGAACGGTGCAGCTGTGATAGAAATGAAGCTGGAAAAAAAACAAACAGAAAGCTGCTCCGTGAAACCAAAGTCACACAGAATTTGCTTTGAAATGAAAAGCTGACATCATTCAATAACAATGAATTAACAGTCCCTGGTTTCTTTGACTGTTAATACAGATAATTAACATATAAAGATAATTGCAGAGCTAATGCAAAATTATGAGTTTAGTTCCATTCGAGCGTGAATGTATTCGTCTGTTTAAAAACGAGCTGGAACTGAAATAATGAATGAAATCTTCACATTTTGATAGTAAGTCCATTTCGCTCCTTTTCTTATATAAATAACACTTTATCAATAGCGTTAGTAAGTCTGTTGTGCTGCTAATTTAAAACCAGTGCTCAGGCTACAGTGAACCTATTAAGGATCAAATATATTTATTTTCTGTCTATTTTACTTGGAACCCCCAGGGCAGTGTCATGTTTTTTTTAATTTTTTTTTTTTTTAAGCGACCACTTTTACTGTTCCCCTGCGGGCAACTCAGCCCAGCTTTCTGCTGCCTCATCCAATCCAGGAGGCATGTTGTAATTCTGCTAACCAACATCAAGAAGTCAAACCATCACTCACGATCTGTGAAATAAACACATAAAGTACAACCCGAGGGAATCCTTTTGGGAGCATCGGTAGAAACGCTGGATTATTGTGATGTGGACGTGTTTGACGGTTATCCTTTCATAATCCTCTCTATTGTTTCTGACGGAAACGCAGCTAAACGCCCCTCAGTCCAGCTCACCTAACGTGTTCAGACCTTAAAACACGTTTGTTCAAATGGCTCTACCATGCCAAAATGAAATGCCTTGTAAACCCTTGTAAACCTGAGAATCTCAAATTTAAAAGCAAGTCATGAAAGAAAATGTTGCACAAAGACTGTATCTCCCTCAGCCTCCTCAATTAAATAAACTGTCGGTTTATATGAGAATCAGACTAATTCCTGGGTAGGTTTTCTGTGGATCAATGTGAGGCATAACCACCTTAAACAGCATTCATTTTTAACAGTTTGGTCAATATTTGTGCAATACTTCTGTCACTGAAATAGGAAATGCTCTTCTAAGATGCATTTTTGCACAGATTTTTTTTTTGTTGCACAAAGTTAATGTAATATTGAATGCAATCTTTAAAATGTTTTCCTATTATGGTTATTGGGGATTATTATAATGGGATATAAACTTTTGAATGGTAGTGTGTGTGTGTGTGTGTGTATATATATATATATATATATATATATATATATATACACACACACACACACACAGCAGGTCTGGGTGTTTTCTTGTCTGCACTATTCCATTTTAATGTTTGAAAAAGTTTTCACTTTTAACCACGTTAATAGCTTATATACAAAACACAGCTTTTATGAGAGCATTGTGACTTAAATTCAGTCTTTTTCTCCATAGTTTGGGCATGGAATAATGACTTTATGAGACAAGAGAGTAGAAAAGTATTGTGATCATTATATAAATATGCTGTGTCTTTATGTTAGACCCCAGAGAGGGGTTATGGTGATCTTCTCTTCAGCATCAGGATTGAACAATAAATTTTTTTGATGCTGTGATATGTGGAGTGGTGGGAGACTGATGTTCTCCCTGAGCTGCTATATCACTCCGAACAACAACAGACACTCTCTAATATTGTCTCCGTATCCCAGCTTTTGGTGACACTTTCCCTGAAGATGTGAAGCAGGCTTTGTGCGACTCTGGAAGCTGCCGTCTCCTACATTGTGTCAGTGCCCAGATGTGAGATGAGCTCGGAGACAAAGCAGAGGTCAGCTGGGAGCATCAGCTTCCTGTTCACTTTACAAAATGTCCCAGAGGGGGAGGAGGGACGAAGGGGGTTTGAGGCTAGGGGACACTTCCTCTTAGTCTGTTTATGCAGGGATGGGGTAATTAATGCAGGGACACACAATAATGACAAATACTTTGACTCCAACCAATCAGTGGGGGGAAATGAAAATGCTGGTTGAAGTATAACCTCCATTTGATGATGAGCACAAGGGAAACAATCACCAAGAGAAATAGAAATCTTATGTTTCAGTCAAGCCTGCAGAGTGGTTGTGTCACAGATTGTGGTTTGATTTTGTATTCAGCCTTTAAGACATTTTTTTTAAAAAAATAGAACGGCTCATGAGGTAGATCATTACTATAAAAACTTCCTAAAACAAATATAGAATAAACAGGACTGTACACAGCCAACATCAAGTCATCTTCACAAATGCTCATTCTTCGCTCACAGCCTGTAAAGGTTAACACAACTAAGGACATAGTGACTGACCAACAACAAAAAGGAAAAGACAGAAAATCTAAATCAGCAAGTGTGTCTGTCCAAAAACAAAATCCTTTTCAGGTCAACAATGTTCTTTGCAACATTTAAATGTTTGATGGTGTTGCATGTTGGGGTCATGGCATAACTGCCAGTGACAGCAACAGGATTCATATAATTCATTTTTAGGGGTAAAAATCTAAAAGAACAAACAAAGAAGTATTAGAACTGCATTCAATAAAATGTGCAGTTACAGTACTTAAAAATTGCAATAATTCAAATGTCTTAAGCATTATAATGGATCTTCTCGGTGATAGCTATTTTGGGCACGCACATTTCACACACAAGACGGCCTAGTGTTCTGTTTTTACTTCTTACTTCACTATCTATCTATCTATCTATCTATCTATCTATCTATCTATCTATCTATCTATCTATCTATCTATCTATCTATCTATCTATCTATCTATCTATCTATCTATCTATCTATCTATCTATCTATCTATCTATCTATCTATCTATCTTCCTAACTACCTAAGCAAAATTAAGACTAAGGTAAATCTGTATTTTATAAAACTAAATAGATATAATAAACACAAATTTACAACTTCACATTAATATTAAAAAATAAAATACATTCAGGTGTGTTTAGCTTCATCTGTGTTCTGGTTACAGTCCAGAATAGAAGCATTTTTAACTGAACTTCAAACCTTTCCAACTTCTTTGCATTCTCGGCAGACATCAGGGTGGTATAATACTCATCTGGAGTTACTGTCCTATCAGAGATGCATAAATATACATGAATAAATCTACAACTCCAGGCCTGAAACACTCAGAATCCTACCTGGCCACACTTGCACTCCACTCTCGGTTCTTCCAGCACCACTTGGCTCTGTGTCTTCCTCTCCGGGCCTCTGACAGCATGTTCAAAGGGCCATAGCAGGCTTGTTGCTCTCAGTTACTGTTCTAATCCTCCTGATCGCTGTGCCGTGGATAAACCTGGTGTGAAAACAGCCAACAGGCCAGACTGATGGGCCTCCCGGGCTCCAGCGGAGCTTGGCATCCTGGAACGTTGCTCTGTCCTGCATGAATTCACAGCAGTGCTGGCTGACAAAGGAGGGTTTTGCTCCATTGCTTTTTTAATTTTAAAAAGACTCCCTAACTTTGTCTTCTGTAGAAGAAAGGGGTGCAGCACACACTGGGCTCTGTGGCAAGAGACAAGCCAGGGTGTTGTTTTTGAAGCACAGGAAATGATTTTTAAAGGCAGCTGCATGGTAAACTGCAGACCACAACAAGCACAACTGTCTATTGTTCGGGCATAATGTGTCCTATAGCAACTGGAAAAGGTGCTGTATGATTTGTGTAGGGTGGAAAATTAGTAATTTTTTTGGACTGTTAAAATAACAGTGGTTGGAGGAAGTTAAGTTTCATGAAATAGCTTGAAAAAAAAAGACTATTAGTAATATTTATACACTGGTGTAGAGATGATGAAACCTGGAAAAGTTGTTTCATTCTGATGTGTTAGGCAAGTTCATCTCGAAAGCCAAAAAAGGCTATAAAAAAGGGTGATGATGATTTATACACATTTAAATCATCATCATCGTCGTCATGGGCTGCACAGTGGCTTGATGGTTAGCATTTTTGCCTTGCTAGAAGTTTGCATCCCATTATCTATATACCGTTTAATCCTCACTAAGGTTGCAGGGGGCTGGAGTCTATCCCAGCTGACTTAGGGTGAAGGCAGGAGTCAATATATAGTCAAACAATCACACTCACATTGTCACCTACGGACAATTTAGAGTTATCAGTTAACCTCAGCATGTTTTTGGACTGTGGGAGGAAACCGGAGAACCTGGAGAAAACCTTCGCATGCACAGGGAGAACATGGAAACTCCATGCAGAAAGATCCCGGGAAAGCGGGGACGCAAACCGGAGATCTGCTACCTGCAAGGTGACAGTGCTAACCACCAAGCAACTGTGCAGTCCTGAAAAATAAACAATTATTATTTATATTTTTAAAGCATTCTTAATTTACAACATTTCTTTTACACCTGCCTAAAACCTGTGCACAGTACTGTATGTTAGCATGAAGTTTTACCAGTAACACGACCTTGACCTGATGTAGAACGACCATCTCCTTTCACTTTCCATTATCTTCTCTTCCACCACATTTTGTCATCTTTCAACTAACCATTAAGCAAAGGCTATTATTATTCCAGCTAAATATCATACTTTAAAATGCCCTAATTAAAACTGCGTTGCTCTGTCTCTTTAATCTGATGGTGCTGATTGAATCTGGGTGGCAGTAAGTACCACTGTCTGAAAAACCCTGGGGAAGTTTTCTATTAGACAATCTCTGGCTTCTTTGCCTCCACTCTAGCTCTTGGAGGTCATTCTTTCTTTTTCAATTAACACCCTGGTATTAAAATGTACTGTTGCTCCATAATGGTCTGATGACAACATTTAATCTGTAGAGAATACAGTGACAGTGTGCAGAGGAGGTCTTGACTAACTCAAGAATCTCTTTTGCAACAAATAGGAGCTTTCCATTTACCTCACACACATATGTCTCAACCTATTCTCATCCTTTTACTTGTGGTGCCAAGGATTTTTGCGTTTTTCTCCACACATTTATTAAATGCTGTAATATGCTGTTTTAGCATTTTTAGACTGGTTCCATTTACCAGAAAAGGGCTTACTTTAACAAGTGTTAAGCATTTCTCTTCAACAATGTTCCAATGACTGTCCTGAAGGATTTGGTTATGCAGAATCCATTTTTGGAATATGCCGGCTGAATTTTTGTGTTGTTTGTGAGTTATAATTAAATATTCAAAATGGCAGCTGTGCAAATGATAAGACTTTATTACAATGATAATGATCCAAGAACCACCCATTAATTCAACAATTTTTGAGTAAAATTATTCACATCCAAACAAAAAAACCCACATATTTCCTGGCCTTGAAATAGCTGTGGGTTTATACTTTGACTGAAAGCTCAACACAATGGCAAAAATTGATATGCCGAGCTGACTGGGTACTTGCTTTACAACGTAAGACAACGGTGTGTAGTGTGTCAAGGTCATGACCTGGAGCTTGAATAATTGGAAAATAACCAACACTAGTGAGTTCTGGAGACACATCAATAGCACTGTTGACCTGGTTGAAGTGTGTCCATCCCTTCTCAGAGCAGTCTTGTTCTTGCCGTCCGAGGAAAAGCGCTTTGTCTTTCGCTGCAGCTTTATGTGCTTGATTGCACTTTTTCGTAGATGAAACCACTCTTTTTCAGCAACTCTTTTAGGCTTTGCAATTCCCTCAGTCACACCAGCAGGCAGGAAGACATCACTTCCATGACATCAGGAACATCAAGAGTCGTTTCCTGTGAGGGTTCCACAGCATATAAACCTATATCAACTTCTAGGTCTCTTTTCCATGCCACAACTAGAGCAGCATAAAAAATTGTTTTTGCCATCAAAGTGGGAGTCATTGATATCAATATCGTCACATGTGAAATGCACAAACCACTATACAAAAATATATAGTGTGTAGTGAACGTATGTAAAATTAATAGCTTATTTCCTGTTTTCTTCATTCGGTTAATTGTTTCTATTAATTGTGCTTTTACCCTGATGTTGTCCTATTTTGATCCAGTACTTTTACAGCTAAGCTTAGAAACTGACAAGCAAGACAGAATAAAGTATCTGACATTGTTCTTTGTTGGTAAAGATCAATACTTCAGTCATACATGACTTGCTGTAAGAAACACATTACTGTATTCATAACTGCTTTCATTCCACATGTTAAAAGACAAAATATATTTTTCCAGTACATATTTTTAGCATTGATATATTGCACTTGCAAAACAGAATGAACTCAGTCTGATGTACTGTCATATAATACTCAGCAGAAGTGAGTACACCTGACGATAAATGTGAAATTGCCTTACTTCTAAGATGAACTATTTATTACCTGGAGCTGAAATATTCCTCTTCTGTCAAGCTTTTGTAGACTAGGAATCATCTTGTCAGTCAGTATTTTGATATATCCACAGACATGTATTTCACACATGCATATATAAATGTAATCTCCCCAACACCGCTCAAGTATCTCCTAATGATAAGACTCCCACCTCTGTGCCTCAGCATTATATGTTCACTGTGGTAGTCATGCTGGAACCCATCTGAGCGGAACAAATTTGTCTTATTAGTTATGTGATGATCGGCATTGGTTTCTCTGTCCGTTTGCAACATTACTCAAAAACAATTTTATGATGGTTTTATTGTTTTTAACCTCCATGTACAGCACGTTGACTGAAAGTGCTTTATAAATATATTTATTATTATTGTTATTAAAAACGGAAGAACGGATTTGGATGAAATTTTCAGAGAAGGTCAGAAATGACACAAGGACCAAGTGATTAGACTTTTGGCAGTGATGCGGCTTATAGTCTGGATTGGATTTTTTAAGGAATCCTGTATCATTGCAAGATAGCAGCATGTCCTCACTGTAACTATGACTACAAATGAACACTATGTCAGCTGCCTGCTGATGAAGACATGATTGCGATCCTACTACAAATCCACCACCTACAGATGACAATTTTTTTTTAAAGATTTCATCCCTCGGAAATCATACAATGACTGAGCAGCCTTGGTGGAGTACTGCGCTCTATGAGTGCATTCCTTGCTCTTGTCTGTATTAATATGGCATAGTATATCATGTGCATTAACTTTTGCATGAACGCAGTATTCCACACTCAAGCATGCTGTCATTATCATGTTTTTCTCTACTAAAAATCAAAACAGTTCATCCAGATGAACAGAAGTAAAATAATCAGACCAGAAAAGTCATCAAACCTGCTGAAGACACAATTCTCATACCTGTAAAAGAACACACCACATGGGCAAACGTTCCTTAATCAATGTGTTACAATGTGTCAGATCCATGCCTAAAGAAAGATGTCGAAATCTAATAGGTCTGTGGTCACCAGGTGATCAGCTTGAACATTAATGTAGCTGTCAAATGGCTCATCCAATCACTGTTCTTATAAGTGTGTCTCAATTTGCTCAGAGTAGGGAAAGGATGGTGTCATAGGTTGACGGTAAGGACCAAAACTAACCTGCTGCATAATGGCAGGTGGTGTGTCGAAAGTAATTTGTACATTTCATAGCAACAAGGTCAAGAGCCGACCATCTAGATCGTAAATGTAGCTGTCTGAAAGCTCCTCCAATTACTGCTCTCAATTGGTTGCAGCTCAGATTGTCAAGGTCTCTTAGCAGTAATGCATCCATGATTCACCGTGCAATATGTGTGTCTGCAGGCATACAGACCTACCTGTGTGTATGCACATGACAGTGGCCTTGTCACTTACTAATGAGTGAAGTAATTAACTACCGGAGGAATGAAAGGCAGGAGAAATGACATCTTAGAAAATCAGAATTATACATCCCTCAGTGAATGTAGAAGCTGTCAGGTGGTGGTTGTGACAGGATGTGACAGAAAACAGACACAACCTCAGACACCACAATTGATTGACATGGTCTTTACTGTACACTGTGCTCAATCATACAGTTATCTTGACTTGCTGGTACAGGATACACAAATTAGCAAAATGACACACAGCAACAACACGTAAAATTGACACAAGTACCTTCAAAATCAACAATTAATATGTCTTGCAAACTGTATGGGCATCAAAACTTTTTTTTTTCTCTGTACCATACAGCTCCACTATCTCAATGGATCCAGATTATAAGCTGCATCACTGCCAAAATCTAATCACTTGGTCCTTGTGTCATTTCTGACCTTCCCTGAAAATTTCATCCTAATCCATCAGTCCGTTTTTGAGTAATGTTGCTAATAGCGGCATTCATGTACGTCGATCGTCACATAACTCCGCTGCCTTCCTTGGCAGAGTAATAAACAAACAAATAAAAGAAATACCTTGCAGTGAGCACAGGCGTATTATACATTTGTACGTTATTTACGGATATTGCACTGCTTGACTGAAATATGTAGCCCCCTGAATTGATGCAACAGCTGATGCAGCGTTCACTTGTCATAGTTACAGTGACTCCGTGCCAGCCGCTATCTTTCAATGGCAAATCCTTAACAAATCTGTGGATCCAGACTATAAGCTGAATCATTACCAAATTTTAATCACTTGGTCCTTGTGCCATTTCCGACCAAATTCATCCAAATCCATTAGTCCGTTTTTGAGTAATGTTGTTCACAGATGGAAGGAAGGAAGGATTTACGTACGCCAATCGTCATAAAACTCCGTTGCGTTCCTTGGCAGAGTAAAGAAAACATGAACATGACTACTGAGGCAAAATTAGTACCGCTGTGATTTCACATTAGCCTAATTTTGTGAACATGATTCTAAAATGACCTGTGAACACCAGGACTCTCTCAGTTTGCAACTTTCTTTATGTCTATCTATGTCTGCAACTTGGTTTCACAAGGAAAAGAATTGCGGCAAGAATTAGAAAATCTGACTGAGACTCCACAAAGATGAAAAGAGTTACAGGAAAATTTGTGACCAACTACACATCTGTTGAAAATTTGCTGCAGCAGTAATCAGGAGGTATAGAATGAACTATAGCAACACAAATCAAATTGGTTGTCCTCCTAAAATGGTGCTATGGAAACACTTTCACAATCTAGTTTTTGGAAAGAGACGCAAGTGCTTTAGACTTGGTACAGGAGTTATCAGTGGAAGTAAGAGTTTATGTAAGAGCTCAGAGAGAGTCAAGAATGTTGCATAACATCAGCGTCACTGGTCAGGACTATCACAGTGAATGCATAGTCCTAACAGTGAAGCACTGAGACGGCAGTGTGATAATATGGGGCTGCATGAATGCAAAAGGTATTGAGGAGATGGAATTTTAGATGGCACCATGAATACCAAAATACAAAAGAGGAAGACAACTATGGAAAACACATTTTCAAAATGAAAACTATGACCAGTTATGTTGCCTGGCTTGAACACCTTAAGTGAATTTTTTTAAAGAAGTAGAGCAAGACCTACCCTTTAAGCAAAGATTAGTTGAAAAAAAAAAGATCTCTTAAGAATAGGAAAAACATCTCTATGCAAATTTGTGCAACACGGGTATCCTCCCTGCTGAGAAGAATTGGGTGTGTTATCAAAAATAAAGGTGGTCACATGAAGTATTACAAAAATTAAATTAAATAATTCTCAGTAGTGAAGGGTCTACTGACTTTTGTTGCATTGAATTCCTTCTGTGGAGCCTGCATTTTAACACAGTAAAATTACACTATTTTAAATTTTCTTAGCAGTTACTCTACTGTTCAACGTAGAAGTAATGCAATGACTGATACAATTTTGAGTCATTCAACATTTAAGTAATGTTGCACTGGGGTGTACTCCCTTCAGTTGTCTACTGTATCAGAATCAGAATCAGCTTTAATGGCCAAGTACATACACAACATACAAGGAATTTGGATTCGGCTGTTGGTGTCACCAAAAAAGAATTATAAAATAAGCATTGAAAGAAGAAGAGAGAAAAAAATAGCAGTAATAGAAATAAATTAAGATAAAAAAAGCATATACAGATATTTACACATATGAAAAGAATATATAATCACAGTGGTGCAAAATGATAATTGCTATAGTGACAATACAGTGCAAAAAGCATAGATGTAGTTATAAAACAACAGTATTATTGTCAGTATTCATTTATAAGTGAAATAAACCTTTTTATATTAGTTGCTACTTTCTCAGCTTAGTCCTATATTATCTATATATTTTAGTGGCTACCATTACATCACGTTGCTTCTTACGGAGCAGCATCTAAGAGTGAATGCTTCCAAACGCTGACAGGCAACAGTCTGTGGAAACAGCGGCTTTTACCCTTTTTTTCTGAATTCCACTGTTTAGTGCCGTTCTCTCCAAATGACATGCAACACTAACATGTCCTCACCTCACTGTCTGCCTCAGATAATCTGCTTCCACGTTTAGAGAAAAACATCAACATTTATACTACAGGGGGGTTATATGTGTCTGGGAAAAACATATTTTAAATTTTTTGTTCTTGTGAATCTATCAGTTAAATTCATTTTGATAAACTAGTTTTTATACATCGTAATACTATGCTTCACAACACACTAGAGGAGTAGAAAAGACAAAACAAACGAATTCTCAGCTGATAATTTTTCACCGACCCCCTCAGTACTTCCAAAATGCTGTAGTCCAAGGCGCGCTCAGCGATTTGGCGCTAGAGTGTCTCTGGTATCCAGATCAGCTGTAGCAGCTCACACAGTCTCCTCTTTTAGCTTCTGACCTGCTCATTGGATATATTCCTATGAGATTAATGGACAATCATGTCTGAAGAGGAAAAGAAGGTTTCCGATGAACTTTTCAAAGATGTCAAATTCTACGTGGTTGGGGACATTGACCAAAAGGTGAGATTGTGGACGTTAGCTTTGTATAGCTAAGTTGGTAGCATGCTAACTTGCTAGATCCTTTCAGTCTAAATGAGGTATCGCAGGAGAAGCTACCCAGCTAAGCTAACTGGATGACACAGTAAACAGTAAACTTACTATTTAGATAACGTTTGAACTGTCGCGGCTATCCCTCTGGCCTGTCTTGTAAACGCATGTGAGCATGTCTGTGATGTTTGTTGACTGAATATTAAGTGCAGAAGCTAGTTAGCCCTGCAGTTCCACACAGCTCCTTAGCATTTGCTGTGAGTTTCGTAGGTTAGCTGCTAGCGTCTAGCCTGCGGTTTATCTGTCCAGAGGCTTGTAAAGCTGCTGCTAAAACTGGCATTTGGTAGCATGCTTTATGTACAGCCGTGCTTATCGGCCTCAGTGCTGTTACATCGCTGTTCTAATGCTTGGTGAAACACCGCACAGGATTATCTTATGTTATTTTACATCAACCTGTGACTGCCAACATCTTGCTCAATTGGGCGCCTGTTACTGCGCATGTGTTACCGCTGTTTGACTCACTGGCACTGGAGACCTGTGGCACAGAGCTGTACTTCCTGCCAAATAGTGCGCCATGGACGCACCTCTCTGAGCTTGTTTGTATTGAGCAGAGACAACGTGTTAGCTGCTGGATAACATTCAATAATATCAATTTAACTCTGTAAAATGCAGAAATGCAGTGTTGCTGTGAAGTGATACGCCCCGTCTAAGAGTGTCGCTTAGAGCAAGTTGAACGAGAACAGAAGGACAACATGGAAACAAAAACAATACAGCATCTTAATTCATAGAGCATCTTAACCCTCCTGTTGTCCTCATTTATGGGCACCAAAAAATATTGTTTCCTTGTCTGAAAAAAATCCAAAAATTCAGCAAAAAAATCCCCAAATTTCTGAAAATTTGCAAAACCTTCAGGAAGAAAATTCCAGTAATTCCTTAAAAGTTTCCCTTAAAAGTTTTATTTTTGAAAAAAATCCCCCAGATTTGGCAAGAAAATATTTTCAAAGAATGAGTAAAAATCTTAAAAAAAAAAAAAATCCTAAAAATATCTGAAGTGATTACAGATATATCAGAAAAAACTTCTAATATTTTCTTTAACAACATTCACATAAAAATCAACCAAAATCCAGCGAAATTCGCTGGATTTTTTTTTGTGAATGTTCTTAAGAAACATTTTTAACATTTATATTTTTTCAACCAAAAAATGTTCAAAGATTTCCCAAAAATGTTGAAAATGTGGACATCAGAAGTTTCACTGTGAAAATATAATTTTTTTTCCACATTTTCAAACTTTAAAACGGGTCAAATTTGACCCGCAGGACGGCACGACGGTTAACTGAAAATGCAAGCTTTGTTTTTTCAACGTGACCTGAGCTAAGTCTGTGTTTTAATTTTGTGAGAACTACACATTTTTCATTTATTGTTGAACCATATAATTTCCAGGGTGCTTAAAAAACATTTTAGGGCTGCACAACTTCATAATGTGCCCGTGCACAATAGTCACATCGTGAAGTGCAATGTGAAGTAAGGCAAACTAACTCAAACACATCCTACTTCAACTGTATTTTCTGCTGCATACAAAAAGAAAACTTACATGCCAAAAGAAGTGCTGCTTCAGTTGTATAGAAATATTTTAGCTAATTAAAAGATTATGTTGACCAAAATACAGGTGCTCTCTCTGCAGTGTCTTCACTACATGAGGCAACATGCTTGACCATTGAACTCAGCAGTCCAAAGCGCTGTATGATTAGTGCAAAGACAGATCTGAAGGCCAAAGCAAAAAGGTATTTTGGAGGTCTTCATGCATTATATCCGTAACTCTGACAATGGCAGATCTGAAATGGTACTGCATCTCTTTACCCTTTTATGTTTCTTTGCTAAAGTACTATATGTAGGTTTCTAATGGACTTAATCTGGGTTTTCAGAGAGATTGATTGAAACAGTGTCATAGAGAGGGTGAAAATGTTGATGGCAGAGCAAAGAAATTACATAAACAAATATCAGATTGTAATTGGAATTTTGCTGAACTGAATATTTGACAAATGCTTTGTTTTAGTGATGTAGCCTTTAAAATGACTTGAATACAAACAGGAGAGAGGCTCTAAATGACTGTCTGATATACATGTAGTCACTACTCACAGGTCTTCAAACTAATGATCATTTTCATTTTGGATTAATCTGTTGATTGTTTTCTGGATTAATTATTTGGTCTATAAAATGTCAAAAAAGGGTGACAAAATGTCCATGAGTGTTTTCGAAAGCCCAAGATGGCATCCTCAAATGTTTTGCTTAATCACAGAAGTCTTTTATTTATTTATTTATTTTTTAGTCTGAAGCAGGATTCGTTCATTCATTCAATCATTTCATTTTCAGACTTTCAGGCCGAGGGCAGTCGGACTTACTTAAATATTTTATGAACTTTGCAGTCGCTTAGTCATGCACTCTGATTTAATTGGTGTGTTTGTTATGTTTCTGATGTTTGGACTGAAATCTCCCCCAGGTTGTACAGCTGTTGAAAGCAGGGAAAGGTAAAGAGGTGTCCTACAATGCTCTGGCCACTCACATCATTGCAGAGGATGGGGACAACCCCGAAGTGGGCGAATCAAGAGAAGTTTTTGACCTGCCTGTTGTCAAGGTAAGGGTTATGCTTGAATATCTTCCTGAGCCTTGGTTAGGTTTTATTTAAGCCATTTTAAGTCGTGACCTTGATAGTTAAGTAGTTACTGGCTGTTTTCTAAAACTTTTTCCTTTTTAACTGGATGAAAACTGGTCTTACATTCAGGACTAATTAGCTCACAGGTATAAAACTTTTTCTGCCTCAAGACTAAAGATAGATGGTTAACAAACAAGGTTATTTTCCAATATGTCAAACTCTTTCTTCAACGCATGAAATCGAAAGGTGCTCATTTGGTTAATCGCATCACTGTCAGTCAAGCCATGCTCGTGATTTAAAGGCACCTTGTCATTGTGTAACTGAGAAGAAGATGTGACTATGTAGCATTAGCTCATGACGTTCCTTGTGTTTTCCAGCCGTCCTGGGTGATCCTGTCAGTCCGATGTGGAGACCTGTTACCGTATCCTTCTTATATCAAGTTCAAACTGGAGTTAAAAAAAATTAGAATGTTTATAAGAGCCTAATGTTTGGAATTTTAGAAGTTAAAAAAGGCTTTTCTAGAAGATTCACTGGTACACAACATTTTATTTTTCTATAACCATGAACACTACAGTGTTACTGGATTCTCCCCAGAATCAGGACAGATATTCTTTGGAGTGACAGCTTGCCTTCCTAGGGTAAGTGTGTGTGTGTGTGCACGTATGTGTGTGTGAGAGAGCCTAGTAAGCTGAATTATTCAGCAGTAAATATTTGAATTGTTTCTGAACAGACAAGCTACTTTCTATGTTGTTGTACTCATCCTGCATTATTTTGAAAAAGGCACATCTTCAGGTTATGGAACCCAACAGATCCAGGTTCTGGCCTTGACAGTATTATTTTTTTAAAGATTGTGACTTATTCAGAAACTGAAGCACGTCATCGTGTATATATTTCTGTGTGTGTGTGTGTGTTTGTATGCAGCTTCCAGATGATCTCAACACTTTGTGGGCTTACATAACTTTCTATGGAGGAGAATGTCAGCTTAACCTCAACAAGAAGGTCACCCATTTAGTGGTTAAGGAACCAAAAGGGGTAAGTGCATGCTCTGAGTGTAATCCTGTCTACACAAGTTTCATTGTACATATTATTGCCAAGAATTTAGTCAATTTTTCTACTTTACCATCTTTGCTTGTTAGCAGAATTCATGAAATAAGTAGTACTTTGCAGGTGAACATTATACATGAAAATTATACAATGTGTGTTTTTGGTTGTATAATTTTTTTGTCCCCAGGCCAAGTTTGAGTGTGCCCTGAAACACCCCAACATCAAGATTGTCACCCTGGACTGGATAACAGATTCTGTTAAAGGTAACGTCATGTCAAACTGGTGTATTCATTAATTCATAATACTTTTGCTTTACACAGTAGCTGGTCTTTTGCTGATGTAGTTTCTTTCTAGGTGCGATTAAACTATTAGTTGATTGACAGTAAATTAATCAGCTATATTAGTTAACTGTAATCATCCATCCATTATCTATACACCGCTTAATCCTCATTAGGGCCATGGGGGGGCTGGAGTCTGTCCCAGCCTTTTCTTTTTCATTATGAAACAATAATCGTAGGGACTAGGGCTGCAGTTAATGATCAATTTCATTTTTGTCTATAATGATTGAATCTAGGGGCTGTACAGTGGCGTAGTGGTTAGCGCTTTCGCCTTGCAGCGAGAAGGTCCCTGGTTCGCGTCCCGGCTTTCCCGGGACCTATCTGCATGGAGTTTGCATGTTCTCCCTGTGCATGCGTGGGTTTTCTCCGGGTACTCCGGCTTCCTCCCACAGTCCAAAAACATGCTGAGGTTAATTGATTGTTCTAAATTGCCCGTAGGTGTGAATGTGCGAGTGATTGTTTGTCTATATATGTAGCCATGCGACAGACTGGCAACCTGTCTAGGGTGTCCCCTGCCTTCGCCCGAGTCAGCTGGGATAGGCTCCAGCCCCCCCCGCGACCCTAGTGAGGATTAAGCGGTGTATAGATAATGGATGGATGGATGGATGGATGATTGAATCTAGTAATCGAGGAAAGTTACCAGTTGAAGTTGGAGTAGCTAAAAATGTATATGATGAGATATATATCAACAAATGGATACACAGTATTTGTCCCTTTTTTCACATTTTAAAGACAAAAGCAGGAAGGATGAGGCACTCTATCACCCTAGACTCATATATGTGGAGCCTGAAGAAGAGGAGGAGAGTGAAGCAGACTCATATGACCAGCAGTTTCAATCAGACGGAAGCTACAGCCCCCGGCGATCCCGGCTGTCCAGTGGTGGCTCGTCTGGTGAGGAGTCCAGCCCCCGCAGACGACCAGGACCCAAGAGACTGAACTCTGTCTCCCCGACCTCTCCCCGGAAACCTGAGCGCCGCAGTGAGCGCATGTTTGATGACTCTGATGATGACTCCCCCACAGAAAAGGAGGGCACCAACCTCAACTGGACACCAGCTGAAGTTGTCCCACCGACCCCCCCAATTCCAACCGGCACAGCCAGACGGCGGGTTGGGCCACCTGGCAGCAAAGACCCCGTGTCATCCACAGCCAGTGGGCTGATCAACCTGTGTGCGACTGCACCCCCTGTACCTGGCAGTGGAGGAGCCATGCCAGTAGAGGCTCGGTCTGCCACTGCTGCCATCAGTCACTCCACACAGCAAGGTCAGTATGCTGAGACACTTCATAAACCTCCTACTCCTAGATCCATAGATCCAGCGATTCACTGGATGTTTCTCAGGTTTGACTTCAGTTTGAGTGAGCATATCCTGGCCTTAAGGAGGAAAGCTTGTGGTAATGTGCTCCCTCTAAAAAGTGGGTAATTGCATTATTGAGGAGCTGCACGTTGTAACTCTTTTCCTCTTTAGAAACCACAGTCACAGATGTATTCAGTTTCTACTTGTGGCTCTGCTTTCAATATAGTCTTTCTGAAGTATTTGTTTTTGATTGTGCATAAGAGGAAATACTTTACTTGGCAACTTAGAAATAATGTAATTATAAGATAAGATTCTTTATTGATCCTTGCAAGGAAATTATTTGTAACAGCAGCATGTTAACATGGACAACCGAGACAACAGAGGAGGTGGAGTGAGGGGACGTGGGACATAGCTGATGGAGGTCACCAGAGCTGGTGGGGGAGGGAAGAAGGGCAAGCTTGAGAGGACGAAGGGAAATGTTTGGGTTGAAGGAGGAGGGTGGGAGGAGATGGTCGACCTGGTCTCTCCAATTTGAGCGTGTACAGTATGGAACATTATGAGAGATGATACAGTTTTGAGTCATTTTGCATTTAGGTGTTCTAGGACATTTCGGTTCTATACTGAACCTTTTTCTAAGGTGTTGTCATATTACACTAATCTCAACTGAAAACTGTAAATAAGAAGAATCGTATAGTGCAGCTACATTAATGCACAATGTAACTTATGACAGAGACACCTTTTCAGATTCTTTCACAAATTTCAAAACTATTTTTTGGCTTTTTAACTTTATGCGTAAAGATAAAGTTGGGAACAAGTGAAATGGACCATTGCTTAAGACAGTTGTTACTAAATACTGGTATTTGTAACACTGATGGACACGCACACATTAGGTAAAATGGTGGTAGATAGTCTCCAGCAGTGGTTGTGCTGTGAGGTTGTTCCTTTTGATGCTGTGTTTCTTAGCAATATACTTCTAGACCTTCTATCTTAAACTCTATTTAATACCCTGCATCATAATAACTAATGAGACTGTCTAATCTACTCTTGTAAAGTGAACACATCTCCTTACTGCATTACGTTATGTTTTTGAAGCAACACAGAACGTACCCTTCAAGTTTGGACTTTTTTAGAAAGATTTTCTGTGCACTTAATCTTAGTTTTGAAAGTGGATGATTGTTATTTACTGTTAATGCTGGGATCACATCTACCTGACGGATGTTCTTAAACCAGTTTTCTATTGATCAAAGTTTCTCCTCTTTCTGCTGTTTAGGCGTGCCAGTTCCAGAGGGCATCCCCGGGTGGACCCCGGCTGTTAGAACGCTTCGCAACATCACCAACAACTCTGACATGCAGCCCACCAATCGGCCTGCCAATGTAGCGCATGTAAGAAGCCCTGATGGTTGTCTACACATTGTCATAGTTGCAATACTTGGACTCTGTTTTTTCTGCCTGCTGTCACTGATTAGCATCACTAATCTCCTTCTAATGCAATTGAATATTGACCATAGATGCCAAGTATTTATGTTTCACAAAACATTTGTCCCAGATAATTTTTTCTTTTTCACACCTTACTTTGGCAGTATTAAGACATATTGTGGTGAGATATGTAAATGCCGTTGAAGGAAATACCAATGTAACACACTGCCCTTCCAGTGATTTTGCATGTTTAAGCCAAACATCTACTATCTGCTCACATCTTCTGTCTCGGTCATTTTTTCAAAATGTGCATTGCATTTTAGATTATGTAATATTTTCCAGAAGACTCGAAATTAAACATTTAACGTTCAGATAATACAACTGCTGTAAAGGTTAGAACTTTTCCTTATAGAACATGCTTTTATAGCCCACAATAATCATGATTTTGCTTCTAAATTAGGAATTGTTCCCAATATCATTTGGCATGACATTGGACAGACAGTGGAGGGGCCATGTACAACTGTGAACGCCTGTGCATCATTCCATTCCCAGTTTATTTAGTCTCCACTGAAATGCTAAAATAGTTGTGGCTGCATCCTCATGTTCCCTACCTGAAAATATTATTTTCTGTTCTGAAGCGATTTCGTTCTTACTGCTGTTTATTAACTAAACTTTCCATCATCATCAAATGAGAATACACCTGTATGTTTAGTTTCTGTGGTACTGTGTAGCTGAAACTATCCCACTCTTTAAGGTCAACAGAATAACTTGTGTGCACCACTCAGTACAACAATCAAAATTATGAAACATTTTTACCACGTGTGTCTGACAAATATTTGTATTCTTTGCTATGTTTAATAGTGTATACATGTAGTGCATATTTAAACTATTATGCCTTCCAAGGAACAACAGCATAACGGGATGGTTAAACCAAAATCACAAAGTGAAACTGAAACAGCTGTGCAGGAGAACAAAACTAGCAGGGGGCAGCCAGCCTAAAATGTCAGGTTACTGAAACAGACTTGTGTAAAATCCTGCACCATGAGAAGAGTTAGCAGTGTGACAAAGAATGAGATAGTGGTCATTCTGCATCAGCCAGAGCCCTCACAACAGACAGGTGTTTTAAATGTGCTGTCCAAGCTCTTCTGTGGAAGCAAAAGAGACTACTCATTGTTTTAGAAAGCATATTTTCTGCAACTGCATTTTTCACAAGTGCCTAATGTCTTTGCACAGTACCACCCTTTAGCACTTTCTCTAAATTTAATCACGTTTTGTTCGTTGTTCTTTCTTGCAGATCATCCAGAATCTGGCAGCCAATCAGACAAAGCCACTTGAGCAGCAGACCAATCAGAGCCATCCTCAGACCCCGAACAGCACCAACTCTCTTCTGTTTAATCAGTCCAAACTGGCCGGCCAGCCTCTCACAGCAGAGCAGCAGCAACAGTTACTGCAACAGCAACACCAGGTGTCCCAGCAGCAACATCAGCAATTACCACAGCAACCACAGCATCCCATGATGCAGCTTCAACAGCAGCAGCATCAGATGATGCAGTTACAACATCAACAACAACAACAGTCACAGGGTGCTCAACAACAAGGGTTCCCACAGTTGCCTCAACAGCAGCAACAGTTTCTGCAGCAACAGCAGCAATTGCACCAACAACAGATGTTCTCCCAGCAGCAGCAACAGCACGCGTTCTCCCAGCAGCAGTTGCGACCCCAGCAACTCTTGCGGCCAGGTCTGCAGCAACTGCAGCAGCAACAGGCACTGCAGCAACAGCTTCAACAGTTTCAGCAGCAGCAGCGTATGCAGATGTTACAGCAACAGCAACAGCAGCAGCAGCAGCAGCAGAATCAACAGCAGATGCACCAACAACACTTACAACAGCAGCATTTCCTGCAACAGCAGCAACACATGCAGCAGATGCAGAAGCAGCACATGCAAAATCAGCAGCAGCAGCAGGCTCTGCAGCATCAGAGTCAGCAAGCCCTGCAGCAGCAACATCAGCAGCAGCAGCAGCAGACGACAACGATCACGCTGCAGCCTCAGCTCCAGCAGCCTCCTCACATCTCCCAGCTGTTTGGACATGAGCTGGGACAAGAAAGTGAGTAGAACCAGAATGAGAGTGGAGGGTGATCAGGTTCACTTCAGGCTGTAAGACTTTATGTTGGTGTAATTGATGGGTTTGTAGTGAAACATGCAATCGGTTTGGATCAAAGTGCTGCATTGACCACTAGTACCACTATCATAGAAGAACACAAAAGTTCAGTAGAACTTCAGAGTTTCGTAAATGCAATTCTCCTGACAGATACGGATTATGTTTTACAATGTTTCTAAAGTTTGGCTTAGCTCTAATAGTCAGTAGGTAGATGATTGAAAATGTGATGAAGCTTTGCCACATGAGACCACAAAAGTGTGATTTTCACACATAAGGACACTACAGGTCATCCAGACATGTCGAGACTTTAAAGAAGAATTCGTAAAACCATTGGAGACAACAGTTTTAACCTACTACTAACTTTCTTAGTTGGTCGAACCAGCACACAATTTGGTCACAACGAGACCCCCTGCATCTTTTTCTTTTGCTACAGCGTGGTATTAATCAATCTGGCATGCCAATGAATATTTGCCTTTGCATATCATAGTTTTGAATGAATGTTAAGCTAGACTGTGACTCAGACTTGTTTTTTAAGAAAAATATTTTATTCTGAAAATATCTTTTTTTTTTTTTTTAATCATGCTTTTTCTGAGTTTCTAAACTGGGCACAAGGCTAAATGCTGCACTTTTTCAACCATTGTATCAGTTCAAAGTACAATCTACTACTGGTCCTTAAAAAGTAGAAGATAGCAGTTATATATTTCTTAATTGCTTAAATTACTACTTCTGACACAACCTGGCCAGTCGTTACTTCCAAGCACAGACATGAAGATGGGTGTTTAAGGTGCGTCGTCCTCCATTGGTTTAAAATTTTGCTGGTTTGAAACCCAGAATTGTGACTTATCCAAATATGGGCCAAGGCTGGCTACTGTAGCAGCATTTTAATTACAGGGCAGTTATCATAATCATGCAGTAACTTTATTAAATTTTGACACCATCGTGTAGGGGTCTTGCAAATATACATCCTGATCCAAAAACAGAACTGTGTGTCTGAAGAGAAGTCCCAATTTAATCTTTAAAGCCAGCTGACAATCAAAGACTTCAGCTCTTCTTAATGGAAGAGTGATGTCCAGGCACACTCAGAAGTCCATAATTTAGTGATTGAGATCATAATAATTTGATTAAAAATGACTGACTTCATATTACTAAAGAGAAGCTGACTCTTTGAAAGGGAGCCAGGGTTGGTTTTTGTTTTTTTTTTTTTGGATCCAGCATCTGCATTTTAAGGGTCTCCACTGATTTTAACCTCACACCATAGTTCGGACGGAGCATAAACCCTGTTTTAATCTTAGTTCCACAGGATGGCTTTCTGCTGGGCTGTGTGTTTGCTGTTGCAGACTACCCAGAACAGATGGCTGACAAACAACTCCTGGCCACATGGAAGAGGGTAAGACAGACATTCAGTCACAGCAAAAGCATAAAGATGCTTGTTTCCTTTTGAAACTGGCTGGGATAAATAAACAGCAAGACAGCATCAGAGTTGGTGACAAAATAATCAAAATATTTAGATCAATGTGCGTTTACTAAACTGATCCTACAGGTCATCCAGGCGTGTGGAGGCGCTATTGACCCCATTCTGACCAGCCGCTGCACACACCTGCTCTGTGAGAGTCAAGTCAGCAGCACGTATGTACAGGTAAGGATTCATGCCATCAGAAGTAGCCATCGATACTGAGACCTGGTATTTATTCTTAAAGATCAGGGGATCAAAAAGGTTTGACATGACCAGTTCTGCTATCGGTATTAGAATAATTAGAAAAATACATTTCCTGTTAATGCTACATACATGTTGTCTTGCACATTTTATCCTAGCAACTGGGTTTCTAATTCTTCTGTGAGACAATTTTGGAATTCCCAATCCGCAGTAGATGGCTTCTCTTTGTCAGAGCCTGTGTGTGCAAGCACAACTACATTTGTTTTCTCTTAAAAAAAGCAGTGAGGTTGCTGTTAAAGTACCAGATTAATAAGCAGTATCTGTTAGAGTACTAGTACCATTAAAGTCTTAATGATCCCCATCCTAATTAAACTGTGCAAAGTACTCTACGGCTGTAAATCATGCATTGTGATGCAGTAGGAGGAGCAGAAGGAGGAGTCTGGATGCACAGTGAGATGAATGTAGAGCACTTATGCTCCTTGATTTAGTTTACTTTAACAAAAAAAAAAAACCTTTCCTCTGTCAGGCACTGAGAGAGGGGAAGCGCTGTGTGACTGCTCACTGGCTGAACACTGTGCTGAAGAGGAAGAGGATGGTTCCACCTCATCGGACACTACATGTACCCTTCGCCTTCCCTCCTGGATCCAAACCCTGCTCTCATCATGTAGGTTCACGCTCCACAAACAGCTGCTACATTTGTTCACACACACTGATTAGAAAATTGGGGGTCCATCCCTGGTACCAAGCTGCCCCTGTGTGGCCCGAAGGCAAGGTCCCAGTCTACTCTAAGGGCGCCTTAGTGTGACTGACCCTGTGCTCTCACCCCAGCTTCCAGCTAGGATGTACAAAAAAGAGACTATTCCCCTACTGGATTAATGGAGCAAATAAAAAAAGGTTTTACAAAATATCTGTATTAGTGTAGGCCTTTAACTCTTTCATATGTGGCAGCTATGGCAGTATTTTTCAGACTTAGTATTCATATCATGTGTGTTATTACAAGTTTTTGTCACCAAATTGATGAACTCCTAGAGAAATAATCAGATAAGCATCATATGTGGTCAGTATAATCTAAAGGCTGAGGAGTAACTCCAACCAGAACCTGTAGCAGGTGCAATGCTAGTGTCGCTACACCAAGCTCACTGAGACCACAGAGCAAAACAAGGACGCCATGAAGTAAGCCCTTGGTTAGATAACAGACTCCACCATTCGATGGGAAGATGGATGAAGCTGAATACAGGGCCGTCCTGGAAGAAAACCTGTCTTGAACACCATGCGTTGTTTTCCTTCCACTTCACAATTATGTGCTACTTTGTGTTGGTCTGTCACATAAAATACATTTAAGTTTGTGCTTGTAACGTGACAAAATGTGGAAAAATTCAAGGGGTATGAATACTTTTGCAAGGCACTTTATACTTCTGACAGTAGCTGAAACACAGGAAGAAACGATAGGCCTGTATAACTGCTTATTTTCTGGGTTTTAGTCCTGCTATGGAATGAAGTTGTGTAACTAGGTTTAGGGTCTCTCCACAATAAGTTGCAAACCTACTACCCCTGTGTTTGCTGAATATATGAGTGTATACAAAGCCAGCAAAGTGGACAAAATCTGCACACTTTTGTGATTATCAGCATGTTACTTTTTCATCATTGTATTTGTATACCTATCATTTAATTACTCTCACATTTTCTGTGTTGCTGTCTCTCCTCTCAGATCATATCAGTGACTGGTTTTGTGGATGCTGACAGGGATGACCTGAAGCTGATGGCTTACCTGGCTGGTGCCAGATACACTGGATATCTGTGTCGCAGTAACACTGTCCTCATCTGTAAAGAGTAAGACTGGGGGGATGAATGAGCGCCTGCAGAGAGAATCATTAGTAGCCGTGTTATATATCCAGTGTAATGCACCAATATACAGTCGTCCTTCGCCATATTACGGTTCACTTTTTGCGGTCTCAATGTATCGTGGATTTTTAAATTGTATATGTCTAATTTTGTATTGCTGTTTTTTCGCGGGATTTTGCAGTATGTAAATATTTTTGTATATTTATTATTTAAATAATTTTGGTGGTAAAACAAGCATTTTCTAGCCTACAAAATTGAAAACGATCTAAAAAAAAAAGTAAAAAAAAAAAAAAAAATAATTAAAACATATTAAAACAATATTAAATCGAAACTAAATGTCTCGCGTACATCACAGGGTGCTGATTGGCTCAGTGACCTTAGAATCAGTCTCCTCTGTCTCACAAAAATGTAATTTATTTCAAGCCCTACGATGCCGATCAAACTTTCTGTGCCTTCTAAGGTTTCTGACACCAAACCCAAGCGCCAGAGGAAGATGCTTGCCATCACAGAAAATTACATATTTTAAAGAGTGAAAATGAAGTAGCTACTCAAAAATGCCACTGAAACACACCGTTATAGGAAGACAAGACCATCGTTTATGTGTGCCTCATCTTTAATGTAACTGCATGCAGGACAGACTTGTGCTGCATTGGAAGTGATGCAGAATTTTTATAAGCTTCAACCTAGTAAGATTGCTGGAACAAGTTTTACAGGAACGAGAGCAGGGTTCTCATATAGACACATTCACACCCATCAGATCAGTTAACAGGAGATCATGTCTGAAAAGGACTTTGATTATGAACTTGTGTTAGTGCTGTAGATCATACAATCTTATTGTGACCAACTGTTAGAATCTCATACTGTGTATTGTACATCTAAAAAGAGTAATGTGAAATGTCTGTGTCACATGCGAGTTAAGAAGATTTTGAGCTTCACTTCTGAAAAGTTTCTGCCACCCATATAAGCCTGTGCAGAACCAGGTACATTGTTGGTGATAATAGCCGTCTTGCTGATCTCTCTTCAGACCCAGTGGACTGAAATATGAGAAAGCCAAGGAGTGGAAGATCCCTTGTGTGAATGCCCAGTGGTTATGCGATATACTATTGGGCAACTTCGAGGCACTGAGACAAATTCAGCACAGCAGATATTCCATCTACACACATCCTGAACCACTGGTGCCTAACCCTCAGCTGGTCCAGAACTTGCTGGGTAAGTTATTGATAATGGGACCAGTTGGTTATCATGGGTTGGGTTGGGTTGGTAAAATATATCTAAGAAAGAAAATATCGGGGATATTACACAATAAACCATCCAGTTATTACACACATTGTTCTGTGGGGTTTTTATAACTTCATACCTTACTGTGGAATATCCCACCTGCAAAGAAAGCAACGTGTGGTTGTTTATGATGTGAACATCTCGGTGTACATCTATCACCGAGATGTTCACCGGTGAGGAATATAAAGGCCCTAGGCTTGATAATGTACACTACCGTTCAAAAGTTTTGGATCACTTAGACATGTCCTTATTTTTGAAAGAAAAGCGTTTTTTTTTTCAACAAGGATAACATTAAATGAATCAGAAATACGATCTAGACATTGTGAATGTGGTAAATGACTATTCTAGCTGGAAACTGCTGATTTTTTATGGATTATCTCCATAGGGGTACAGAGGAACATTTCCAGCAACCATCACTCCTGTGTTCTAATGCTACATTGTGTTAGCTAATGGTGTTGAAAGGCTCATTGATGATTAGAAAACAACAGTGCTATTATGTTAATACATGAATAAAAGTGTGAGTTTTCATGGAAAACATGAAATTGTCTGAGTGATCCCAAACTTTTAGCGGTAGCATATCTAAAAGTCAAATATGTATCAGTTGTAATTGTTGTGTTACGGTGTAATGTGTGTGTCTGAAAGTGTCTTGACTTTGGCTTCTGTTTTTCTCTGTAGCTGCTTGGAGAACGCCAATCAAAGTATCGCCTGAAGCTTTGGCGGTGAGTTTTTGTGCCACAGTATTTTTCATACTTGTTTTCTATTTGGTGTGTCAAAAAACAGCTCAGTCATTAGTCAGCTTGCTCTGTTGTATCAATCCTTATGTACATGAGCAGCCTCACACAGCTCCATCTTTTTGGCGGAGCCATGTTGCATTTTTATCTAAAGGTTGCAATGGACAGCTGTGATGGACAGATGTTTTGCATATTATTATTATCATTATTGTTATTTTTATTATTTTTGTTTTTAATGTTGTTATTTTTTAAAATAATCAGTGTTAAAAGTCAGCTGTGCAGAGTTTGTAAAGAAAACAGATGGTCTAATATTTATTTCCACAGCTGTATTTTTTTCAGTTGCTCTTTGCTGGAGGAGTTGAGTTGTTCCACCTTTCTCTTTGAAACTGATTTTGGCAATATGTTTTTGATTATTTTATTGCTGAAGTATTCCTCCTGTGCCAGGCTTCTGTACACTGAGAGTCATCTTGTCTGGCTACTTATCGACAGTCATTCAGGGTGCATCTGTAAATGTAATGTCACTAGGGCTGAAATCATTCTTCGAGTAATTTGGCTAAACTAAAATTCCTTATACTTCACTGACTGAAAAAAATACGTCATGCCAGTGCACCTGCTTTAATATCTTTACCAACTTTGTGATTAGCTCTGAGAGACCAGTACCCTTTCAATACTGACCTCACATCTCTATTTTGTCAGTCATATGTTTAGTTTGAATACTTTTTCAATTATGGTAAGTATTGGGTTAGCACAAGGCTTTAAATCTTTATTTGCCTTCATGTTATCCAAAAATAGAGGACAAACTCCTCCAAAGTTGCATCCACATTCCTTATTAGCTTTGCTTAGGTGTATCTGTTATATTAACTTCCCATTTAGAGTCTCCAACTGCTCCAGAAGCAGAAGATCACTGACTCCACCAACCCACCTGCAAACAAGAAGGCCAGGTCAGTACAGCAGATCTGTGTTCACCCTGCTCTTCACTGAAGCATGGACAGAGTTAACCCACACATCTGTCTAGATTACTGTTTTCTCATGATCATTTGAGTAAAAGCAGAATTTTGCATGTGTGTGTGCAGACTGGAAGAGATCCAGTCTCCCAGTAAGAAGCTTCCTCCAGAGTCCACCCCGCGGGTGATGTTCACAGGCTTTGAGCCCATGCAAGTACAGCAGTACACAAAGGTAAAGTCTGCCTGAACACTCACTATATGTATTATTAGATGACTTTTCTTCTCACTTGCATCCATTTTGGCTTCAGATTGTATGACGATGACCAGCCATCAAGCAGAATGCTAATGTTATACTCCTAAAAACAAGAAAAGTGCTGTGAAACTGTTGTGTTTCATGTGTGTGTCTTCATCTACTCCTTTCTTGCAGAGATTACATGCTTTAGGTGGTGAAGTAGCCGACAGCAGCCTGAAAGCCACTCACCTGGTGGCCAGTAAGGTGACTCGCACTGTCAAGTTTCTGACTGCCATGTCTGTGGTGAAACACATCATCAGCCCAGAGTGGCTGGAGGAGAGCTGGAGAAGCCAGAAGTTTGTGGGTATGTGTTTGTGGTTTTATATCATTACTAAACCTGCCAGACTGTTTTTTTTCATTCAGTATGCAATTTCCTTACTGCTGGAAACATAAACTAACATGTTTGTCTGTGCGTGTTGCAGATGAGCAGAGTTACACTCTGAGGGATGCAGAGGCAGAGGTGTTGTTTGGCTTCAGTCTGGAGGAGTCACTAAAGAGAGCTCACAGTGCTGCACTCTTCAAGGTTAAACAACACATTTCACCCTCACACCAGTGTCATGTCCATTAAAAATGGCAAAAACAACACATTTGTTGATCACCTAGTATTCATGAAAGGAAAAACTTTTTTACATATATATATATATATAATCAAAGGACTGTGATGAAAACTTATAAATTTTCATCAGTGAGTAAAAACTAGATGATGTTAAGATACAACCGTCACGTAACACTTCTAAATGGATAAGCTAAAGTAGCATTATCAAGTGAATTCTGAGGTTAGCTAAGATGTAAAAATTAAAATTACAACACAATAATATATGTTACTGGAATGTCTACAAATCAATTGACTGAATTTGACTAAAACTAGAACACAGCTTTCACACAGCTCGGACGATGTTGCATTAACTGGGAGTAGTTCTGATTAATGTTCTGTGTCCTGATTGTCTGTCTGTGTATTTCATGTGATGGTTGATGTAGGGGAAGTACTTCTACCTCACTCCGGGGATCTGCCCCAGCCTCAGCACCATGAAGTCCATCCTGGAGAGTGCTGGTGGAAAGCTGCTCGCTAAACAGCCCTCATACAGAAAGATAATGGAACATAAACAGAACAAGGTGCTTAAATGAAGCTGGAATTCTTTCATTTCCCTGTGCACTCAGGGAAAATGTATAGTTCATGTGCTGAAACACCAACTGTTTCTGGAAAAGATGAAACAAATGACTGTCCTAAATACATTCTTGTCCAAAAATCCAAAAGTCAATAATAAGCATTATTTTTCAATAAAATAAACCGCAAGCAGATGCTAGAATATCTCTGACAATGGTCTGGCATGTTTTAGTACTAACTAAATATTCTTTTTTATTTTTTATTTATTTATTTTTACAGAATCTTCCAGATATCATCCTAATTTCATGTGACAATGACCTCCATCTATGTAGAGAATACTTCTTGAAAAATATTGGTAAGACCTACACAAACACACACATATTTTTATTGGAAATTATGCATGTTTATGTCTCATTGTACTTTGAGATGAAAACATAGAACAAATGAAGTAAAAAAAGAAATCTATTTAGAAACCAAAATATTAAACTTTCGACTCATAGAAGTAGCCACCTTTGGCAGATATAACAGCTGAACACACTCATGGCATTCTTTCCACAACAGAAATCAAATATTCTTCAGAAAGTTCTTCCCAGTTCTGTTGCAGAAGTTCCCATAAATGTGTGGCACTTGTAGGTTGCTTTGCTTTCACTCTTCTGTCCAGTTCATCAAACCTGCTCCATGGGGTTTAAGTCTGGAGACTGTGCTGCCACTCCATATTTTCAAGCTTACCATCTCATTCTTTGTTCCTAACGTAGTTCTAGCATAGCTTGGACTTATGTTTTGGGTCATTATCTTACTGTAGGATGAACCCCTGACCAACTAGGAACATACCAGAGGGTACTGCATGGTGCTGCAGAATGCTGTGTTGGCTGTTTTGGTTCAGGGTACCTCTCACTCTGTACAAGTCACCGATCCTGGATCCAGCAAAACAGCCAGAGACCATCACGCTTCCTCCTCCATGTTTGACAGTTGATGTCACACACAGAGGAATCATCCTTTCACCTACTCCACAGCATACAAAAATCCTGCGTGATGAACCAGATTTAAAATTTTGATTTTTCAGTCCATAATACCTTCTTCCAGTCTTCAGTAGTCCATTGGTGGTGTTTCATGGTCCAGGCAAGCCTCTTTTTGTTATTCTGATGTCTTGGCAATGGCTTTCTTGCTGCAACTCAACCTGTCAAACCTGCAACTCCAAGTCTTCTCTTCGCAGTTGAAACTGAGACTTTCTTACTACAACCGCTATTAAGCTGTGCTTGAAGCTGTTGTCCTGTGAGCCGCCTATCACCAAGCTGTTGACTCTCAAAAACTTGTCTTCTGATTCTGTTGTGGCTTTGGGTCTTCCAGACCTCTTCCTGTCAAGAGTTTCCCCCAGTCTCTGAGTGCCTTTTGATGGTGAAGAAAACTACTCCCTGACACCTTGACCTTCTTCACAACTTCTCTGTAGGAAAGACCTACATTTTAAGTGTTATCATGGTCTGTCTGTCATCTATTGCTAATTGCCTTTTCCTCATCATTTTTATAGCAACAGACTACTTTCTGCTGTACAATACTCAAATAATGCTCTGGAGGGTATGGTGCCACGGTGTGTTCCAGCACTACTTTTATGCAGACAGGTCATCAAGAAAAGTTTGGACACCTGTAGGATTTGGTAGCACCAACTTTCAAGACTTGATCAACCTCCATTGCTGCAGAACAACTTTAAGTTGTTAACCCATTTCTTGTTCCCTGAAAAGGCCTTTTTGTATAATTCTAAAATGTACATTATTTTTCAGTTTTGGGTAACCTTACCATTTTTGTTTTTTAACATCTGGCAGTTCACCATTTACCTTTGTACCATTTCAAGCTATTCATTGGACTTGAACTACTTGAATTTCAATTAAAAAAAAATGGAAAAATTGGCGTGTTCAAAAACTTTTGACCGACAGTGTGTGTATATTGTACTGACAGCTGTAAAGCTTATCGAAATGATCAGTATCAAGGCTGATGATGCCTATTTTAACACAGTGGTCAGCATAAAATTTAACCATGAGTCATTTGTGTCTTCAGTAAAGTCATCTAAAACTCCACAGGACCTCTGTAAACAGCCAGTAAAAAGATAACAACCTCTTCCATTAGAACTTGTGCTGAAGTGTTTGTAGTGTGTCTCAGATGTTGTCTGATGTCTTTGTTGTCCAGATGTCCACAACGCGGAGTTCATCCTGACTGGAGTTCTCACCCAGAAGCTCGACTATGACTCATATCCTTTACAGCCAATGACAGTTCAGAGCAAAACACTTGTTGTAGGTCAGTAACTGTGGCTCACTACATAATTTTTGCCTGTCCCCTTTAGCGTGATAACACATAAAGAAACAGGCAGTCATCTGCTGCATTGGTCCTGAATTAAAACATCACTCTGAGGGAGTATCAGTTGCAGGGAAGTATGTACATTATGCAGCAGAAGTGAGTACGGCCCTGTGCAGTATCATTTAAATATCAAATGATTACTTACAATATTTCTATTACTTCTAAGTTGGCAAATAGAGAATTTCCTCATATGATCAATCAAAAACTTACACTTTAGAGAGCTTATATTAAAAATATAGCACAGTAAAAATAAAAACAGTGGAACAAAAAGGAATACACCTGTGATCACTGTAACGCAAGTTAATAAGCCTGTGTTCATTAAACAATATTAGGTATACATGAGATTTCAAATCAGTCTAACTGCATGAATATAGTTATATAATGACGTGAACGCCAGAGCGTTCTGTTTTGGACAGATGGGCTGTGTCTATCTGCATGTCTGCATCATGGCTCCTTGTGGAAATAAATTGTCGGAGGAACTGAAATATCTGTTTATGAGACTTTGCAAAGATGGAAAAGGAATCAGGAAGATTGGTGACAAACCAGAACTCTTCAGAAATACAGCGGTAATCGGGAGGCATACGAGTCATAGTACCACTAATCAGAGCCACAGTGGTTCTAAAATGACGCCACAATTTGTGCGTAACTTAAAAATTGTAAACAATGGCAGACTATTTCTCCACAAATTGGTGCAACACTGGTATCCTCCGTACTCAGGAGGATTGGTTCTGTCATCAGAAGATATAGGTAGACATACAAAGTACTGAAATATGATGTGAATCTCAAGTGAGGAAAGGTGTACTTCTTCCTACAGTGGGGTAAATGTAACATAGTAAGTCTAAACCGATAGTGTTTAATTTTAGGTCAGAGCAAATACCTTAGTGTTTAACTCTGAAGTAATGCAATTTCTATAAGGTGGTATAATTAATTCATCCATCCATTATCTATACATTGCTTAATCCTCATTAGGTCCGTTGGGGGGCCTGGAGTCTATCCCATCTGACTTGCGGTGAAGGCAGGGGACACCCTGGACAAGTCGCCAGTCTATCACAGGGCTACATATAGAGACAAACAATCACACTCACATTCACACCTTTAGAATTACCAATTAGCCTCAGCATGTTTTTGGACTGTGAGAGGAAGCTGGAGTAAACCCACACATGCACAGGGAGAACATGGAAACGTCACACAGAAAGATCCTGGGAAGGCCGGGACACGAACCGTGGATCTTCTAGCTTCAAGCTGAAAGTGCTAACCACCAAGACACTGTGCAGCCCCTGATATAATTCAGAATATTTTAAAAATTAATGGTATGACACATGTTGTATATTTTACATGGACACTACCTTTCAGAGGTTTGGGATCACTCAGAAATATCCTTATTTTTGAAAGCAAAGCATTTTTTTTCAATGAAGATAACATTAAATGAATCAGAAATACAGTCTAGATATAGTTAATGTGATAAATGACTATTCTAGCTGGAAACGGCTCATTTTTAATGGAATATCTACATAGGGGTACAGAGGAACATTTCCAGCAACCATCACTCCTGTGTTCTAATGCTACATTGTGTTAGCTAATGGTGTTGAAAGGCTAATTGATGATTAGAAAACCCTTGTGCAATTATGTTAGTACATGAATAAAAGCGTGAGCTTTCATGGAAAACATGAAATTGCCTGGGTGACCCCAAGCTTTTGAATGGTAGTGTATGTCTCTGTAATGCTTTCATATGAATAACAGTTGCTAAGAAGTGTTAGTGACACAGGACAAAGGAGAGATCAGCCGTTAAATTCTGCCATCTCCCCGAGCCGGCCCATTGGATTCCTTCTGTATGAGTCCATGACATGTTGCTGGTGTGTTGGCCACATCATTTAAATTGGTATGGGTTGACTAAATGTTAGAAGACAGCAGCACATGTGAAGTCAAGATGGTGCTATCCTGCATTAGTTGCAGGACCTAAAGTGTTATTGTTCCGTGATTTGTAGCTGTTGTAGCTGTGTTGTTACTGTGATACCAGTGAAAAAACTAAGTTTCCTTAACAGTCACACTTATAAGTTCACTTGATTGAGTCACACTGATGACATGAAGAAGAAGAAGAGATGAGAAAGCCGCCTGTGTACAGTCCAGCCACACTGACTTTTCTATGTTTTTATTTTTGTGCATAGATCTCCAGTCATTTTGTAGCTTTTTGTTACCTGTTTGAAATAAATAAATGGATGTTATTTTTGTGAAATGATTGCTTAAATTATGGAGGATTAAACCCTTTTCCTGTTGAAATAGGATGTGTAAAGGCTTCAGCTCTACATGCTGCTTTTTAAATAAAAACTACATTTGTTTGTGCTAAAACAGTTGTTTGCTTTCTTATCAAGTAAAATGGGTTAACACCAATGTTCCCTCTAATTTTTCATGAGTCTGAGCAAACACACAAACTCCCTGAGCGTCCCTTGGACCACTGTGAGCAACATCAGACGTGTGCACTGTGGTCACATCAGCATCGCATCCATTCAAGTTACATGGTTCATTAAAAGAATCAAATTACAGCATTTACATTTCTGTTAAAACACTTTGTCAACAGGAGCCAGTTGAAGGCTGCAGTTATTTTAGTGACACTACAATGTATGAGTGAAGTCATTGAATATATGTCTCTCTTTACTGTTGCAGCGGTTTTGCAAATTGCAGACGGACCCTGTTCACTCCATAGACACCAATGTTATTCCTGTAGCTTGAAAGACAGCTACTTTTGATAAAACTGGGCTTGTAGCACATTGTCTGCCTTGCAACAATGGGAAAGAGGCACCGTTTATGTTTTGACAACCTATATCTAACGAGTTGTTGATGCTGGAAGTCCGAATCTGAATATCTTTCCAACTTTACTGAACTTGGGGCCATTACCACCTAAGGAGTGATATATTTAATTTTGAAAAAAGCATTTAGCCATACTTAAAGCTTTAAGTGCTTTATTAACATGGAACTAAAAATTTTGTGTTGTTTTATTATCACAGGTTCTGTCTGAAAAGAGGTGGCATCATTTTAAACAGTGAAATCAAACTAACAAAATGTAATGACCAACCAGTGTGCAATACTGGATTCTGCAAAAACATAAACAACTTTTTTGTAAAAATCTGAATCTTATCTTAACAGTTAATGTATTAACTTATTTATGTGTGTATGCATGTAGTTATTTAGTACTGTTAACATATCAGAGTTCTGAGTGAGTTTTTCTTAAGATAGGCAAAGGCCATTTATTAATCACATATAGGCTGTTAAATGTTTATTAAAAACTAAAAAGCATTTTAAAAAAAACAACTTAGGCATTTATTGAGTCACTAAAATGCTGTAGAGTACAGACCACATCAGCATGATTATAAGCATCCTCTGGTAAATTAACAACCAGATACTGATGTCTCTCACCATATGGACTTCAGGAGGTGACTGGGGGATGATAAACTGTGACCTACTGGTTGGGTTCTCTCTGTTCTCATGTTTCTTACATGTTTGTCCCCTGACAGCCGGGTCGTAATATTTTTTGAGCAACACACCATACTATGACGTTTTTACAATGATGTTCTACTATGAAGCCAGTTTGACATATTCAGGTGTTCTTTGTGTGAAAACTCAGAGATTTCAGGGATCAGAAGGTGGTTTTCAACTTTATTTATTAACTTTCTGCTCCAACTTTAAACTAAATTTCCTTGACTAACCCAGCCCTCTGGACTTCCAGTAAGCTGTGTTCCTATTGGCTGTCCAGGTGGCTGCTTGGTGTTATCAGGAACACCTGAACAGCTCAGTGTCTTCCTGCTTTATTTAGCTGCAGCCAAACATTTCCTCTGCTTCTCTTCACCACGGAACCGGGTTTGGCTCCGTTGCTTTAGTTTGTTCTTTAGGTGTTGGCTTGCAGCTTCCAGCAGTAAAATCGTCTTTAATGTGTTTCTTGGTGTGTTTTTGGGCTTTGTACTGGATAGTTGTCTTGGTAAATGAGGTTCTTTAGCCACAGTTAGCACATGGTGCTAATGTGTGCAGTGATTAGTGGATTTGGTGCAGCTGAGTTGTGTCTTTATCTTGGCTGTAGTGAGTCTTTAGAGGTTTTTGGTCAGACACATTCTGTATTCTTGTTTGAGAACCAAGGTTGGTTGTCCAGAAGGTAAGAGTTCCTGTCCTTATTCTCTGTTCTCAGAGGTTCTCTGGTAGGCTGCAGGAGACTTTAGCGTTTGGGTTGTACTAGTTTGGTTTTTGTACGGTTTCATTTGGACGACTATCTTGAGGCCCCTCCATGTGGTTTAGTGAGGTTTTCTGGAACAGTTCTACAAAGCAACCTGCAGCAGAAGAGACTTTGAGAGTTTTTAGGAAGTTTTGGAGAGCAGACTTTAGAGCAGCAGAAACATTGTCAGCAGTTTGAGCAGGAGAAGGTGAGCTTCAGAGTAGAAATGAGATGGAAACCTTCTTGACCCGTGTGGTGAGGTCCTGTACCAAGAGTTTGAGCAGGTTGTGAAGAGTCTGTAGTTCTTTGGTCTGAAAGCACAAGAGTCGACTCATTAAAGGAGAAAACAGGAGATATTGTTGGTTCTTCTGTCGCTCTGGAGTTTCCAGTGTCCTTAGACTGAATATCAAGTTTATATTTTAAATGATTTACCATGTGACCCCAAGAAGACTTCAATAAACTCCCTCCATCCCCTGGACACAACAGATTTTATTACAATGTTAAATCTTTTTTTTTTGTTTGTTTTTGAGTTTTAATCCTAGTTTTAGCATAGTTTTTTCTCTTTGCTTGTTTAGTTTTGTAATCTGTGTGAAAGGTGCTAAACAAATAAAGCTGAATTGATAAACTGAATAATTGACTAACTCATGGTTGTGACAACAGAAGTATTTTCATTGTGATTTAAGGGTTTATTTCATTTTCAAGGTTGGGGTTAAAATCTTGACAGAAAAAAAATGATTGAAGAAATAAACTACATTAAAAAAGCAATTAAATCAAAGGAAAAAACATTTAATAAAACTTTTAAAAAGAAAATTAAACATTAAATACAATTAAATGATATTAAACAGACAAAATATTTAATTAGATAATTAAATGGAAGATACAAAGCATGTAATTATGAAATTAAACAAAAATTTTTTGAACAAAAATATTAAACATTAAAGATGAAATATTTTAGAAAATTAAACCTTTAAAAAAATGCAATTAAACAAGAATATTACACATTTAGAAACATACAAAACATTTAATTAGATTATTAAACCTTTAAAAGTAAAAGTCAAAACATTTAATTAAAAAATTAAATGTTTAATTAGAAAATTAAATCTTAAAGACAATAAAACTTTAAATAGGAATTAAACATAAAATACAATGAAGCATTAAAAAAAGAAAATTAAACATTAAAAGGTGGTAAAACATTTAAAAAGAAAAACCTTCACAAAGATTTAATTGAAAAATTAAACATTGGGAAAGAAAAGGAAATTTTTCAAACAAGCCGATAAAACATTTGAAAAAACAACAATTAAACATTAAAAAGACAAAACATTTCGAAATCAGATCAGACATTAGAACAGAATAAAAGGTGAGAAAAGAGCAAAACTAAACATTTAAGAAGAATCAAAATAAAGATAAAACATTTGAAAGGGCACCAGTTAAACTTTAGAAGATCAAATTAAACAGAAGAAACAATAAAATGATCAAAAGAGCAAAAACAGATAAACGCCTTAAAGTGTTTTCTAGTCTGAAATGAAAACATCAAGTTGTTTCTTCAAACATTTCCTCTTTCTATGTTCTTGGTTTGATTGTGGACAGATTTACTAAGAACTCATTTCAGAAAACTGATTTCCAGATAAAGTCTAATAGTAGTTGAAGGCATCGATCAAACTAATGTTACCTTCTGATCTCCACAAACTTTACTGTTCAGTGAAGAGAATCAAAGTTTGTTGAGGATTTCTAAAAAACCCACAGGTGAAGGTCTGAGAAGAACTCAGATGGATGGTCTAAATGTGAAATCAAGACTCATGGTCACAAGTTTTAAGGCTTCTGTTAACCAGAAAGTTCAAACTAACAGAGAAGTACTGAGAAACTTTTAAGATTTCAGTCCTCAGACTGTTTGAAGGTTCAAACTAACAGAGAAGTACTGAGAAACTTTTAAGATTTCAGTCCTCAGACTGTCTAAAGGTTCAAACTAACAGAGAAGTACTGACAAACTTTTAAGATTTCAGTCCTCAGACTGTCTAAAGGTTCAAACTAACAGAGAACTACTCAGGAATCTAGAGGATTTCAGTCCTTGGACTGTTTGAAAGTTAAATCTAACAGAGAACTACTGTGGGACTTAGAAAATTTCAGCCCTCAGACTGTGTGAAAGCTCAGGTCCTGAGGACTCGGGAGGTGTGGAGGCTTTGGAAAGTCTTGGAACTGAGGGTTCCACCCTCCAGCACAGGCTGAAGTCCCACCTCCTGAGAAAAACGGGCGAGAAAAGAGAAAGTTAAAAAAAAAACTCGAAAATGACAAAAAATAGATGATAAATGCGCAAAAAAAACTAAAATTAGTATCTGAGCGAGTAGCTCAGGAGGATAAGAAGAGGACTACCAAGTGGAAGGTCGCCGGTTCAAGACCGGCCAGCGGCAGTTTTCTTTCTTTGTCTTTGTCAGAATTTTGAGAAAATTTAAGAAGTGTCTGGTCTTGAACCGGCGACCTGCTGCTCCATAGGCAAATCCTTAACTCACTGAGCTACAGATCATATAAAAAGAAATAAATTCGTCGTCCCTTTGACATCGTAGTTGCTGAAGTCACCACATGGGCGGAGCCAAGGCGGAGTCTGGGTGGAGTCAGGGCGGAGAGTAGGCGGGGAGGTGGGTGGTGGCCTCCCGCCCCTCTACTCCACCCACCCCCCCGCCTACTCTCCGCCCTGACTCCACCCAGACTCCCCCACCACACCTTCCCCCGCCCGACGAGTTTTTCGAGTCTCCACGAGTTCTTCGAGTCTCCACAGGTTTTCCCGAGTTTCTGGTGTTTCCACCAGGTCGGAGGCAGAACAAGTTGTCATGAAGAGGTGTTGAAGTCGGCCAGGATGGACTGACTTTTCACAGCGACTAGAAGGACGACGACCAGAAGAGCATGTCTTTAACCACCATCCATAAAATCCATGGAGTCGCTCCAGAGAAATGGAGGGAGGTCAACTTTTATCAACCTCCATCCACATGTTCAACTTCATATTTTTACTTGATTTACTTTTTGGTGACAAACTTTATTCTTGTCGTCGTGGGACTGCAGTATTTAAAACTGTTCCTTCTATTTGACCTCATGTTTGTTAGTTTTAGTGGAGAAAGTTATTTTAATTGTTGATTAATCTCTTAAAAACCAAATAATAATTGGGTTAGTCAAGAGCTTTAACTTTCTTACTTTGTCATATTTTAAGTATGACAAAAAAAATATAAAAATAAAGCATCTTGAGACAATTTGACCTGTAACTGGCGTTATATAAATAAAACAGAATTTAAATTGTATGTATCTTGTAATGGAGTAATTCAGCCATATATGTTGGAAAACACATTTTCTTTGTCCATTAATCTGTCGTTTTCTCCAGTAATTCATTTCTTGTTTTGGTTTATAAACTGCCAAACCCAAATATATTCAGTTTACCGTCATAAAAACCAAAAAGATTTACATTCATGATGCAGGAATCAGGCAGTTTTTCACAATTTATCTTAGTTTAGTCAGAAAGATAGTTGATAATGTGTGAATTGTTGCAGCTTGTGAGCCGTAGAAGGTTTTAATCTTTGGGGCCGAGTGTCAAAAAACATTTAGAAACCAACATCAACAAAACACTCAAAGATTTGAACATCATTTGCGTGACAATGTCAAATAAAGGACATTTATTTCTAATGTAAATGTGAAATTCATCCTCTGGAGCTTTCTCTTCACATCGTCTTCCACCTGGACTGCTTTGGTCGGGAGCATGTGCAACAAACATTTGAAAAACTGCACTTTAACATCAATGAATGACACTGAAGTTTAATCTCTACATAAATGAGACTGAGTCTGGATGTGCTGCTCTTTCATTAACTCCTACATTTCGGGAAACTTAAAACAAAAGAGGACAGTTCAGATAAGACTTGAAAATGAGCTAATTTTGAACAAACATCTCAGACTTTCTGAGCTTCAGTACCTCTAGCAAGATATTTTAACAACAAGCAACTCAAGAGATCCAGAAGTTGGAGAGAGTTAGCTTTAGCTGAGCCAAAGAACATGTGGGACGCTAACCTAGCAAACATTTCAGACTATTCTCTGTGAATTTTGAGAAATAATTTCCTATTTAATGACAGAGCTACACATCTTAACTCAGTCTCATGAAAACAGACTCTAATTCAGTGTCATCCATCCATATTAAAGTGCAGTTACCCAAAATGTTTGTTGCATGAGTTCCAACAAAACCTGTCCAGGTAGAAGGCCACTTTGACAAACAGGAAGTGGATGATTCCAAGCAGATTTATAGAAGGGGGAACCGGACTGTACTAAGTGTCGTTGAGTATAGAGGGGTGTTTTGTGGGTTTTTAAGGCTGATAATGATTATTAGTGAGACATTTGGAGTAGATATTCATTTGCAGTAAATGAAAGTATTTAAAATCTTGGAGTTAAACTTGGAAGAACACAAACTCTAACAGAAAATTTTGTTGATACGTTTTTGTTTTGTTTACAGATGTTAAGTTACAGGAGTTTTATTCGTCACGTATAACCAATCAAATCACTCCAGAAGACAGAGCAACCACAGGTAGATAAAGGTTCAGAGCCAAAGTAGCACCATTTTTAAATGTATTTATTACCGTAAATCCGTAAAAAATAAAATACTGATAATCAGTAAATCAGTCAGCCCACAATTACTACAATTCTACAATGTATGTCTCTTTCCTTTGACTTGTTATTTGTACAATATACGATGTATATGATGCCGTTTTTTCATACCAAAGGCTATACTATGATGTTTTCTAAGAGACATACGATGCTACTCTGGTTGTTGTGGCTCTGGGCCACTGCACTCATCCTCTGTTGTTTTCTGGATTGTACTCAGCTGCATGCCTTCGTCCACCCGGCCTCCGTTGACTCGTCCCGCCTGCCGTCTCTGGAGCTGAAGCTGGATTGGAACAGACCAAAGTACAGTCCAATCACGATGCCAGCTGCCTCTCAAAAGGCTCCATCATCTGGCAGGTGGCGGCACTTCTTCTGAGGGGAAACTGAGCTGGCCCGGCAGAACTTTGGAGATGTGTTCCAGTGGTTGGTGGATGTGTGGGGAGATAGAGAGGGACCTTTGAATTGTTCAGAAAGGAAAACAGGGAACCCATTGGTAGTTTTAGTTTAGGGTGCTACTGCGGTGTGTTTTTGGGTTTTAAGAGGTGAACAGGAAGTTATTTTTTTCGTATTGATTATCTTTTACTTTGTTCCTGGTTGGAATGCCCATCAATGTCAACGTGAAGTTCACTTTTAGTTCTGTTGATTTATTTTTATTTTACTAACACCCATTTGTTTTTAACCCCCTCACATGTTGTGTTGTTGTAAACTTACTCTTTCAAATAAATTCTCCTCTAACCCTCTGGAAACCAGCGTTTGGACTGTTTTTCTGTTGCTCCTCACCTACTTCAGACAGCCGGGACAAAACAACATTTTGTGGACTGAAGGCTTCTATGACGTTTTTAGAGCGACATGCTATACTATGATGTTTGTTGGGCGATACGCTAAACTATAGGCTTTGTTAATTGACATATTAGAATCAGAATCAGAATGAGTTTTATTGCCATTGTTCATGAGGTTCACAAACGAGGAATTTGACTCGGTGCAATGCTGCTACATTAAACATTTAACAAATAATAGAGGTAAAAATAAAGTAAATACTATCATAAAAGCTAACATCTATATTAAAGATAAAAAATGTCTTGGGGATGGTTAAAGTGACCAGTAGCAGCAGGTGGTGGGGGCCACCACATAGTGCAAATATTTTTAGTGCAAAAATAATGAATATTACTATGACTTTTTTTTGTTTTTGTTTTTTTTTGTTTTTTTAGCAACATATAAGAATTCGAACAGTTTTAAAAGTTACTATACTTTTACTTGTGCAATGAAATTATTATTCTATTGCATTTTTTAGATGACATATTATACTCTGATGTTTTCTTGAATTACATATTATTTTGACAATATACTGCACTATGACATTTTTTGAACCACATATCATACATGACGATTTTAGGCAACATCCTATCATTTTGTGCTTTTTGAACCACATAATAATCTATGTTTTGTTTTTTTTCTTGCCGACATGCTATACTATGAACTACAGGCCATACTATGCTATTCTTGAGTAAAGCATACTATACTTTGACATTTTCTGAACTATATCCTATACTATGGCATTATACACAGAGTGCTTTGGTTACATGTTGATTTATAATCTAGATTTTTTTCTGTTTTGTTTTTTACCACAGACCTGACCGTGAACACCGTTGACACCCACCTGAGGGAGACGCTGCCTAAGATCTCAAGGCTGCTTGGTCGTGGTCTTTCTGGCACGTTGTCTTCCAAGATGAGCCGGGAAGTTTAACACTGATGGAATGACACCAGGTCTAAGCCGACAAACTTCCAATTCCTCCTCAACCCATAGTCTCTGGGAAACCTACATGGAGTAAAAAAAGTAGACAGAGAAGTAATTAAGTCTGTACACAACATATTAAAAAGAAATCATGCTAATAAATTAAGTACAAAGAACCGATTTCGCCAATATACTAGAGCCCAGAGCTATTTAATTTGATAAGTATAACCTTGTTTAGTAACATTTCAATTATTTGAGAGCAGTCCTAAAGAACTGCCTGTAATCCCAATCATAAAATTGGTTTGGAGGAAGAACATAGATGGTAATCTGGATATACATGAGTTAGGCTTTATAACTACTATTGGTAGTATCGGTGGTAGTAATAGCAATGTGACTACTACTAGTAGTAGTGGTAGTACAGTAACTACTGCTGCTGATACTGGCACTGCTACTACAACTTGTAATACTATTACAAATACTGATACTACTTCTACGACTCTAACAGCTGTTTATACTACTACTGCTGCTTGTACTTTTAGTATTACTACTACTGCTTGTACAACTATACTACAGCTACTATTAATTGTCTGGTATTTGGTTGTCAAGCTGCTCGCTGGCCTTAGCGTTTTGCTAGTGGCTAACTAGCTAGCTCTCATAGACTGGAAGCTCTCTACAAGATTTCATAATGAAAAAAGAGCCAAAAACTATTCTTACCTATGAAAAGTCATTCCAAGTATCCTTGTCTCAATCGTACGACGTAGTGTGCAGTTGTATGCAGCACAGTGAGACGGCATTCTTGTTGTTTCCGTTTTCAAGCCCTCTACATCAACGGAATGCACTGAAACATTGCCCTCACTAGCTTAGCCTCGCCGTAGCACGCAGCTCAAAGGGGCGTGTCCTATCTACTCATTCATATCTATGAGAACAATGGTGGCTGCACATAAGGACGCCTGACGTTGATTAGCTGCGTAAATACCATTATATACAGTCTATGGTAAATACGTATGTGAATCGCATCATTGGCTGCAGTAGCCAGTCACCGGTCACTCACTGACTCACATTGAAAAATAGCACAGAATGAATTGTTACGTGTTTACTTTATTTACAGTTAAAGTTGGATTTTTTTTTTTTTTTTTTGCACAGCGCAGATTTTCTGTGCGCGGAGACTGTGTCAGCAGTGCGCACGCGTGCAGCTTAGAGGGAACAGTGGTTAACACCTCCCAAAATATTAGATTTTCAGGCAGTGTTGGTTTCTTGAAAAACACTGACCATGAGCAGAAGTGTTTAGAAGCAGAAATAGATATTTATTCACAGGTCAAACAATCCACTCACATTTATGCTGTAAGAACAAAAGCTCCGTCTCGTACGCTCTCACTTTGGAGGTTTTGAAAGCCTTCTTGAAGGTATTCCTCCCAGGTTTAAGCAGATAATTCCTGATAGATTTGATTTAATTAACTGTTAATGAGGGTCTGGGGTAGTTACTGGTGAAGTTCTAATTGCTGGCTGTCAGACAGATAGCCTCGGGTCATGTATGTGTTTGGGGGGCGGGGGAGGAGGTAGTGTCGCCTGCAGTGCTGCCCTCAAAAACGACAGCAGACTGAATTAGACAGCCTGAGCCAAGGTCATGTGCTACATATTCTATGTGTACCATTGCCACTGTTAAATTGTATTTACACGAATGGTGGATGTTCCGTTCAATCAGTTAGTCTCTGTGTTTAATGAGAGCCCATGAAGAACCAGAACTTTAAATGTCCTGACATTTGAGCTTTGCTTTTTTTAGTTCATTTAGAAAAATACAATAAAATACAAAAACCTTCCATGCCCTAAACATCATCACATCTTAGCAATCTGGATTCTATGAAGCTGAGCTGAGTTTAGATAGAAGCTGCTACCAACTGAAAAGATTTATTATTTGTGAGTAAGAATTTGGCAGTTGGAATAATATGAACGACCTGGAATTTCTTAAGAAAAATAAATTCAATTTCAATGACATTATGCCTCATTTTATCATTTATACATTACAACTTACAGATCATAGTGGATCTACAAATGAACAAAACATTTAGTCAGGTATCTGGAACTGAACGATGTATTTTACTTTAAGATCAAATGACAAAAAAAACAAAAACATGACAGATTACATAAATGAGATGCAAAATGACAAAAATGAGACACAAAACAAAAACGAGAAACAAAATGCCAAAAAATGAGACAATTGACATGAAACAAAAAAGAGGCAAAAAATTAGACCAAAAGTTACAAAGGGACAAAGAAATGGACAAATAGCAAAACCGAAAAATTACATAAATGACACAAACGAGACAAAGAAAGCGAGAAACCAAACAACAACAAAAAAATAGACAACACAAGCGGGACAAAAACACAAAACGACAAAAGACACACAAAACAAAGCGAAACAAAATGACAAAAATAAGACAAAAAACACAAGCAAGACAAAAAGGAAACAAAACAATAAAAATAAAAAACAAAATGTCAAGAACCTGAGGCAAAAGTCTGACAAAAAAAAAAACAAAGCAAAAACAAAACTGAATATTACAAAAATGAGACACAAAATGACAAGAACAATGAACAATATAGTATTTTACTTTATGATCAAAATAATTTTTCAAGGTCTTTTAAAGGTTATTTTAAAGTTATATGCAGTTAATGTCTTCTCTGTAATTTTTACACATTACAGAGACTGGACCCTCTGGTGGACCAGCTTTGGCCTGCAGGCCTCATGTTTGACACCCCTGATTTAGAGATGGGAATCTACTGTTCACAAGTTTGGGGTCACCTAGACAATTTCATGTTTCACCTGAAAACTCACACTTTTATTCATGTGCTAACATAATTGCACAAGTGTTTTCTAATTATCAATTAGCCTTTCAACACCATTAGCTAACACAGTGCAGCATTCGAACACAGGAATGATGGTTGCTGGAAATGTTCCTCTGTACCTCTATGTAGATATTCCATTCAAAATCAGCCGTTTCCAGCTAGAATAGTCATTTACCACATTAACAATGATCAAGGATCCGTCCCATGTAGCTCTCACTCCTTAATTATGGTTGTAAGAGCTAATTTGAGAATTAGTTGTTGTACAAAATATTTATTTAGAACATTGTTTATTTGCTTAGATATGTAAATGCATAATTCCATGTCAGTGTCTCTGTTGGATGTTGCATTGTCAAATGAATTTCCCGCATTTTTTCCTCGAAAAACATTTTATTAAGGAAAAATGATTCAGTCCTCACTTAAAACTGTATTTAAGTAACTGGACTGGCACTATAATGGCACTCCAAAAACTGAGTATTATGTATATATTGAACTATGGGGACAACATCAACATGAAATTGACATTACTTCTTCCAGGAAATGTCTTTAACTTGTACATTCCTGAGAAGAATCCAGGCTTTCATCCATTGGCTGTCCTCGCCAAATAACTGTTTTATGTGTAAACTTAGACCACTGTTGGTCCAGCAGCCTTGCAGAGCTTCATAATACTAATGGAACAGTCAATTTATATCTAGTTCTAGGCTGTCTTATATATAAGAGAAGAAATGCAGTCCTATTTATGTATTATTACATTATCGGCTACAGTTATAACATTTTCAAATGATTTTTTTAATGTTAGTCCATTAACATAATAAGCAACCAAGAACATAATTACGTATTATATTACTGGCAAAATTTTATTACTTTATTGGCTAAAAAACTTGATCACATTATTGGCAAGTTATTACGTTATTTATGGAGTCACAGGAATGCCACAATAAAATAAAAAAAAATTAAAATAAAATAAATAAATGTGAAAATATAAAGAGAAATGAATAAATAAATAAATAAATGTGGAAATATAAAGAGAAACAAATAAATAAATAAATGTGGAAATATAAAGAGAAATAAATAAATAAGTAAATAAATAAACAAACAAACAAATAAATAAAAAGGAAAATTTTGTCTTTGCTTTTCCCTTTTTGGCTTTTTCCTTTTATTTTTCCATTTTATCATTGTCTTTTCCATTTTGCATTTGCTTTTTCATTTTGTCATTCCTCAGTCCACCAAGTAAAAGCAAAGACAAAAGCCTTTGCTTTTAATTGGTGGACTGAGCTGTCAATCAAATGGCTCTGGGCGGGGCTTTCTGTCCAGGATGGGTAGTCATACCCATAGATATGAATCAGTAGATAGGACACGCCCCTTTGAGCTGCGTGCCTAGGCTAAGCTAGTGGGGGCAAAGTTTCAGTGCATTCAGTTGATGTAGACGGCGTGAAAACGGAAACAAGTATGCCGTCTCACTGTGCTGCATACAATTGCACACTGCGTCGTAAGATTGGGACAAGTAAACCTGGAATGACTTTTCATAGGTAAGAATAGTTTTTGGCTCTTTTTTCAGTATTAAATCTTGTTGAGAGCTTCCAGTCTATGAGAGCTAGCTAGTTATCCACTAGCAAAACACTAACGCGAGCCAGCAGCTTGACAACCAAATACCAGATGATTAATAGTGGCTGTAGAAGCTTGTACAAGCAGTAGTAGTAATACTAAAAGTACAAGCAGCAGTAGTAGTATAAATAGCTGTTCGAGTTGTAGAAATAGTATCAGCATTTGTAATAGTATTACAAGTTGTATTAGCAGTGCCAGTATCAGCAGCAGTAGTTACTGTACTACCACTACTACTAGTAGCAGTCGCATTACTATTACTACCACCAATACTACCAATAGTAGTTATAAAGCCTAACTCATATATATCCAGATTACCATCTATGTTCTTCCTCCAAACCGATTGTATGATTGGGATTACAGGCAATTCTTTAGGACTGCTCTCAAATAATTGAAATGTTACTTAACAAGGTTATACTTATCAAATTAAATAGCTCTGGTCTCCAGTATATTGGCTAATTTGGTTCTTTGTACTTAGTTTATTAGCATGATTTCTTTTTAAATATGTTGTGTACAGACTTATTCACTTCTCTGTCTACTTTTTTACTCCATGTAGGTTTTCCAAAGACTATGGGCTGAGGAGGAAGTAGTAGAAGCAGCTCTGAGGAGAGAGGGGTTTGCTGCAAATGATGAGTGGGTGCTCTGCAGTGATCATTTTAAACCTGTGAGTTTGACAGGGCTGGGCAGGTTTGTCGGCTTAGACCTGGTGTCATTCCATCAGTGTTTAACTTCCGGGCTCATCTTGGAAGAGCACGTGCCAGAAAGACCACGACCAAGCAGGCTTGAGATCTTAGGCAGCATCTCCCTGAGGTGGGTGTCGACGGTATTCACGGTCAGGTCTGTGGTAATCCCGTCAAAAAACAAAACAGAAAAAAATCTAGATTATAAATCAACACGTGACCAAAGCACTCTGGGTATGCCATAGTATAGGATGTAGTTCAGAAAATGTCAAAGTATAGTATGCTTTTCAAGAATAACATAGTATGGCCTGTAGTATAGCATGTCGGCAAAAAAACCCCCCATAGATTACTATGTGGTTCAAAAAGCGCAAAATGATAGGATGTTGCCTAAAATTGTCATGTATGATATGTGGTTCAAAAAAAAATGTCACAGTGCAGTATATTGTCAAAATAGTATGTAATTCAAGAAAACATCAGAGTATATGTCGTCTAAAAAATGCTATAGAATAATATTTCATTGCACAAGTAATAGTAATTTTTAAAACGTCAAATTCTTATATGTTGCTAAAAAAACAACCAAAAAAACTAAAACAAAAAAAGTCATAGTAATATCTCAATTAAAAAAGCCTATAGTATAGCGCGTCGCCCAACGAACATCATAGTATAGCATGTCGTCCAAAAAACATCATAGCATGTTGCTCTAAAAACGTCATAGAAAAGCCTTTAGTCCACAAAATGTTTTGTCCCGGGTGTGTGAAGTAGGTGAGGAGTAACACAAAAAACAGTCCAAACGCTGGTTTCCAGAGGGTTAGACAAGTATGTATAGTACCATGTGAGCAGAAAAATCACAGTCTGTCTTTAGTTCAGCTGAAAATATTAGTTTTTGTCTTTTTATTGACCAAACTTTTCAGGAAGTAGATGAAGAATAATTAAAGCTCTCATGTAGAAGTCCAACTTATTTTGGATCCTTGTGGAGAGTTTAATCTTAGAGTTTGTAAAGCTGTTGAGTTTTTAGAGTCACATGGATCATTTTGACATTTAATAACCGAGTCCTGAAATAAAATTACAGTTGATTTCTGTCATTTAGTCTGGACTAAACAAATAACAGCAGAATAAATCTCAGTCGTCATTATGAAGAGTCTGGATTGAGGTTTCTCACTTGATAATGATCAAAACATGAAATTTAGGTTGGTTTAAAGGAATATTCCACCTTAAATCTTTGAATGTTGAGCTAAAAAGTTGGTTTCAGGAAGTATTCCACCTACAAGGTCCTCAAACATCCACCTTAAAGTAACATTCCACCAAAAATCCTTGGACATGCACCTAAAATGTTGGTTTAACCGAGTATTCCATCCAAAATCCTCAGAGATCTGAGGGGCTAGTTAAAAGGAATATTCCACCTAAAACCTCAAATATAGACCCGAAAGGCTGGTTTAGAAAAAATCCTTCAATGTAGACCAAAAAAGTCAGTATGGAGGAACACTGAAAAAAATTTGGAGTGCCATTTACTTGAAAAAAGCGTGGAAACAAATTCCACACAGAAATTCTGTGATTTTTACTCAGCAAATATTCAAGTAACGTTTACTTGCCAGCAAGAATTATATTTTATTAAAAATACTCAAGTAAACATTACTTGAGATTTACTGTCTCAGAGACAAAAGGTACTCACTCTTTGATAGTAAATTTTACTCAAAACTACCTTTGTATCTACTTAAAAACCCATCTAAAAATACTTGATTTTCAGGAGTATTTAACTAGTTTTTCCTTACTTTATCTGGACCAATATTTAAGTAATATTTACATATTTAAGCTACCACCTACACCACTATTCTAATATGAATGTGTTGTATTTTTAACATGGCCTACTTTTAATTAAATGAAATTATCTTAACACATGTTCTACAAATATGAAATGAAAACAGACTTTCAAACTAGAACATCTTTATTACATGTTCCAGCAGTGATTAGTGTGGTTAGAAATACCAGACAAAATATTATAAATCAGTGTAGATTTTTTTTGAACATTCACAATAATGCAAACAATTACAGGTTAAAGACCCAATAAAATGTTCTGAAGTGTAACTGTTAAGCATAACAGCGAAATCTTTCAACAAGTGTCATGTACTGCTTCCACACAGACAAACAGCTATATGCTTGAACAGCATATGCACACTGTGGAAACACTCACAGTAGAAGTTTTTTTTTTTGCAAAGACCGAACCTTGGGCGACATTTTCAGAACATCCAGCTCATGAAACAGCTTCTGAAACACTTCAAATGTGTATTTCTGTTTCGCTGGGTAACTCAAGTTCATGGCGTAGATTAAGCCCATGAGCAGAAGGCAAGCCTTTGCCAGTTTTGCAGTCATCCAGAACCTGTTTTCCCTCGACGATGACGGTGCATTTCCACTGATGACAAGGATCTTGAGGCAGGCATGGCAACAGCAAATTCTGATTTCAGCTCAAAATGTTCGGTATACAATCTTCGGGGGGGGGGGTGTCCAAGGGGGGCACAGCCCCCCTGAAGCCGAGAGGTTTTCAGTAAAATAGAGGTGATTTAGAATGAAAAACATGCATAGAATTACATAAGACTAGATTGTAATGAATAAGTTAATTTAATGAAAAGTTAACTTACTTTTTCTTCAATGTTGTCTCACTGCATTTAGTGCTACAATTTTTACACTTCTATAGGTCTTTTAACATTATTTACACTGGAGTTCTACACTGGTCACAAAGTCACTTCTAATGTCACAGTTTCCTCTAAGGAGTCAGCTATGTCAGTTTTTTTACATTTCCAGAACACTCTTTAAACACTATCAGGAATTCATTTTGCCCTGAGTCATGAGTCAAATACCTAATGTTTTGTTAAATGACTCAAATATTTTACTCATAGTGAGTATTTCTGACTCATGGCTTGAGAAATCAAAATGATTATTTTAAAGCAAACTGACCCACTCTGATAATATTTGACTCAAGGTTTCAAACTGTCATGAGTCAATTTCACTCAAGGTTATGGAGAGCAAAATGAACCACTGCACTATACTTTTTCTTCAACGTTGTCTCACTGCATTTAGTCCTACTATTTTTTACAGTTCTGTAAGTCTTTTAACACTATTTACACTGGAGTTCTACACTGATCACAAAGTCACTTCCAATGTCACAGTTACCTCTATGGAGTCAGCTGTGTCAGACTTGTACATTTCCAGAACACTTTTAACACTATATACACTATTTACAAAGGTCACAGAGTCAGTTCTAATGTGCAAGTTTCCTCCTCTTAGCAGCAAGCTGTGTCAGTCTCTGTACTGCCTTTCTCTTCAGCTCCACCGAAAATGATCCCAATAGCTCAAAATTCCAACACGAACATGCCGCCATGAATCGTAACAAAAGAATGTATCGAGCAATTTGATTGGTCCAATCGTTGGCAGCTAACCAATTTCGACCAATCGCAAGGCCTTTTACAATGCAGCAGGAGCTAGACTGGTTCTCTTTGTCTGTAACGCTGCGGGAGAAACGCCGAGCGCTTCTCAAAAACCGGGAGCAAGAGTAACAAAAACATACCTCACCCCCCCTAAAATTTTCTCAACGGATTTGGATGATTCACAGAAATTATCAATTTGAAAATTAAAACGGCGGATTTCCGCGGAACAGCGGAAAATTGCCATGCCTGTTGAGGACATGATGAGCAGAGTCTTCTTCACCTACATTTTTATTTATTTTATTCATTTATTTGATCAGGGACCATGTAATTATCATAGAACACATAGGACTGATGCATTACATATAGAGTGTGTAGCATAGAGCTAATTTGCAACTCCTGTCCCTAGTTGGGCTTTTAAGTAAAAGTAGTCAAAGGATCAACAACACCAACAAAAACAGCACAGACAGCATTAAAAACCTATAACCCCTACCCACACACGCACACACAAACACGCACAATGACACAATCCACAGTCAGTCGGACCTCTTAGATGTCATAGGTGAGTACATTCTTGTTTTTCTTTCAGCCAATGCTTAACTTTTGCTGTAAAAGTTTTTAAATCTACTATCCTATTAATTTCATTAGGTAATGTATTCCAGATGTGACAACCTTTGATTGAAAAGGCTGTCTGTCCAAATGTAGTTCTGCAGTAAGCTATTTTGCAATTGTTGTTGGTGGAGCTTCTGGTGACCCTGCAGGCGGCCTGTCCTTGGATGAACCCACAGAGTGGCTGTGGCGCTGATTTATTGAGGCATTTAAAGACTAATTTGACATAGCAAAGATCTATAAAGCATACTGTGAAAAACATGCGTTTTAGTGCTCAGGAGTCAATATTATATACATTTTTTCTCTCTAGTTCCTTAATATCCAAGAGATGATACATGATGTTAAAACAGTCAGTTCATACAGCCTATACATACCGAGACCATGGCATTGGTTAAATGCTGGGTAATTATTTGGGTAACTATTGATTTTAATTGATTTACTTGTAAGAATAAAATTAACAAATTACTTTTCACATCTTTGTCTAGGTTAACCCAGGTTTGCGCTTTAGATTTTCAGTGTACACTTGGCTCACTGAGGCAACCATCATTTTTTTCCAACAAGATTGTCAAAAAAAATACAGAAGGTTGTTTTATGTACTATTTTTAATACTTTCAGAATCCTCAAAAACATTTGCTTTTCAAACATTTCAGATTCAGAACCAGTTGAAAAATTGGGACAAGGGCTGAACGATATAGACAAAATTTCATATCTCGATATGTATGCCAGATATCTCGATATCGATACGATAGGGTTGATCTTACCTTGTGTAAGCTGTTGAGACCAAATTCTTGAGAGTCAATGTCCTTCAATATTCTGTGAAATATATTGAGAAATTATATCAATTATGACCACAATACAAAATCTAAAATTGAAGAACACTATAATAAATGCTTTTAGTCTTGATGGTAAATTTTATCCTCACACAAAAAAAAGCACACACGTAAAATAAATCTTAAACACAGAGATACACAGCAAGCTTTGTTGTGTTGACGTAATGTAAGTAATTCTGCAATCTCAGAAACAATATCAAGCTTATGTGGAAAATCCAAGATTGTGTCATCAAATGAGTATTTAAAATTCAAGACTGCAGTGAGAAACTGAACATCACACTGGTATCTGATTGCGTGCACATTAGTCTAAACTACAAAACTGTTTGATAATATTTGTTGATAATGTTTTTTTAAAAAACAAAACACTCAAAATCAATTTTTTTTTTTACTCCTAACAATTATTCATCTGTGTCTTTACTTTAAACTAACCTAAACAAAACTACAACTTTCAAAATAAAAACTTGAGGGTAATTTTTTTTTTAAATGTTTTTTTTCTTCACTGTTTTCCGACTCACTGGACATTGTTTAGGAAATCCATTATCCAACTATTTTAAATCATCAATAATTAACAAAACTCAACAAAAGGCAAAACTGCCATTTACAGATTCAAATCACATATTGCAAATGACAATATCAGTATTATTGTAATGTTACCTTCACAGTCAGGCGTCTTTGTTGGTGCAAGCTGCTGCTATTACACACTGAGAGGACACTGCTTCTTACACTCTTTGACTGCAGTAACTTACTGTTGATGTCTGGAATAAACAACAACATTGTAGTGGCATATCATTAAAATATCATGTGTTACAATATGTGAAATTAAAACAAACGTTTATTTGGATATACTTGGATCATCAATAGAACACTGATGACACAGAAAGTTCCTGTAAAGTATTTTTTAACATTAAAATGACCACAGATGTGGTAAAGTAAACTAACCTTGCTCCAAAATTACGAATCCTTCCAGGCAGGTTTAAGTTACTATTGATATATTTTCAGGGCCTGAAGAGGGTGTGCTTGTTGCTGCAAACAACAACAAACAGCAGTGTTTCCCCTACATTCATTTAGCAGTGGCGGCCGCCATTGCTAAATCCTAGCCGCTGCTCCTTCAAAAATAACTGGGTTGGGCTCTCAAATAGTGGGGCGCGCCCCCGCGTGTGACGCCGGGGAACATGCTTTGTTTATTTGCCGTACTATGGTGCCGGTGTTCCAGTTTAACTAGTGATCAGGTTAACTGGCGATAGTTTTTATTGTTTTCTGAGTGACTAGTTTTGACAACGCGGTCTCACTTTGTTCTGATGCATTTTAGCAAATAAAGCTAATGTGCTGCGTGTTGTTCTGATGGGAGGCTGCTGAGGGTCTGAGAGTTTCTGAGAACAAACCCGAGTTAAACCTGAAGTTCTGCTCTGGATCTGTTCCACTGAACTCAGACTAACACACAACACAGCAGTGGATGTGCTTTCATGTTGTGGATTTTCTTGGTGAGACAATAAATAGTTTTCTGACTCTTTCTTAACCAGGCAGCCTGTGTTAAGTTGTGACTATCCCCAGTTGACATGGACGTGTTTCCTGAACAATCACCAGGTGTTAAACACCTGACAGAATGAGAGTGATCTATGTGGATTAGAGATGAAAGTGGCTGTTGGCAAAAAACCCTGAAAAATTTTTTTTCTAAGCAACTTTGCCAAGTGAGCGCCGAAGGTGCTCCAAGAGGCTGCCGAAGGCAGCCTTATGCGAGTGCCGAATAATAAATTATAATAGTGTCATTGTTACAATTAAATTAACATAGCATTACAGTCTTTATTAACAATAAGAATATATATAAAAAATTAAAATGACCACGCAATATTCAATGAAGATAAAAATTTAAAAATGACCAAACAATATAGATCTTCAATGGAGTCTATCTTATCAAAAGCATGCACAAATGATATCTATTCACTCAAAAAAAAATGAAAAAATTGAGGTCTATCTATTTTTGTAAAATTAAAAAAAAAAGTTCATAGTTTGTCTAATTTCCTGATATATTCAGACAAGAAATCATCGTTCGTATCTTTCTTTTCTAAAACATGCACAAATAATATTCATTCAAAAAAAAACGAAAAAAATATTCTAAGTCCTGACCTGAAAAAAATTTCGGCAGAACTTCCCCTAAGGGCCAAGCCCAGAATTTCATAACCCCCTTCCCTCATTAAAAGAATAGCACAAAACTGTGAAAATGTTAATAAAAATGCGGAAACATTCCTGTTAACATGTTCAGTAATGTAAACTATTCAGTAGTTTAGTACCCCATATTTCATATATTAATCATTTCATACTCTAGATGTGTCACTAATCTATTATAAGGATTATATTATAATATCATTAAGACAGGAACCTTAAGACACAGTAAACTATCAATATATTTTTATCTATTTTTGTAAAATTTAAAAAAACGTACCTGGTTTGTCTAATTTCCTGATATATTCAGACAAGAAATCGCCGTTCGTATCTTTCTCTTCTAACCACGACCACCGGAACGCGTTCTTGACTGTCGCGTCTATAGCACGCACGTCAGCGTACCTGTCTACCTGTTTAAACATTGTCCTGACAGGTACGGGTCATTACATTTACACAAAAGCAAAGGTCGTCTATTCAATGAGCGCAATTCAATGATTAATGTCTCCTTTTTATTCAAAACTGGCGCTATTCAGTGCATCCGCTCTCGCAAATTCTCGCAGAATTAGATTGGAATCACGTCAATGAACGAGATTCAAAATGGCTGCCTCCGTACAGGAATATAAACAACAAACAACGCATTAGCGATAAGAATAAGATTTTCAAAAAGAATACTATCAATCAAATTCTGATTTTCACTGAAAACTTCGATCAATTTTCCCAGATTCCCGGAAATGAACTCACAAAATTTGAAATCCCGGATTTCCGGGAAAACCCGGAAAACTTTCATCTCTGGTGGATGAAGCGGAATGCTTGTAGAGCTGATCGGTAGCACAACGAGTTTAACGGTGGTCTCGTAATTTTATCGCTGGATTACGTGGATTCCAATCCTCTCACCGTACTTGAAAAATACGCGGTTTTCATTCCGGCCCGCACGTTTCTTTTTACTGTCTATAGATGATATTTACATGGATATAGACTTTATTAAGTAGTGATGCCGACGTTATTCGGTGAGGTCTTCTTTATCTGGTATCTTTATTTCACCTAAATCCGGGTCTGATCGTGACGAATCTGCGGACGAAACATCTGGAGACGGCAACTATCGCCAGTTAACCTGATCACCAGTTAAACTGGAACACCGGGATTTTTTGCACCGAGCATGTGCACACACAGCACAGAGCTAAGACAAGTGAATAAGACGAAGCTTATGTAGCGCTTGGCTTCACTGTGACTACGGTGGGAGACGAGGAGAGATCGGTGTGTATTGTGTCTATGTTGGCAGCGGAGCAGACAGCATGAAGCCAAATAAATAAATTAACCCTTTATTTACGAGCGTGTCGGCGCCGACATGACAGCGCACAGGCCAATGCAAGCAGGGACTCCCTGCAGTGTTAGAGGCAAGCATGCCACCACTGCTGAAAAAAATCCAAGGGGAAACACTGAACAAACAACATATATCGTTAATGAAGCCTTACAGGTTTAGTAAAAATAAAAGATCTCCTGTTCTGCAACCGAAAACACGTCCACAAAAAGTAGCCGCGTGCCACTAGACCAAGTTTGCAGTTGATAGCTAGCTAGCTGCAGGCTAAACGTAAGCTAATGCTAACGTTGAGTGTTCCATATTCCAGCACTGACTTAAACAGATGAGCAAAGGTGACATAAAAAGTCAGTTAAGCATATAACCTACCCATATGGCTCCACATCGATGAACTTTCTTCTTAAACGACTGTCCATGATGTCTTCCACTGTCCTCCCATGACAACCTGGCGCCCTCAAACTTTGCCTTGTCATGTCTGAGCGCAAACGATCCTCTGACGCATGCGCCGAGTGCATGGCCAGGTTCACTGCTATTACCCAAGTACATTTTACTGTCTGGTATCAGGTTGTAAAATCAATACATTAGTTATGTAAATATTACTTGGTGTCAATGATCAAATTTACATATAAATGTGAGGATACAAAGTTACAGACAATCATCAAGTAAGACATTACATAAAGAGTGAGATTTTAAGGTAAACGAAGTGAAATAATAAATCCTTGTAAAATTTAAATTAATATCTGAGGTAATAATTACAGGGCCAAAAAAATCATTTTTTTTCAGTGAATATTCCACCTGAAATGTACACCTGAGAAGTTGGTTTGGAAGAATATACCATCCTAAACATCCATACATGCAGACTAAAAGAGGTTTGGAAGAAAATTCCACCTAAAATCTTTCAATGTAGACCAAAAAATCTTGGTGTAAAGGAGTATTCCACCTTAAATGTAGACCTAAAGGATGGTTTGGAGTAATATTCTACACTAAAATCTTCCAATGTAGACCTAAAAGGTTTATCTGATGGTATATTCTACCCAACCTCCTGGAACATTTACCTAAAAGGTTGGTTTAATGGTATATTCCCAGAAGAACCCTTGAACGTTTGGCTTAATGGTATATTCCACCCAAAATACCAAGAAGTCAGTGTAAAGGAAATGTAGACCTAAAAGGATTGTTTAAAGGAATATGTCAATGATTATTTTCATCATTTAATAATCTGTTATCAGTCGGAACCCTGTCAAACTTTTTTTCATCAGTTTTTTTAGTGGAAGTCACAAATAAAGGAGCTCTTGGTTTTTACCGGCGTTACTGAGTCAAAAGCTGCTGTTTCAACACAGACACGTTCACATGCATCCACAAACCTCTCAGCACTCAAACAACCACAGACAGGCGGCCGGCTGGGCCGAGGCTTGGCGGCATCCTCAGACCCACGAGTCGGGGAGTCGGTGACCTTGTTGGTCCGGTTTGAAGGCCTCCGTGTGCTCCAGTAGAAGTTCACGTAGTCGGTGTTGGCTTTGAACCGCAGCGACTGGCCGCCATCAGGTGGACCGGCTCGTCCTCGTAGGGCTCCTCCTGTAGCCTTGAGGGGACCACAGGAACATTCAGTAGCTGTTGGAGTTCTTCCTGTCAGGCTCGTGGTAGAATGGCTCTGAAGTATCTTGTACTTGTCTGGAACAATCTAACAGCCTAAACTGTTAACAGCGGTGTAAAGAAGCAAACACACAGGCATAGATTAGGACTCAAACTTCCTGGCTCATCTTGGAAGAGTACGAGCATCATTGACAAGGATGCAGCAACTCAGTTTTATTGAGTTTCATTATTTTCATGAAAATTTACACTTTTACTGTTTCTTTATAGACGACCTACTGTGACCCAATGCACCCTTATTATTCACCCTACTTGTGTTTGTATCTAAATAAATAATACTTATCTGCTTGTATCCCTGCTTTCATGCTGTTAGCATTTATATGTCAATTGTGTATATGTCTAAGTATTTTAAATTATTTTTGTCATGCTTAATGATTCAGTTCAATGTACCTGTTGATTGTAAATGGCAATAAACTCTATTCTGTTCTATTCTATCTCCATGTATATAACAGCCTATGGCTGTAGAGAGAGATAGATAGATAAATAAATATAAATTATTGTTTGATTACCTTAACAATTAAATCTTTTGATCCAAAAACATGTATTTTATATATGTATATTTTTTATCTTTCTCTTTTTTGTTCATATAGCTATATATCTAATTATTTACAATGAAAATTTTACATTTATGTATGTAATGACTGAATGTAGAAAGACTTTCCGTTTTTTAATCAATAGCACATGTTTTGATATTGACAATAAAGTAAACCACATGAAAATCGGTTGAGAAAAAAAACAAATTATGATTTATTTTCAATGTACAGATTGCTTTTAATGGGAACGTTGCCCCCTCCAAGATGGCCGCCACGTAGGCATGTAGCTTAGCCGGCTGCTACAGCGCGCTAGCGTATCTAGTCTTCTATATATATCTATGGTAGGACTACCCACCCTGGACAGGAAACCCCGCCCAGAGCCATTTGATTGACAGCTCAGTCCACCAATTAAAAGCAAAGGCTTTTGTCTTTGCTTTTATATGGTGGACTGAGGAATGACAAAATGAAAAAGCAAATACAAAACGGAAAAGACAATGATAAAATGGAAAAATAAAAGGAAAAAAGCAAAGACAAAATTTTCCTTTTCATTTATTTATTTATTTATTTATTTATTTATTTCTCTTTATATTTCCACATTTATTTATTTATTTCTCTTTATATTTCCCCATTTATTTATTTATCTATTTCTCTTTATATTTCCACATTTATTTATTTTTTTATTTATATTTTATTGTGGCACTCCTGTGACTCCATAGTTATTGGCTGCATTACATTTAAAATAGCCAAAATGATGACGTTACTAGCCATTATTACGTTATTGGTTGCTACACGCCTCCTGTGGCTGTGGCTCCGCTGGCAGTGTGTTGTCCAGTAATTGCAAGGTTGGTGGCTCAATCCCTGACTCCTCCACATGCTGAAGTGTCCTTGGTCAAAACACTGAACCTTAAGTTGCTCCTGATGGCAGCTCTGTCACCATCAGTGTGTGGATGAGAATCACATTTTTCCTTGTACTTGCTCTCAAGACTGTAACACCAACAGAGCTGAAACTGTCCTACACGCCATAAGAATACATTTGCAACACATTCAATTAACAGTCGGAGCTTCTTCTGCCTTAATGATGGAACAGTTATATTGATGAGCCTGTTCACTCAGACATTCACTTGGCTGCCACCTTTTCTTCCTGTTATAACTGCAACAGCTCTGCTGATTTCAGTAATTCTTCAGTATTTCTTGTGCTGTTAATCACTGCTAGGGATTGCTCCTGGATCTTCTGTCGACAATAAATCCTGCTGCCTCTGAATGCTGACTCGTCCTGGTGATTTTTTAAAGATCTTTAAAGAAGCTTTTTGGACATTTGAACACGGTCAAGTCTTTGACTTCGGCCCACGATTTGGGACTTAGTTTCAACGTCAACCTTTTGTGTAGAACTGTACATAACAGTGCTTTTTACATGTTGGTGTTAAAAACAGCTGAACCACCTTCAACGCCCTCCTTCCTTCCTGCTGCCCATGTGCCATGTGACATCATCAGATAAATGAAGAAATCCACCTAAGCAAGAACATCGCTGAACACAGTGAACACACACACACATACACACGCTGTATTTGGGCAATCCTAATTAATTCCAATTAGAAATGCAAATAAGGAGCCACATCTTTGATTAAGCAGCAGTCAGGCTCCTTGTTGGTTTGTGATGTCCTCCTCTGACGCAGCCCAGTTGTGGGGAGAAGGAAGGAAGAAAAAAGTATCGGGACACAGAAAATGTTGTAATTAATGTAGAAATGCTTTACGTGAGATATTTCTAATTAGTCCCCAGTCCCTCCCTCTGTTGCATCAGACGCACTTTTGGCCTGCCAACTTTCCCCTGTTCCACGAGATGCAGAGGAATTACAGACTAATTACACAGAGACGGGCGCTGGGATTCATCTGGCCCGGCAAATTAACATATGAGCTAATTAGCATATGATGGAACTAATGACTAATAATTTAGCCAATTACAGGACTGGGTTATCTCATTACACTTTTGGAAAAATGATGCTTGGAGGAGAATTTATTGTTTCAGTCACAGACAAAGAAGTGATCAGGAGAAGACTGGTTTTTATCTTTATGTATTCATGTTTGCTGTGCAAACACTGAGTAGCTCTGCTGGACCAGGTGCAGAGCCAGTGCCTTGCTTAGGGGCTCCTCAGCAGATATGGATGTAAGGCTGAATGTCAAAATCAAGTTCTTTTTCAGCTAAACATGTTGAGACACACATCATATGAAACTGCTTCTGTATCTCCACATACAGTCAAAAACGATTACCAGGCATGATACAATTTCTAATCTGTATTTTGAATGAATCTCTTTATAGTCTCTTACAGGAAAAGGTTGTTATCCATGAATGTGGATGAACAACACAAAGTTAACAGCTTCTTATTTCCAGCTCTCACAATCAGTCAAACTGACATCACAGAAACCTACAAGATGGTCTCAGCAGAACTACCAAGTCGTATTTAGTTTAGCCCCAATGGTACAAGTGCACTTGAGTAAACCTTTAAAGCTAATATAACCATGTTGGTCAAAACAAATGGCCAAATGAAAAATGAAAGGTCTTATTTTTACCTATGTTTTGACACCAGAATTATCTTTAAGCCATAAGTCTTTCTGTGTCAAAACAGTTTTCTAATATAGTCATAGTTTAACACTTGCAAAAGTAGCTTTGGGCCGTGAAACAACATTGGTATTCACATGTTCAAATTATATTCCCAGATTGACTTTATGGCACAAGATAAGCTTCAGATGCGCATGATGACCAGTTAGGAAAACAATATAGAGGTATTGATGATTTATGACATCATGATTATCAAGTCTGGGCATGTTGCTCATGACAGTAGCAAAAGGTGGAAATTAAAGTTGCAAACCACAGCCTTTTATATAGAGGCCTTTACATACAAGCAGAGTGCTCACTCATTCAACATTATCGTGGTTTTAATTCTCTGAGTAAACAGAGGCTTCCCTTTTACATTTAGTCAAAATGTGACTATATTAGAAAACAGATAAGCCATCAGGCATACCAATGCTCGTTTTTGTGACTCTACGTCATTAGTCAACTTTATTTATATATTACATTTTAAAACAACCAATGTTGACTGAAGTTCTTCACAGTTCAAAGCAGAAACAAAACAGAATCTGTGAGGAAATATACAGAGCAAGATAAACAATGACGTATATCAAGGTATCAACGCTCAACTTCAATTAAAAGCCAGAGAGTAAATATGTGTCTTCAGTGGGCACTTGAAGGTATCAAGAGTCCAAGCAGTTCTAATTTGAACAGGTAAGCAGTTCCACAGACAGAAGTGCAGCCACAGAAAAGGCCTGGTCGCCTCGGTTTCTCAGCCTGGATCTGGGAACTGTAAGGATTATCTGACTGGCTGACTTCGGTGCTAAAACTGGAGCATGTAAAAGTTCAGATAAATAAGAGGGTGCCAACCAATTTAACACCTTCAAAACAAGCAATAAAATCTTAAAAACACTTCTGAACCAGACAGGAAGCCAGTGGAGTGAGGTTTTGTCCCTGTTAGAAACCGGGGTAGAACAAGTAAGATAATACTCGTCTAGCCGAGATGTGATGAATGCGTGCATGACTCTCTCCAAGTCACTGTGGGACAGATAGGGCTTCACTTTGGCCAGCAGCCTCAACTGAAAGAAGCTGGTTTTAACAACATAACTGATGTTTGTCAAATTTAAAAGCACGGTCAAAAAACACATCCAGATTTTTTGAAGACGGTCGATTATAGACATCCAGAGAACCAAAAGCATTGACACTGTCAACTAATTGGTCTCAATGGCTAAAAACATCAATCTCTGTCTTGGTTTCATTGAGACAAAGAAAGTTAATATCCAACCATGATTTCAGATCTGCTAGACAGTTTAGCAATGGCTGCAATGAACCTGCAGTTTTGGGTCTAATGGGGAAGTAAATCTGCAAAACAATGGAAGGAAATGTTACATTTGTTAAAGCATTAACATTAAACTGCTGCAGTTTTACTGTTCAAACTATGATGAATCCCTTGAAAATGATGCTAAAGATGAGTGAAACAACAACATTCAGCAGATGAAAAAATACTATTTTGGCTTTAGATTGCAACACCAGGAGTGAATGCGAAATCGATTTGGTTGGAATTCCCTGCGTCTATTTTCTGTACCGTGTTGAGGGCTCAAAATGCTGGAAAAAGCAACATGAATTAAAAAGTGCAAATTTTGTCCAGACTCAATGTGCTTCAAGAGCCTGTAACAGGAACATACTTGGAGTATGAAGGTAAAAATTGGAGCAATGAGCAGTTAAAAAAATCAATTGCATAACTGTAAATTGAGTGTTTCTCAATCTCACCTCTTATTTGAAAATATCTCTTCAGCTCTGGTGCAGAGTCTCGGGTATTTAGGCTCCTGTGGGTTTGTTCGCAATTAGAGAGTCACTGCTGCTATGAACCATGATGTGAGTTTTTACACTCACTGGGGTCACAAAGTGAGTGATATTGTGTGTGCAGTTTTACAGTCTTTCTTAAAGGATTTAAGTCTAAAATGTCCATCCATCCATGGGAGTCTATCCCAGCTGACTTAGGGTGAAGGCAGGGGACACCTTGGACAGATCACCAGTCTATCACAAGGCTACACAGACAGACAAACAACCACACACATTCACACCTACGAACAAGTTAGAGTTACCAATTAACCTCAGCATGTTTTTGGACTGTGGAAGATAGCCGGACAACCTGGAGAAAACCCACGCATGCACAGGGAGAACATGCAAACTCATGCAGAAAGATCCAGAGAAGGATGGGACGCGAACTGAGGCAAAAGTGCCAACCACCAAGCCGCTGTGCAGCCCTGGTCCAAAATGCGATTGTTAATATTTGTAAAGTACTATTGTGTATAATGACGGTTGTGCGCTCTACACTAAATGTGAAATATTGATCACATCAAGTGATGTTAGCTTTTCCAGGGCTGGTGTATCTCTACTGCCATCCACTGGCAAAAGACAGCACTGTACAGTTAAAATAAAAGAAGACAGCAGCAGAGAAGGATGTTTCAACACCGTGGAAGCCCTTTATTAGCTCTCCAACCTCGCAGGAGGCTGGAGTCTATGAGAGCCAACAGCTTACAAAATCAGAGAACATATCATTATTATTATTATTTACAGGAGACTTAACTCAACAAGTTTTGAAAGTGACAGAGAAACTGTGAAAGGCATGCACAGGTTCAGACTTTGGCATAAAAACAACAACGGAAATAAACAATTTGCATATAAGTGAAGGCTTATTTTAACTGTGCATTTATGTTTAAATTCTACACATTCAGAATATTTTTTGTATACACGGATCACAGTAAAAGGTCCACACAGTGTGTATTAAAAATTAAACCAAACACTTTTCGGTTGCTTTTGAGCTCATATTGCTGTCTTACAGGAAAAAACAAAACAAGCATAGTATGAGACATCTTATGAGATTTTATTTTACGTAGTTTTATCCAGAGTCAGATGAGAAGATGAATCACTCAGTTAATCTCAGTCTGTGTCTCTGTGGTCCAGTAGCTCTTTGCAGACTTCATCCACACAAGATGAATTGAAGCAGCTTTTGCCTTCCTATTTGTCATATCTGAACAAACTGTGAAGCCAAAACATGTTTGTAATATCGTCTGTCAAAAATTGCAGTGAACAAGAACTACTTTCATTAAATCTTACTGCAGTTTGTAAGTATAATCTCGATCCTTGAAGGTGGTTTGTTTGCACAAGTTATAGAAAAAATTATTGACATGATAAATTTGGTAAACATTGATGATAAACCTCTGATTTCAGTCTGGATAATAGAACAGGGAAGAGCTCAGGGTGGATGTAGGATTTTGACACCAAAAAACCCTGGTTTCTACAGAACTATCCTCACAGTGCTGTTGCTACAAATGGATGGTTCATTTTAAGATTGAATCTTGTAAAACAAATGATATGCTTTGTCGGTGATCTTTCTGCAGATTTATTTTGCTGAAAAACGTTTGATCATCATGTTTATTTAAAAAAAAGAGATTATTAACAATGTCTAGACTGTAGTTCTGATTCATTTAATGTTATCTTTGTCGAAAGGAACTGCTTTCGTTGCAAAAATAAGGTCATTTGTAAGTGACCCCAAACTTTTGAAAAGTAGTGTAAATGTAAAAACGGTATACCTTACATTACTTACATTATTTTTAAGTTGAACAGTATAGAATTTACTCTCATGAACAATCAAAAGTAGATACTTTTATAAGACTTTATGGAATAATCAAGCCCAAAAGTAGAAAGTCAATGTAACAAAAGTGAGTACACTTGTGATCACTGATAGACAGATCGTTTATAATCACTGAAACCACTCCTGTGATTTCCACTTACCCTAACTGAATGAACATGACCTGTGGACACTAGAATAGAAGAGAAATATGCCAGCATGAGACTATTCAAAGCGTTCTGCCAAAATCACACATTAGTTTATAAAGAAAAACTATGACCCGGACAAGTAGGATCCCTGGTTTGAATCCATTTGAATATCTTTGAGGTATTTTAAAGAGAAAGGTGGAGTAAGACTTCCCCTCCAGCAAAGAGCAGCTGAAAAAATAATCTCAAGAATAGCAGAACTTCTCGACTGAAATTTGATTCTCATGCCGAGGAGGAATGAGTCATCAAAAATAGCGGTGGACATGCAGAGTGAGAAAAAATAAACAATTCAAACCTCATGAATGAAATCTTTACTGACTTTTGTTGCATTGAGTACCTAATGTGGAGCTTGAATTATTTACTATAGTCAATTTAAACTATTAGTTCTTATTATACGTAAGTGTAAATACCCTACTGTTCAACTTAGAAGTAATGTAATTACTGTCAATATTGAATTACTGGACTGAGCACTGCTACCCATCCTCTCATCTGTCTCAGTCTTTTTCTCATAATGGTGTAGCACTCTTTTATCCTTGCTGGCTTTAGCTTTATAGACCATCACAAGATGTCCGTGATCATCAACTATCTTGGCAGTGTAAAAAAAAGAAGTTCTTTCTCTTTGGCAAGAGTCATGTCAAACAGTTCACTACAAATGGCAGTAAGCACACAATAACCGACAACTTCTGCACTAGGCAAACATTTTAGGCTCTTAAGGTGATTAGATTTGTATCCATCCTTTGTTTACTGCACTTTATATAATGGATAAATACAAACTAATAATGGTTTCATTTCTAAAAGCATCCTCACTTCATTGCTAGCGCCGAAAATATTTGCACAGTGCAGTATGTTAACAGAAAAAAGCTACATGTCTAATAGATTATTTCTATACTATACTTTAACTACATAAAAAAATTCTACTTTGACAGATGTACAGAACAGATTCTTTAGACAGTGTGCAGTCTGTATAGGATTGTCTTTGGGTAAACTCTTCATACTGAAAATAACAACCTCTTGTAGAACTCTGTTTTTAAATAGAAATATATTCAACATTGTTAAATGAAACCATGCACACTAGATCTCAAACGCCAAGTATCCAAAACCAGCTCTTCTGCTGCATCTTACGGCCGTGGCGATGTGTGTGCCAATTAAAGCTAAAAGCATGTCCAACTAAATCCCAAATATATTCTTACCGATGGCATGCTAATCATCAATTAGCCTTTCAACACCATTAGCTAACACAATGTAGCATTAGAACACAGGAGTGATGCTTGCTGGAAATGGGCCTCTTTACCCCTATATTCTATTAAAAATCAGCTGTTTCCAGCTAGAATAGTCATTTACCACATTAACAATGTCTAGACTGCATTTCTGATTCATTTAATGTTATCTTCATTGAAAAAAAAAAAGGTTTTCTTTCAAAAATAAGGATATTTCTAAGTGGCCCCAAATTTTTGAATGGTAGTGTACCATTTTCACTTCATAACACTGTTTTAAAATTTCACATGTATTAGCGTGGATGGACCCAAAGTGTTTCTATTTGTTTTTTATTCTAATGTCCTGCTGACTGCCTCTGGCTGAGGGGCTTTGGTGTCAGCCTTGAAATATCACAGATTTTTTCCAAATGCTTCATAACTCAGGACACCGTGGATGCTTTCCAATTATTAGTGCAGCTCGACCACCTTTAACCAGAGCAGTCACAGTCACAGTGGTGACCAAATGGTTAAAATATGTCTTGAGGGGAAGATTTTACAGAAACATAACTTAAACTCTCTGGGCAACAAATTATATCTCAGTATCAGTGATTTTGAATGAGTGATAGAGTCATTTTTGTGATATCGTACTTTCAGACAGTAACATCAGCCTCATGGATGAACTGGTCGGGTTCCAGGCATTAGTGTAGTTTCAACTTCAAAGGATATCAGACTTGACCTTACAATCCCTTCTAAACCAATCCTAATGTTTCAAAAGGTAAACAACACACGATATTGCTGTAGGAACACAGTGCAATTTTACTTTTTTCTCTCATGCACAAAAGCTGAATTTACCACACCCGTGTCTCTCTGAATTTACATATTTTTTCAGCAGATGAAAACGGCAGACATCATTCTGCGTCCTTTGAGGCTGTCGCCACCGCGCGCAGCACTCGGACAGCTTGGCTTCCGGGGCGTTTCTTGCCGCGGACTGGAGAGCCGGGGTTGGACGCTGACATCTGGACGCTCCTGGCCCCATGACTCACCATGGTGGGCAGGAGGGATGCAGACGGGGAGGGAGGGGAAGACGAGGAGGAGGTAGGCGACAGGGAGGATGAGGCGGAGGAGGAGGAGGGTGAGGATGAAGAGTAGGAAGATGAAGAGTAGTAGCTGTGTTGGGGGGTGGTGGTGGTGGTGAGGACGAGGCGATGCTGGCGCTTGCTGCTGCTGCTGCTGCTGCCAGGCCCATGGTGGGCCGAGCTGACGTTAGCGGGAGATGGCGACAAGACGTGGCTAGATGAGGGGAGGAGACGACTCAGATTCAGAGAGGGGACAAAAGACTTGTGAGGATGTTGACCGGAAGAAAGCAAAGGAGAAGGGGAGCCAGGTGGGGAGACTGATGCAGAGACCGAGGAGGAATTTTTCACCATCGAAGAGGAGAGGGGACACAAGAAAGCCTGGTGCCTGGAGCGCTGGGAGGAGGAAGGAGAAGATGAACGGGAAGGACACTGGGAGACATTTAAAATAGGACACGGGGTGTGTTTCCCACAGGAGGAGGAGGAAGAAGCTGAAGGTGAAGAAGCAGAGGAGGAGGAGGAAGAGGACAGGTTTTGGATGCTATCGGTGGTGTCTGAGCAGTGAGGAGTGGACAGGGAGGCAGATGGGTGTTTCCCAGAGCTATGGCACAATGATGGGATCTTAGAGGCACGCAAAGCAACGACACAATGGTTACTATCCCCAGCTGCTCTACTGCTTCTGCTGTCAGCCTGCAAACAGACACCACGGAATACGGCAAGTCAGCGGCAGCAACGCACAGCCCACATGACAGGAGAACAGCACTCAGTCTCAGCACTCATATCTGTTATCTTTACGGCTTTGGCCAGCCAATCCTTTTCCACAGGCTATGCATGATGAGTCTAACTGCATACAGTAAGAACCTGTTCTCACCACAAAGTGACATGGACTTATGAAATAGATTGCTGACATACTGACCAACAGTGCTATCACTCAATCACCTGACAGTACATTAACATAGTACATTTAAGAATCATAAAGGCCTACAGTAAATTTAACTTGGTTTGTTTATCTGTCTGTTAGCAATATGACTCAAAAATGGAAAAACAGATTTGGATGAAATTTTCAGGGAAAGTCAGAAATGACACAAAGACTAAGTGATTCGATTTTGGCAGTCATTCGACTTATAGTCTGGATCCACAGATTTTTTAAAGATTTCTGAATCATTGTGAGATAACGGCACGGCATCACTGTAACTATGACAACAAGTGAACACTACATCAGCCGCCTGCTGACGATCACATGATTGGGATCCTACTATCCTCCTATGATCATTTCATCTGTCGGAAATCATACAATGACTGAGCAGCCTTTACAGAGCACACTGCTCTCTGAGTGTTTTTCTTGTTCTGTATGCTGTTATTAGTTCAATAGTGAAGCTGGTTGAGAAAAGACTGCAAAGCTGTTATCACAGCAAAATGTTGCTATTTGAGCCCCTCATCTCTATTGTCCAATCTTCCACTCTTCATACATTTATATGACACCATTGCATGTCAGTAACTTTGTGTATTTTTTTCTTCCCTAGTTTGTGTTTCGTTCTCTCTGCAGGTATTCCTGGAGCTGGAGCTACACACGTGGACAAAATTGTTGGTACCCCTTGGTTAATGAAAGAAAAACCCACAATGGTCACAGAAATCACTTGAATCTGACAAAAGTAATAATAAATAAAAATTCTATGAAAATTAACCAATGAAAGTCAGAAATTGCTTTTGAACTGTGGTTCAACAGAATTATTTTAAAAAATAAACCCATGAAACAGGCCTGGACAAAAATGATGGTACACTTAGAAAAGACTGAAAATTATGTGACCATAGGGACATGTTCAATCAAGGTGTGTCCTCTAATTAGCATCACAGGTGTCTACAAACTTGTAATCAGTCAGTCGGCCTATTTATAGGGTTACAAGTAGTCACTGTGCTGTTTGGTGACATGGTGTGTACCACACTAAACATGGACCAGAGGAAGCGAAGGAGAGAGTTGTCTCAGGAGATTAGAAAGAAAATTATAGACAACCATGTTAACATGTTAACATGTTAAAGGTAAAGGCTATAAGACCATCTCCAAGCAGCTTGATGTTCCTGTGACTACAGTTGCACATATTATTCAGAAATTTAAGATCCATGGGACTGTAGCCAACCTCTCTGGACATGGCTGCAGGAGGAAAATTGATGACAAATGGAAGAGACGGATAATACGAATGGTAAGAAAAGAGCCCAGAACAACCTCTAAAGACATTAAAGGTGAGCTCCAAGGTCAAGGTACATCAGTGTCAGATCGCACCATCCGTCGTCGTTTCAGCCAAAGTGGACTTCATGGGAGACGACCAAGGAGGACAATTGTTGAAAACAAATCATAAAAAAGCCAGACTGGAATTTGCCAAACTGCATGTTGACAAGCCACAAAGCTTCTGGGAGAATGTCCTATGGACAGACGAGACAAAACTGGAACTTTTTGGCAAGGCACATCAGCTCTATGTTCACAGATGCAAAAATGAAGCGTATGAAGAAAAGAACACTGTCCCTACTGTGGAACATGGAAGAGGCTCGGTTATGTTCTGGGGCTGCTTTGCTGCATCTGGCACAGGGTGTCTTGAATCTGTGCAGGGTGCAATGAAATCTCATGACTATCAAGGTATTCTAGAGAGAAATGTGCTGCCCAGTGTCAGAAAGCTTGGTCTCAGTTGCAGGTCATGGGTCTTGCAACAGGATAATGACCCAAAACACACAGCTAAAAACAGCCAAGAATGGCTAAGAGGAAAACATTGGACTATTCTGAAGTGGCCTTCTATGAGTCCTGATCTAAATCCTATTGAACATCTATGGAAGGAGCTGAAACATGCCGTCTGGAGAAGGAACCCTTGAAACCTGAGACAACTGGAGCAGTTTGCTCATGAGGAGTAAACCAGAATACCTGCTGAGAGGTGCAGAAGTCTCATTGACAGTTACAAAGATTGTTTGATTGCAGTGATTGCCTCAAACGGTTGTGCAACAAAATATTAAGTTAAGGGTACCATCAGTTTTGTCCAGGCCTGATTCATGAGTTTGTTTTGTTAAATAATTCTTTTAAACCACGGTTCAAAAGCAATGTCTGATTTTCACTGGTTAATTTTCATAGAATTTTTATTTATTATTACTTTTGTCAGATTCAAATTATTTCTGTGACCATTGCACAGCATCTGCTTTTTTTGGATGTCTAAAATGTACATTTGTTTTTTCATTCCATTTAAAACTGAAGTATCTTTCTTTTTCTGGCTAAATGTAATTCTGAATGAATTTCAAATTACACCTATTAAACTGGCCAAAGACATAGTAGTAACATGCATGACTGACAAAATTCAGTGCTATTTTTCCCAAAATAATCAGTTTAGAAAAAGTTAATGGACAAATTTTTGGTGCAAATAATATTTCCACAACTCACTGCCAGATGAAGAACGACTGTACACAGAGAAGCACATGCAGGGCAAGATCCACTCACTGTGTTCATTTTTAAAATATCTACTATTGATTTTTGATAAGCAGGCTATTACAAAATCTATTAAATACAGGGAGTGAACCTTGAAAAAAAAGGGCACAAACACAAACAGACAGAGCTTGAGGAGGACCCATGTTGCCACAAGAAAAATACAAATATTCACAATAACCAATTTTAAAACTCAGCAGACAAACAGTAAAATTACTAAAATATTATCATGCATTCTTTTAGTGTTGTTAGATTGCTGCTAAAATACAAAGCAGAGATCAGATGGTATTTCCCTATCTTACATCCAAGATATCTATTTATGGATACATAGTATTCCAGCTATGTACCCATAAATGAGGTCATGTCTTGATGTAACAAGTAGTACCTGCCAATCATGGAATGTAGAAACTTAGAGGCTATTATCCAGCTTACAGAGGTCATTTGTCACAAGCTGCTATGCATAATCAAACTAAACATATTGTTTTATATTTTACATATATAACTAATTTGAAACTCGCTTTTCTATTATAAACATCATAAAATCTACAGTCTATGCTTCAAATCTAGCTAAACAGGAGTTTTAAAAGTAAAGAAAAGTCCACTGATAGCTGTCATCATGATGAACATATAGAAGAGTGAAGTGTTCTGCTACAGGTTATTATTAAAACTGTCCAGCAGAGATATCATAGCAATCTCTCCCTCTTCTGTCACAGACTGGCTGTTTCTCTTTGACTCTCTTTGAAGAACCTAGGACGACCCAGAACTCCTCCACATCCCTTTTAATTATATTTGGTTCAGCTGCATGATTTGCAGCTGTTTATCCATTTCCCAAATTTGAATTCTGACACATTCCTGTCTAGTTAATAAAAGTTAATTTAACCTTCTGACCAATCAGACTACTCTTCAGGGAACAAGTGTTATGCTTTTAATGTACTGCAAACAAACTACCCTGATTTTAATTTGTATATGACTTCATAATGAGCAGTATCCTCCTAGAGTTTCAGATGAAGAGGTCCTTTAAAGTGGAAAAAGTATATTTCATATATTTCTACAGAGCAGACTTGTGTCTGTTTAGGTGATCATTTTCATAGTGATGACCACTTATGGAAGGTTTAAGCTTTCTCTCTTTTAGTTACCACTAACTAGCTGAATATACTAATAATTTCAAAAAATGTTACAGGTTGTTGAACCTGACAAGAAGAGAACTCCTTATAGCATTTGGTTGAATATACACTACCGTTCAAAAGTTTGGCATCACCCAGGCAATTTCATGTGTTCAATGAAAACTCACAGGTTTATTGATATGCTAACATAATTGCACAAGGGTTTTCTAATCATCAATTAGCCTTTCAACACCATTAGCTAACACAATGTAGCATTTGAACACAGGAGTGATGGTTGCTGGAAATGTTCCTCTGTACTCATATATAGATATTCCATTAAAAATAAGCTGTTTCCAGCTAGAAGTCATTTACCACCTTACCAGTGTCTGGACTGTATTTCTGAGTAAATTAATGTTGTCTTCATTTTCAAAAAAAAATAAAAAATCTGCTTTTCTTTCAAAAATAAGGACATTTCAAGTGACCCCAAACTTTTGAATGGTAGTGTAAGAAATCCCTTTCAGCCTATGCTGTTTCACATGTGCTGACCTCAGCACTCCTCAGAGTTCATTTACCTGGCTGGGCTGCTTAGGGATGGCCTGCTGCTGGCTCTTAGGTGTCTTGTCAGGTGAGCCAGAGGAGGATGAGTGGCGAGACTTGGCGTTAAATCGCTGAGCAGATGAGCTGGAGCTGCTGCTGGAGGTCTGCAAGAACACGCATACACAGAATGCTAATTAGCTAGCACAATCTATCAGGGACTATGATATCACTGCAGCAGCCAAAAGTTTCAGATTCAAGCAGAAAATGAAGATCAAATGATGACACCAGACATTGTACTACAAGTATTTAAACATCGGACTATAGATAAGTACTGAGGTATGTCAGTCATCATGGGTATAAACAGTACAGTACTGTTTAAAAGATACTTCATATCTGTGACCTTGTTGGAGTATCAACTGACATCATCAAAGAAGTGATTGGTTAAACCAATGTGTGAGCTGCATATCTCTTAACTTAACCATAAAAATTCTCACTTTATCCAGAGGCATTCATAAACTAATATGGAGACAAGAAGAAAGATGTGGAATATAGAGAAAATATGCACACAAAATGTTCACTGGCTATGAAAGAGACATATATAGAAGACGCAGCATGTAGAGAGACACGCTGTCAGAGTCGAGATCCCACCACCAGCCCTGCACTGCTGAACCAAGTCAGCTCTGTGGGCAGAGGAACATCAGACCTGTTTCTTGGTTGTGGTTTTCCCTCGGTCATGTGGAAGCTGTGGTTTGGCTCTCTTACTCTGTGGTGAACTTGGGCCCTTGTGGATCTGCGTGGCTGGCCTTTTGGACGGGCTTCTCTCCCTTTCTGGTTTGACTTTGCCTTTAAACTGAGGTGTGTCAGTGGAGTCAAAGGAAGGATTAGGGGTCTGAGGAGGTGAAGACACAGTGGATGAGGGGGAAGAGGGGGCAGTTATACTGTCCACACTGATTTCCAACTGTTTAATGGACTCTTCTAGGCTGCTAATAGAGTCAAATGTATTCTTACAGAGCTCCTCTACCCGGGTTTGTGACATAGACTGTCTGGTTTCAGCAGGAGATAAGGCCTTGATGTCGCTGTCACAGTTATTGCCTTTGCCCAAGTTGAATTGTTTGGTCTTGTTGATCTCAAAACTCTTGGATTCTGCTGTCTGCTTCTTGTTCTCCTTGATGGACCTGCTGTCCAATACCGTCTCCTCCTCTTCCTCATACACAACAACTTCAAGAGTCTTCTTCCCTGTTTTGTTTGTCCCTGTTCGAATAGCCTGACTAATTGCAGCCAGTTTGTTTTTGGGGAACCTGAACTTAAATTTTCTTTTGCTTTCTTCCTTTCTAAGTGAGTCTGGTTTACCCTGGTCTTTGATTTCAGGAATTGAGACATTATTTGCTAAAGATCTTTCATGCTGCATTTGTGGAGAATTCTGATCATTTTTTGAGATGTCTCGAAGGCCTAACTCTGTATTAATTTCAATCACAGAAATGTTTCTCACACTCTTCTCCTCTTCCTCCTGCTTTGTTTCCTCTTCAACCACAATACACTCTGGAGACAGAATCCCATCAAGATCTTCCTCACTTTCAAAGATGGTAGACAGACGCTTGTAGGCTGACTGAATGTCCATCGGCTCATTCAAAATAACAATTATAGGTTTTGTGCCAGAATCATCACTGTCTAGAAAACCATGGTTCTGAAATCCCACATGAGAAGGGTCACCAGAACTGTCCTTGGCTACAGTCTGTATGTTACAACCATTCATTTTGGCCAGATCTTCTTCTTTGGACTGGGTCTTGTTTCTGTTCTTGGAGATTCTATGGCTGAATTTACCAATCCGAGGTGGGGGAGGAGGTGGTCCCTCATCATCCTGAATAGTGGGGCTCAGAGTACCTCCATCTTCTGCACACAGTGATTGGTCTTTGGATGTCTGCGCTGCCTCTTGGTTCTTCTCATTGTTGCTCCAGCTGTTAGTTGAACTAGGTGAAAGGGAGGACGGTTTTAGGAAAGGAATAGAAGTTTCAAAATCCTGATCTGAATTCAGGGACTTGATCTGATGTAATGTTGGTGACGCCTCTGTATGCTCTGGGGTGTTTTCTTTTTGTAAAGTCACAACTACTGTCACATTAGACTTCTTCTCAGCTGGTGCTTCTTTGACAACTTTTTCATTTGTCTGTTTGGGACTTGTGATAGTTCCCTGAATGTCTTCCTTTTGCAGAGTAACAACTGTTGTAAACTTGACCTTCTTTTCCACTGCTGTTGGAGAGAACACCTGTCCAACCACTGCATTAACACTCTGTTTCGAGGTGTTTGAAGTAAGATCATTTTCTTTACGTGAAGCTGGGACTGTAAATACTTCCATTTTGTCTGCTTTCTTTTGGGTTGTTGTAGGCGCCTCCTCATTCTTCTGGACAGTCTGAACATCACGTATAGTGACAGGTGGGGACACCACCACCTTCTTTATGGAAGGCACTTTACTAACCACTTTCTTCTCCTTCACTTCTTTCTTCTTATCAAGACTTAAAGTGCTTTTTCCACTTTGACCGTGTTCTTTCAGTTCAGCTACTGCTGCGACTTTTAGAGAGGATCCATTTGTAACGCCCAACTTCAGAGCTTGTTCACTTGTTGCTAACATTTTCTGAGTGGCCACTTGTGAGATTTTGGTTGTCCCGGCGTTTCCTTTGGACGGTTGCTGATTTCCACCTGGTGAATGATTCTTATTTGACAGATCTGTCATCACCTATAATTATAAAAGGTCATATTAAACACTTTATCAACTCTTAATTATGAAGAAAAAAATGTAGCCTTTTATATTCTATTATAACTAAAAAAAAGTATTTTTTCCATATATTCATTATGCAATTTGATGTAAAGTGTCTCTTCACACAACAGTATTTGAGGAAATCCTAAATGAAAATATAAAGTTATGTATTTGATGTACTAAATGTGGATGTAAAATATTTCTTTTGTATGGTATGTACAATGAAAAAAGAGATCAGTTTTTTGAGTTTAAACAATCAATGAGTCAAGATGGTGCATATGCATCTTGTTAAGTAGTAATTATAGATCTGCACATAAGTTGATAATTTCCTGGACACTCTGGTCCTTAATAAGTTTAAAAAATGCTTTAGAGGATGTTCAGATCTAAAACAGTACTGTGTTAAAAGAATGACGTGTTGTTTCAGGTACCAGGGATGAAATTACATTCACAAGTTAACTTCACTGGTTGAATTTACTAAAAATCAAAAGCTGGAATGCCTTATTTACAAATGTATTCAGAGCCTTTGCTGTGGCTCTCTAAAGTGTGCCAAACACCACTTAAAAGAATCTGTGAACATGAGGAAAATCTTCCCAAAAATGATACCTTCTGTAGTGACTATCCATGGAATGTACACTACCGGTCAAAAGTTAGGGGTCACTTAGAAATGTTCTTATTTTTGAAAGAAAATCTTTTTTTTTTTTTGTCAATAAAGACAACATGAAATTGTTTGGGTGACCCGAAACTTGTGAATGGTAGTGTATGTATGCTTGTGAACATGTTAATTTAAGGTTGTAGCATAGTGTAATGGAATCCAGTTAAAAGGGAATGGAAGACTTCAGAGGTGAAAGAGGATGGACAGAAGAAGTGCTGCTGGGGCCTGAAGTACACCAGGATGTTCTGAAGGAGCCCAATATTAAAAAGAGAAGAAAAGAACAAATGGACACAGATTGGTGGGTGATGCCATCCACACCACACAGTGCAATACACACCTATTGTAGAATCAGAAAGAGACTGAAAACAAGACCAAGACATAAGTGGTTCAAGAATGGTAAAATATTTCAAAGAGATAAACCCAAGTTTTATATGTCTTTGTCTTGTAAAATATTCAAAACAATATAGCGGAAACTATGTGGAAATAGAAGTTCTAAATGGAATGTGTTTGAAAAGGATTTGAACATTTTGTCTATTTAATCCCAATACAACGGTTTGCTGATAAAAGCTGAATAGTTTTAAAAGTATTAAAGCTATAAAACACATTTTAATGCACACTTAAATGTCCTTGAGGAACTGAATCATGTGATATCTAAATAGTGCCTGTAGCTTCTAGTATGCAGAAGTAGTTAGAGGTCAAAAAATGTACAGAGGTCAGAAGGATAATAAAGAGTTTGGAGGATCTCGAGTTAAACACTGACTCAGCTTTCACACAATCATGTGACATCTGCCTTACTGGATATGTTTCCTTCTGAACATAGCAGGGCATTATTTCTGAATGATGACACTGTATACATCATGAAGCTCCTCACTGTTACACCGTCACAGTTTGTGTCTCTGTAACAGGATTAATTAGTTTGGGAACACATGCCTTGAAACCAGTAAAATCATTATGAGTTAGAAAAGATCAACAGAACAGTAATTAGTATAAAAGCTGCAAATTTAGCAGATGTCAGTCAGAAGCATAAAACATGTTCACTGCAAACCAAAAATTGTTCATTAAAAAAACCACTGATTTAGTTCAGCTAGCACTGGTTACAGCAGAACACTAATTTGGGCTCACTGCACAGTACCAGTCAAAAGTTTGGACACACCTTCTCACTCAATGCTTTTTATTTATTTGTATTATTTTTAATATTCCTGTCAAACATACTGCTGGCTCAATACTGATTTACACATTGCTTCAGTGCTAGTAAAAGAGCTGTGTTGACATGAGTGTCACGGACATCATCTGCCCCTGTGTGAATGGAATGAGCCAAAGATGAATTGAACCAGAGGGTAAACTGCTGCTGCTTACACTCCAACACATCAACACTCATTGCTGACACACACACATACATGCATGCATGCACACTCCACGCTCTCACACACTCACTTAGTGCTGAAGGCCACTCCAAGTCATGAGAACATCAAGTGAGAGCAAAAGCTGCTGTGATTAAGAACTGATAAAATAATCAGGACTGGAGATGGTGCATCGGCTAGAAGCTGTTATGACTGAGACAGAAGTCAGCAGTTAACGATGAAGGGACGATACACTAAGAAACATATGAATCATAACAGGGAGGGACTCTTGTACAGTATCCGGGACCATCTGATTGGAGGGTTGTGTGCCAAGAGGCTGTGGACGTGCCTCTGCACCAACGAAGAGAGGGCTGAGTTAAATGCATTTCCTGTACATCAGCTTTTGACCAATAAGATTGTAGTCCATTTCATAAATACTCCGTATACTGTGAATTTTATCCATTCCTGGGAAGACGCCTACAGATTAACATTTTGTTGACAGTAGTCCTCTGAACAGTAATGGTCCTTGACATCAAGCTCTTTTGGCATTGCAGAATAAACAACTTGAACTGAGAGAAGTTGCTTCTCTTCTATCTCAAAAAACGAACACACTCAACAGATTAACACTGAAAAATAACACTTTTTTGTTTACAACATATTTCCAACAATTCCAAATGTATTCTTTCATAGTTTTGATGTCTTCAGTATTAATCTACACTGTATAAAAAAAATTAAATAAAATCCATTGAATGAGAAGGTGTGTCCAAACCTTTGGCTGGTAGTGTAGATTAAAGCTAACATCTCTTTAGGACAGAGCATGTTAGAAAACGATCCTGTTCAGTTCACAACACACTTGTTGAATAAACATCCTGATGAACGCTGGCATACTTTCATTAGGATGCACATTTTTAGGTTTACATGAAAAGATCTATAGTGGATTTTGAGGTGTTAATGATTAGTATTGTTGGTTTTTAAATGTCTTTCCGTTTTACCTGAGGCTCCATCTCTTTGCTTTGGAGCTCGGAGACAGAGAGTTTAGCCACGTCTCTGCCCCCTACATCCCTCCCAGTGCATTTCTGAAACACCTGGGTGAGAAGGGCAGAGGATCCACGTTGAAGGTTAAGGAGACAGGGATAAGCTCAGAGGTAGAAGGGTGCAGTAGGTAATAAACATCTTCTATTTAGACGTCAAAATGTTGTAGAAAACTTAACTCAGGGGTTCAGTTTGTGAGTAAGAATGGCAGCCAGATGGAGATGGAGCTGTGTTGTCAACCGCATGGACTAATCCTACACTAAATGTGGTTTCCCTACTGTTAGTAGTGTTTTCATTGCTTAAGCCAAACAAAGGAAACACTATGCTGAGTATTCATTACATTTCTCTTGACTCTGTGCTGTGTAAAATGAAAGTATTACATTGTTCTACATGACAGAGATCTTCATTCCCCATGAAACAAACTACACAGAAAGATTTAATGAGAAATCTGATGCTGCATTCAAATTTAATAACATGCAACCAAAGCAAAATGTTTGCTGAGAGGTGTTCTAACTTCACCAGTGACGATATTTGGTTTTCCTCTGCTCTCATTAAAGTGTCATGTAGTGCAACTACAACCTGTGTAATTTCCTGTAATGATAATTGACCAGAATGAAAGAACAAGGTCCGACCCAGCAGATCGGTTGTCCTGGTGTTTTCCCTGATTCCGAATTTGATCTGCTTAAACCACAGTTTCTTCAACATACCTGCAGCTCTTTCATGAATTTGTTGTGGCCCTCCTCTTCCTCCTCCTCCTCCTCGCTGTGTGCTCGGGCTGTAGGAGGGCTGGAGGTGGAACTGGCTACAGGTGCAGGGACACACATCTGGGGTTTAGGTTTGACCTCTGGGGGTTGTCTTGGAGGTTTGGGCTGAGGTGGCTCTTTCTCTTTGTCACCCTTCTCCTTTTACAGAAGCATAAAGTGAAAACAAAGCATAGAATAAACACCGATCAGCCACAACCTTGTTACTCACCGATAGGTAAAGTGAAAAACATTGATCATGCTTGGAAACCTCGGGTTCTGGCATTCAAGGATGTTATTTTGACATGTACGCCAAACCTAAACTTTATTCCACATCAAGCAAAATTCATTTGTGACTTTAACTTTAGGTTCTGTTTAATTATTTTTTCTTGAATAAAAATCAAAATCCTTCAGAGTCAAAGTCCCTTAATTAATTTCGCTAATACTAATTTCATTCTGTGTCTATAGTCATAAATGGAGTGCAAAGGGCTCAAAATGTGTGATGCTATAAAATAAAAATTGAAGCCTTTTCCTTACTTTGACATGACACCCCTTTGATGCCGTTATCTGTAAATATACTTACTATACTATTCATATTTATGCCAATGTGTTTGCCCCCAAAGTCAACATACCTGAGCTCCAGACTCATGGTCTCTAGACTTCATGGCAGTAATGATCACATCTCCGGACCTTCCCGTGGTAAAACCAGAACTGACAGCATGAGACCTGGGCAAAGGATAATAAAAACAGAGGTTGGGCAGGTGAGGGAGACGAGCTACAGATCTGTAGTAGATCTATAGGAGCTATGTGGTGAGCACAGAGCAACCTCAATGAATGAACACTGTGTTAAAATGTGGTGCTGCTGAATGAGAGAAAGGGCAAGTTAATAGGAACATTTTAAAAACCAAAATGGAGATGATGTGGGTATGTCCCCAACTGTCGGTGTGTCAAAGAGAAAGACACACAAAAAAGTGTCAGTAATGTATTGTAGGTTTATTTCAACCCGCTGTATTCCCATTACTGTGTCAATTATGTCTCTCTGTGGGTCATGCTAAATTTACAATTCCAACCTTGATTGTACAGATTCAAGGAAAAAAACATACACAACAGCTAGCTTTTAGTTATGACACAATCTAGTAACTTGTAATAGACTTCTTGCTCAAGTTCAGTCCCGCTCTAGCACCAAAAATTCAATTCCGTTTTATTTATATAGTACCATTTTGCAACATATGTCATCTCATATCACTTAACAGAGAAGGTGAAGACCTTACGCATTTTAAACAGAGAACCCAGCAATCCAAAGCCGTCTTTGAATTCTCTTAAAGCAAGCAGTTGGCAACAGTGGGAACGAACCAAAAAATAAAGACCAAACCCTATAACAAGCAGGGGAAAAAAACTCAGAAAGAACCAGGCACATGGCATGGAAGGCAGCCGTCTGTCTCCACTGCTTAGGATGAGGTTGGGGATGAGGGAGGTGGGGGACAGGTTGGGGTGGGAATAACATTCCACTCATCTTGCATTTAAAAGAGAAAGGTAGAGCAACACAACACATATGGCAAAGAGCAGCTGAAGAGAAACTGTCCTTGAATAATTGCAGAACATCTGTCCACAAATAGGTGCAACAAGGCTGTCCTCAAAGCAGAGAAATATACCTGTGTGGAGTCTGTCATCAAAAATAAACCTGGACATATGACATAATAAAAAACATAAAAAAGGAAAAGATCTGAATCTCAGTGTTTGGGGTTGGCTGTGACTCATGTGGCAGAGCGAGTTGTCGACTAATTGCAAGGTTGGTGGTTGGATCCCGGCCCCTCCAGATGTCAGAGTGTCCTTAGGCGAGACACTGAACCATAAGTTGCTCCCAATGGCAGACAGCACTGCCGCCATTGGTGTGTGAATGTGTGTGTATGAATGTGTGAATAGGACAGGGTGTAAAGTACCATTGAGGTTAAAAGGCTCTATATAAGTGCAAACCATTTACCATTGAAATTTATTGTGATTCATTTCTACTGTGGTACCTATATTTTCAACAACGTAAATCTTAACAGTTTTCATGTCATATAGGAGAAAAACCTATTGTTAAATCAGATGTAATACAGTTACTGTAAGGTGATACTAAGTGGAATCATTTGACATACACTTCTGAAGAATAGTCAACATTGTCCTTCAAGCTTGTAAACTGGTACGCTAAATAAAGCGTTAGAAGTAACTGTGATCATCTCACCTCCGTGGAGGAGGAGGAGGAGGTGACTTGCTGGCCCTGTCTGGACTCTGCTTCATCTCCTTCTCCACACTGGAGCGGCGGGGTTTCTCCATTTGTGGCCGGCTGCTGCGCTCTGGGTCCGGTGCTGTACGAACAGCTGATCTAGCAGGTGATGGAAGAGGATCCACAGTGGCTGCAGGAAGCTGTGACACTACTGCTGGAGTTAAACACATCACACCAGAACGCTGTCATTTAACAACTGAGAATTCATTGACAAATTAAAGATAATAATATTTAAGGTCTGTATTTGCACATGGGGATGAGTCATTTTGCAGACTGACTGGTATTATTTACAATTTTCAACTTTTGTTTTTTGTTCCCTTCAACTGTCAGTATTATGTTTGTGCTGTTAAACACAGAACCTCATAATCTGCACATGGACGACTGAGCTGACCGATGGGAATGTTCAAGGTTTGCTGGATTATCACCACGGCATTTTACGATATAAATTGCTTGCTGTCTTAAAGGTATATTGAACAAGTGTTGATAGGATTTAGATTTTACATGAGAAATGAATTTTAGTGAAACATCGTAATGTCCGTTTGGTAATCACAATTTATTTACTACACTTTTATATGATAAATTCTAAAATTACATAAAAGTTTACATATTACATAGAACCAAACAAAGCAAAACAAGCAAACAAAAAAGCGACTGGTGAACATGGGTTTTAATTTCACTTTACAAAATAAATCTGCAGTTTGAACATAAATGTGCAAACAGTGGAAACACTCAAGCACAATGTTGACATCAGTAACACAGCAGGAACACGGAAAATTAGACTGACCGTGAACATACTGCCACAGTGCATGCAGGGAAAGCTGCTACTACACTTGTCTGCATATAGCTGCAATTACATGATCAGCACTTAGCCAATTAATTGAACACTGATAACAGAACTCCCATTTTCTCATTCCTCTTCCTTTCAAAATATGAGCACATATGAATTTGACTTATCAAGCTGCTTTCACAGAACTAAAATAGCTGGATAAGATTAATCAGATTGACGCCAGCCTCATAATCTCATGTTTGCAAGAAATTGGGATTTCTTAAGGGGCAAGAAAGTATGATAGATTAGCACATATTATACATTTTATTTTCTTTCTTCAAACTGAAATCCTACCTGAGTCTGGGGGTTTTATCTGGCTGGAGTCCACCTCATCACTCAGCTTGAGAGATATGTCTTCCTGTGTATTAGAGTGAAGCACCTGTGGCTCTGCTGAGGTAACAGCACAAGAACACAGGCACACAGATGTATTAACACGGGCTCCAACAAATAGGCAATACTACTAAAGGTTTTTTGATGATATTAAAACATCAAGAACAACATGAATAAAATTACAGTTAAGTTAAAGATAACAAATGTCACTAATAGAGAAACATAATTGTAGTACTTGTGTATTTTGTGTAGTGACCCTTAATCTTTTGCAGCTAATGTGGTGCAGACACACTTTTGCAAGCCGTATTTATAATACTGTAGTTCTGAGCCCATTTCAAACATCAAGTTTTAATTTCAACTAAAACTTCACAAGCAGAGTTTTGTGGCAATATGACGCACATTACGGTAAGCGATCATATATGTACGCTACCGTGCAAAAGTTTGGCATCACCCAGGCAATTTCATGTGTGAAAACTCACACTTTTATTCATGTGTTAACATAACTGCACAAGGGTTTTCTAATCATCAATTAACCTTTCAGCACCATTAGCTAACACAATGTAGCATTAGAACATGCTGGTGCTGATGCACCCTGGCAATGCCAGCAGCAACAGGGACACGGGGTTCCATAAAACCCTCTGTAGCACAGTTTGGAAAAGCACAGGTGGGGCTGTTGAATGAGGAACAACCAGCTCTCTGACATTCCTCGGACAGTAAGGCAACTGTTTTAGTATTTTCAAACTGTTTCAAGTCCTTTAGCATTCTTTATTTGGATCCTCATTAACTGCTACTAAGATACCAATGTAACATCCATCCATTATCTATACACCGCTTTATCCTCATTAGGGTCACAGGGCGGCTGCAGTCTATCCCGGCTGATTTAGGGTGAAGACAGGGGACTCGTCGCCAGTTCATTGCAGGGCTACACAGAGAGACAGACAACCAAACACACACACTCTCACACATACAGACAATTTAGAATCTCCGATTAACTCAGCATGTCTTTGGACCCACGCTGCACAGGGAGGACATGCAAACTCCACACAGAAAGATCCCAGGCTAGGACGCAAACTGGCGATCTTTCAGTTGAAAAATCTTCTTGATTTCCAACAGCAGGGCTTAAAGCTGAGTGTGAAGTTCTTGTTTTTATTCTTTGGTAAGAATTTTGCCAATGTGGCAGTTTGTGGGAGTCAATTTTGCTCATGCTCGTATCTTATGAGAGGTACCTCCTCATGAACTAGTAGGATTCATCAAGCAGAAAAAAAAAAATCATTTCAGTATTATTTATATGGCACCAATACAAAACATAAGTCATCCTAGGGCACTTCGCATTGTATAATGCAGTGAAACCCAACAAATGCAATAATTCCCTTTGAGCAAGCTCAGGGTACAGTGGGAAGACAAACAACAAGGGTGACAAGTGACAGGGATTGTGCAGGTCTACCTTGCAGCGTCATGTCCAGAGGTGTTTCCTGCTCTAACTGCGAAGCATTCAGAGTTGATTGTCTTGAGGCAGAATCAGCATAGCTCTCTGCTGAATCTGATACATCTGGATCAGGTATGGACTTCAAAAGGCTGCCGTGGGCCTCTTGGAGGACGTGGTCAGGGTTTGTGCTGGTGTTTAGGGGTGGAGGCTGGCTAGAATCAGACTTGGGTAGCTGGTTGACTTGGCTGGTGCTAGGCTGGATCGTATCGCTGGTTTCACTCTGACAGCCCTCTGGAGTTTGTCTCTCTGTATTCTATGGAGGACACACAGAGTGAGGACAGCGGTCATTTGTTTTAAACTAGGCCTGACACTGAGGGAAATCTCTGGTATCCAGATTTCATATCACATATAATGCAATTTAATATAATCAAACCTTGAAACGAACAATAAAGCCTACAAGTGTGTGAAAATTCTTCCATAGGAAAGTTGAATCAGAATGTGCTGATGCCATTCAGAAACAATTTGCAAACAAACTCATTTGAAAGCATAAAATCTCTTGATTCAAACTATGAGAACCATTTAAACAGCACAGCAACAATAACTTCTTATTTCTTAGTACAAGTGCTGACACAAGAAAACTGCCATGTGCACTACCGTTCAAAAGTTTGGGGTCAATTAGGAACATCCTTATTTTTGATAGCAAAGCATTTTTTTCAATGAACATTAAATGAATCAGAAATACAGTCTAGACGTTAATGTGGTAAATGACTATTCTAGCTGGAAACAGCTGATTTTTAATGGAATATCTACATAGAGATACAGAGGAACATTTCCAGCAACCATCACTCCTGTGTTCTAATGCTACATTGTGTTAGCTAATGGTGTTGAAAGGCTAATTGATGATTAGAAAACCCTTGTGCAGTTATGTTAGCACATGAATAAAAGTGTGGGTTTTCATGGAAAACATGAAATTGTGTGTGTGACCCCAACGTTTGAATGGCAGTGTATCGGAAAACATTTAAGACATTTCTGGTTTCGCTAATTGTGCCAGCCCAATTCTATAGAACACAACATATACAGATTTGACTAGAACTACTTTCAACTGATTAAACAGTCTCTATTTCTACTGTCTGCAGTCTGCTCTATGAGTCCCCCTCCTGTGTGTATCTAATGAATGATGGAACAGCACAGTAATTATCAGATGTCATTTCTAACTAACCAATCTAAAGCTACCTTTGTATATCAGCTAAAAACATTTTTTATTAAATTTAGTTTCAACTGACCCTTACAACCTTAATCTATTTGTTCTTATTATTGTTTCACCTTTACCTTAAACGTTTTTCATTCTTCTATGTTATGTTCTGATACTATTACTGAAATTGTATCATTGTTTCAAATCATTTGTAACACTTTGTTTATTTGTTCCATATAATGGTATAAGTAAATAAACAAACAAACAAACAAATAAATAAATAAGGTAAATAAAAATGATCCATTCAACTATTAAATAATTTTTAAAGTATCCTCACATAACTAAAACATTTGCATTGTACTGACTATAAGTATGAGCACAACAAAACCTTACAAATTTAAAAACAATATACTATAAAGAAACAACCCAAACAAACACAAGTGAAAAGGGGATTTTAGGAGAGACATATAATATGGGGGGAAGTAATTTAAACACATCTAAGAAAAGGTTCATATTTCTGGGTTAAAATCACTGAAAACAAAGAGCCTAGCAGATGTGCCAAATGTGCCAGATGTGCCAAGCATGAACCCTGCAACATGTTGGGTTAATGAGACCCATAGTACCTGCAAATAGTGATGGCACACTGCTGCAATTCAATTCAATTTTATTTATATAGCGCCAATTACAGTCAAATTGTCTCAAGACGCTTTACAGAACCCATATGCCTGATCTGCTGCAGTGCATGATTTCTTGGAGATTTAACTGCCTAAATAGCACAAGAGTGACAGACAACAATACAGAGTGAGTGAGTATAGCTCTGACGTCAGGATGTGTTGTATGTCTTACCATGGTTTTATCGCTGTGGCTCTGCTCTGTTGGCACAGGTTGGTCCAGTCCATCAGACTGATGAGAGGCCGTTCTCCTCTGCAGGGCAGGGCTGCCCTCTCTGCTGTGAGAATTCACCTTCACATGACAACATTTGATACATTTTAAATATAATTACAAAACAACATTCAAATGCACCAAAAATTATTTAAAGGCGGTCAAAATTTCTCATCTCTTAAGCGGAACAGATTTTTAAAAAGTCTGCTTTGGTAAGAGCAACAACAGAAGAGCTTCTAAGGCTAGCAGGTAGAGTGCACTATGGACCTTTCAGTTCATCTAGACTCTAGAGGCAATGTACAGATTGGTAAAGGGGTGGTGCGATTTCAGTTGACAAAGATGCTCTTTGGTTGACTACAATCTCACTAATTTGCTATTGGGCAGTTAAGATTATCACAATTACCTATCAGATTTCTGGATATAAAGGTTGTCTTTGGGCAAGCATGGTGAGCATTCTTCTAATTTCTCCACTTGCTATTGTGACTGACACACTCCCATTAAGTCTCAAGAATCCATCCATCCATCCATTATCTATACACGTCTAAATCCCCTTTGGGGTACTGGAGGGGCTGGAATCTGCAGCCAACTCAGGGTGAAGGCAGGGTTCACCCTGGACAGGTCACCAGTCTATCACAGGGCTACATATAGAGACAACCAAACACACTCACATTCACATCTACAGACAATTTAGAATCACCAATTAACCTCAGCTTGTCTTTGGACTGTTGAAAGAAGCTGGATAACCCAGTGAGAACCCACGCTGCACAAGGAGAACATGCAAACTCCACACAGAATTCAGCTGGTGTATCCAGCATAAACCTTTTTCTTTTGTTGTCATTCTCAAGACTGCTGACATTCACACTGACTGGAAAAAGAAAACACACCTTTGAAAGTGACTATAATTACCACTACGAGAACTACAACTTGGTCATCTAGTCTCCTAGGGTGGTTGTGAATCTGCTATGATAATGCAAATTATTATTTATTTAATTTGCTTTACTGTTTTCAGTATATACACTATCGTTCGTTATCAGTAGCGTATTTGTGATCATAGATTTTTTTTCTTTTTGACACATACAGTACATCACTGTAATTAATCTCATGGAAGCTAACTGACAACCCTGGTACTGATGGCTCATGTCTATAATTGTTCATCACAGACCACTGACAGAAACATATGTTTACATGGTCACTTCACTTTCTGTGCAGTACCTTAGTCATAGTGGGTGAGTCTCGTCCATGGGTGGGTGTCAGGGGGCTACTGGGGTAGTGAAGGGAAGGCTGTGCCACTGGGGCTGCTGTGCTTTTCATTCTGTGGGCCATGATGGGGGAGCCTGAGCCTGACAAGCCAACCTCGGTGTGGCTCCCAGAGACAATGGCGGTGGACACTGGGGACCTGATGGAAGATCGAGGCTGAGGTTTGGGGGAGCTCTGAGGGCTCTGGGTCTTTGGAAGCCCCTGGTCTGTTTCCTGAACATTTACAGGCCCCACCTTGGCTGACCTGGCAGGAGAGGTTGACTCTGACACACACCTGTTGAAAGCAGGGAGGACAAAAATGGCCACCCACACATCATGATTATTTTCCTGCAGGACATGAGTATTTGACCTGTGAATTAAGTAACTGAGTACCTGCGGAGTGAACTGAGGATTTCAGTCAGGGCTTTAACTCTCTTTAACATGGAGTCCATCTTATGAGGCTCCTCCTTCAAAAACCGCACCGCCTCCACCTCCAGCCTCAGCACTGAGCGCATCTTCACCTGCAGCTCTGGAAACACACCTGAAAGACAACCAGTGGCGTGTTTAAACTTCCTAACTCATGTCAGTGCAGATACTTATTTTGCAGTAATTCCTAGGAAACTTGCATGGTGCATAATTAGTCTGGAGTACAGCTAGACAGTCAAATGAGTTCACTGTATTTCTGATATTTTAATTCTCTTACTGACCTTCATTTACTCTCATTGAAGTTTTCAATTTATTTGCCTTATAAATACATCGCAATTATCTCTCCCTTTTCTGACACCTCCATCCACAATCCTTTGTAGCACATTTCCCTATGAGATGATTCCATCACATGCACGTTTCAAAGCACTGATCTGGTGCATTTTGTTATATCTTTTAATTAGCCAGTACAGTGGTATGATTTGTTTCAGTCCAGTCTTCAAACATCCTTAATCCACCAACCTTTAAGCTTAGCCAGAGCCTCTCCAACCCTCCGCAGGTTGACTGCTCCCTCCTCCACGTCTCCCAGAGTGATGGACTGGCAGGGAATGGAGGCGGAGCTCCTTTGCAAATGGTCCACATAGTCCTCAAGTTCACTGAGAGGCGAAACACACATCAAACATGTATTAGCAGCTGACGCAGGCAGACAAATCAACTGTGTGACAGCCTGCTGCGGACATAAGATGGCAGCAGAGAGTCGATTTGGGGAGTTCACAGTCCTCTCAGTGGTCCTCAGATTTAGATAATGAAGGTTCATAACCAGCGATAAAGTGATTCTAATGCTGTAAATGAATGAGGGTGGGGTTCTTGGTCACAGCCATGTTTAGGTGGGTGGAATGTGTCAAAGTAACATCTATAAAGTAACATTACTCAAAATTTCCCAGTAAAACACTGAATTGTAACCAGTGCTGTACACTTCACCTGTCACTAGAGCTAATGTTGTTGTTCTCCTGCACCTGAAAGTAGCTATGTAATGAAGTGTGTTGAAGTGACTGTTTTGTTTTGACGTGGGATTTTCCTGCCTGTTGACCCCTTTCTGAGCAAACCGGTCTGACAACATCTGTGAATCTATGACTCAGGCTGTGGTGTGTGTTTGTGTTATTCTAAGAACCAGTTCTGTCTTTAGCCCTCCCGACAGTGAACCCTGTCTCATGGCATTTCATACTGATTTTCATTATTTTTTTGCTTTTAGACTTTCAAACTGTGATTTAGATACTTTTCAGACTAGTATAAAATGAATCGTTCAAATAATAACGGTGCAATAATTGTATATAAATATAACAGTAAGATAATTACACAGTTTGCTTTCATTAATAAATAAATAGGTTGTGATTCATCTACACTTAAACTGATGGAAAACAATCACATTACTCTTTAGCCTGAAGCATCCACTGAGACTTCAGACTTGGACTTGCAATGTACCTGCTCAAAGGAAAATAAGTGAAGCGTAATACATCATTAAATAGCTCCTGAAAGGCTGTAGAATGAACACAGACTAATACTAGCTGATAGATAGCAGTGCAGAAGAAGGTGCATATTCCCTACAAGAGTCTGATCAGAAGTGTGTTTAGTTGCTGTGTCACCTACAGCAGTGTGCGAGTGTTTACTGACATACAGGTTAATACAACTGTCACACTGCTACACTGTCTGACTTCCAACAGCAGGCAGACACATGCCCCGCCAAGAGCATGGGACAGGACAGAAAGGAGGAAAACACTTTCTCAACATAAATCAAGTTCTTCCTGCCAGGTCACTGCCTTTACCTCGATTTGATATCAGCAGTATTGCTTAACTGCATGGAAGCTGTTTTGTTTTTGTTAGATTTTTTTTTTTTTTTTTTTTTAAAAGTTGTGTAGCTAAAAAAATCTGAAAATGGAATAGAGTCCAGTGTGGACATGCACGACTGCTTGCTCACAGGAAAACAATAAAAAGTAGGGCAACCTGTAATAACTGCATTTAAGACACTTTCTAATAATGCAAAGAGCTACTCTACTACTCTTATTGTGAATGCCAGCAAAGTCTTTTGACGGATTGTTTTTTTGTTTCATCGTTTTTTTCCCCGCAACCTTAATGAGGATGAAGTGGTGTATAGATAATGGATGGATGTTTCTGTTGACATCATTTTATCACAATTTGTCCTTGCTACGATGGTAGAAATGGCTGCATGCATTGATCAAACAGGAACATTATAGCTATCATAAATTGACCTACACTACCGTTCAAAAGTTTGGGGTCACTAAGAAATGTCCTTCCTTTTGAAAGAAAAGCATTTCTTTTTTCAGTGAAGATAATATTAAATGAATCAGAAATACAGTCTAGACATTGTTAATGTGGTAAATGACTATTCTAGCTGAAAACAGCTGATTTTTAATGGAATATCTACATAGGGGTGCAGAGGAACATTTCCAGCAACCATCACTCCTGTGTTCTGATGCTACATTGTGTTAGCTAATGGTGTTGAAAGGCTAATTGGTGATTAGAAAACCCTTGTACAATTATGTTAGCACATGAATAAAAGTGCATGAAATTGCCTGGGTGACCCCAAACTTTTGAACGGTAGTGTACTAAAGATATCACCGTAAGAGGACATTACGGATAAAATCAAAGCTGTATTCAGTCAGTCTTAACATCTCTGTGCTAATCAAAGCATGCCAGGGTCTTTTGATTTCATTGTGAACATGTAGATGCCTTAAGATCTGGATTTGAAACAGATGTTGGAAACGGATTTGCAAATCACTTCTTGTGCCCTTTATATGGAATTAGAGAACATAATGAATGCATAATGAAACAGATGGTATCATCCAGCTGTGGTTTGGACTAATGCTGCTCACTCTCAAAACATTTTACTCGCTGCATAACCACAGCACTTAGAATTTACAGTGAGCTTCAAACTATATTACAGCCTAGGAGGGCATTTTAGCATACATGCAGTGACAGTAATCATATTTTCTTGGGCAAAGTCTTTACTGATGGTAAGTGCCAATTCAGTTCAATTTAGTTTTATTTATATAGTACCATTTAACAACACAAGTGATCTGAAAGCACTTCACATAGTCATGTGAAGACAAAACAAGATTATATTGTACAGAGAAACACAAACCTACCGAAGATACTAAAAGATGCTACATTCAAAAAGTCCACATTATAGCGACTTTGTAGCCTGTTGACCCTGAATGAGATAAGATAAACGTTTTATATCTATCACCAGGGAAATTCACAATAATATTGTTAATCAACATAAAGCAGGATTAGCAGCACAAACTTCATATTATCTGTTTGTCAAACATAGCAGCCCTCAATGTTAAACTCCTGCTGATACTTTTCTTAAACTACTCATTCATCTTTTCAGGATTTTAAAGGCATAGGTTGGCTTGTACAGTAATCCTTGTTTTGGTTTGGATCTCTTGGAACCTGCACAGTCACCAGTCACAGCCCTGAATCAATTACGTAATTGCATGAATATGCGAAAGTCAGATAATACAATAAGTCAGATAAAGACTTTCTAAACACCTGGACATTTTTATTGGGGTTCTCTATTTAAGGTAAATGGTGCTTGCTTCCCTGATAAAAAAACTAAAAAATTTGGAAAACAAATGGCAAATTAGAACTTTGTAGGCAGGAGAAAGAATATCAACACAGCTGGAAATTAAGAGCCATGATTTTTCTTTTGCCCAGTATCTATATCTGGGATGGATGTGTCACTGATCACTGATTGGACAGAAAAAAAATCAGGACAGCATAACCTCCTTGCATGATGAATCAGTTAAGATAAACGTAATATCTTACTGAACCATTAGTATAGCAATTTGGAAGTAAGATGAAAAAATATATACTGAGAGGAACTTTGTGGAAAAATACACAGAAATCTGAAATCAAGTGGAGCAGAAGCTCTTCATGTCTTTTCTTTGCCAAGAAACGCAGCAGAGTATGTGATGATCACCGTTGGTTTGTCAGTCTGTTTGTCTGTCTGTTAGCAACATCATTCAAAAATGGAAAAAACCTGAAATTTTCTGGGAAGGTCAGAAATGGCACAAGGACCAATGGATTTGATTTTGGCAGTGATGTGGCTTACAGTCTGAATCCACGAATTTGTTAAAGATTTCTGTATCATTTTAAGATAGCGGCACAGCATCACTGTAACTATGACAACAAGTGAACACTACGTCAGCTGCCTGCTGACGATCACATGATCGCGATCCTACTACAAACCGACTGCTGCGGACTTACTGGACTTATCCGTCGGAAATGATACAAGGAACAATTGACTAAATTGTAGGGGTGTTTCCCCCTGCTACATGTTTAGGTCACGTGATTCAGTATCTGTATATAACGTACACATGCATAACACATGCCTGTGTTCAGCGCAAAAAATGCTGCATTTCTGACAATGCCATATGGGGGAATTCGCAACCTTGGCAGAGTACTGCGCTTTCTCAGTGCTTTTCTAGTTCAGTTCTGGGATACAAAGTAACTGACACTTGCACTGAAAGACATTTGCTAAAGCTCTGTTTTCCAAAAGTGCACGAATTAAGCTAATGCTTGTTCAGTGTGTTGGTATTTTGCTAATCATGTGTGTGATTTGGATTGGTGTGTGCAAAGATAATCGTGTCACACTCATCCTAAGACTCCTACTTGTGATGCTTGATAAATGCCAGGCCTCTGTTAGCAGTCATCTATGTTATGAAGTCAATGTGTAGCACACTAACATAAGAATGAGTTCCGATGCATCTGGAAACCCGTCATGCCAGATCAAATCACTGCCCTTCCTCCGCCTCTATTTTTAACAATACGTTTCTTCATATTCTCTCTCTGCCTACAGATGTTACTGTGCTGTGTCTTGCATGCCACCAATGATTTGACTTCAGCTGCAGTGACACCATTAGGGGCGTGATGTCAGAGTTAGTTCACCAAATGCTGAAAAGGCTCCGTCAGAACTCATGAGAAGAAATGAAGAGTGTAATCTAAACTTTAAGCAAAATAAGACAGCTGACATCTTGTATGCCTGGCATTTGAGAGAATAACTGCTAAAGAACAAGTCTGATATAAGGACACTAAAAGATACTTTACATGGCATTTAGCAGAAAGGGTGGGTCTGTAACCCCAGGAGAGATGCTGGGTCTTTGTGGGGACAAATATTTGGTCAGGACTGTGGTGGTGAAGGCTAGTGGGGTAGGAGGAAGCTTGCTAAAGCTTTGGGAATGATGAGGTGGACTTAAAAACTGTTGCTGAAGCGCACACACTGCATGTGTAGGAGTTATGAAGCTTGCAAATCCAAGAATGATACATAAAGGGAGATTTTTTTTCCCCGAGTTTGTCCTTAGGGCACTGCTTCTCCCCAGACTTAGTGCAGGTTTACCAGGTTACTTGCGTTGCCTGGAAGATGGTGTTGCCTTCAAGGACAAAGTCACTGTAACAAAAGTAAGTGTAGCCTTACTGTAGTTTTATATACTACAGTCTTACTGCAGAACAATACCAATCAAATGTTTGGACACACCTTCTCATTCAGTGTTTTTTATTTATTTTAATTAGTCCTGCAAGACTGCTGGACAACCATTCCAGGAGACTACCTCTTGAAGCTGATTCAGAGAATGCCAACAGTTGTGCGGCTGCTTTTAAGTGGGTATATGGTAAATCCCCTTGAAAGAAGCAGTATATGACGCACACTTGCACATACAGCATCTGTTAGGGGTAATGTGCATAGCTTTTAGTGCGTACTACAACTGCCCTTACAAAGTACGTACTCTTGTGTGCGTATGCATACTACTGTGACATCATATTTAGTCATAATATTGTACCTTTAGCTTTTGTCATCTTTTGCTTATTTAACCATTGCAGTCTGTTCTAAGTACTTTTGCTCTGTCTGTTGGCGTCTCTGGATCTGGAGCTACACCTCTCTGATCTGCAGTCGCTGGCCTCACCAATTTCCAAAATGTTCATTGCTCTGTTCGTATTGCTTGTCTGCTCTCTATCTGCTTTCCTGCTATCCCCACCCCAACCCATCCTGCTATCCCTCTCCTTCCTCATCCACACTATCACCCCAACTGGTTGAGGTAGATAGTCACTTTCACTAAGCTTGGCTCTGTTTGAGGTTTTTTTTTTTGGTTTGTTTTGTTTTCCCAGTAAAGGGAACATTTTTTTTTTCTTTCCCACTGTCGGTGATGGCTTGCTCACAGGAAATCCAAAGGGAATTCTGGATTGTTGGGTTCTCTGTTTAAAATTTGAAAGGTCTTCACTTTACTATGTTAAGTGCTATGAGATGACATATGTTGTGAATTGCCGTTATATACAGTAAATAAAATTGAATTAAGTTGAACTAAATCACATGGCTGTGGGCTTTCAGTGGCTCAGGCTTCATACTTAAGCGAGACAATGTAGTGTATTTGATGTATCTTCCACTGTGCAGAGGACTGTGGCTCAGAATGGCTAAAAAAAGCATGCTGGAGACCAGATCTAATTGGACATCCCTGTATTTCTGACATATGAAATATTATGTATATATACCTCTATCTATCTATCTATCTATCTATCTATCTATCTATCTATCTATCTATCTATCTATCTATCTATCTATCTATCTATCTATCTATCTATCTATCTATCTATCTATCTATCTATCTATCTATCTATCTATCTATATATCTATATATATATATATATATATATATATATATATATATATATATATATATATATACTCTAACATACATTGGAACGCACCCACAGACAGGGATGATGAACAAACAAGACACCCAAGTTAAAGAGAAAACACAACCAAAACACAGCAAAAAGGAGAAATGCATAGCCGGTACCATGACAACACCTCTCTATGGCTATAAAAGCCAACTGCAGCAGTAAAGAGGCGACAGTAAGTTGACCACAGGCAAAGCAGTTAAAGAGGTCACATGTTTGTGCTCTGCTTGTTCAACAGGCACTTAAAAAATGCTCCCTTCCTGGCACATTTTGTAGTACTTAGGGTCAATGCACATTGTCCTTGTCATCTCGATTAAAATACAACCTCAAGTCACTTTTTTTTCTGTTGGCTGTAATGTGTGTCTGTGTTTTTGTATTACTCATGCTGTAGGAACAATCTGTTTACATACTGTGGAGACCTTATTCATTTGCAGCATGTTCCAGCCTTCTGGAAACCCAACAGGTAACGAACCACAGCTTAAGGCAATCTCATGTAAGTTTCGCTGAACAAAAGTGTTTGATAGTGGTTAAGAATTGAATGTAGTGTGGCACAGTTGAGCCACAATTGCCCTGTTAGGGAAGGCACAGAATTCACATAAATGCCAGGACCCAAGGTTTCCCAGCCGAACATTATGCAGAATATTATATTGACATGATCACTGCCAATCACTTCACCTATCAGTGGTTTTAATGTTGTGGCTCAGTGTATGTTAAATTTGCCATCATGAGCTACTGGTCATACTAGACTAAGACAACAGAACCTCTGCATCTCCAAAGATGAGCACATCTGTACATAATTACATTACTTTTTCTCTCAAAAGGAAGTATTCAAAATCAAATATTCCCAAGTAAATTCAAAGTCTTACCTGAGCTGTTTGAGTATTCTCTCCTCAGTAGCTAGGTAGTGGATCCTCTCCTCCTCCATCTCAGCTCTCTGTCTATGTGATGCTTCCTCAGATTGAACCAGCCAGTCACACATCAGCACCACCAGCTCCTGGCCCGCCATCCGCACCATTGAACTCACACTCTCCTGGTTTGACAGCTGGAACACATGGAATGACTCCGGAGTCAGAATTTTTATTTATTTATTTTTTTAAATATTCCAATAAGTTCATTAACTAGCTTTGGATTGTGTCTGACTGCTGTTTGCTGCTGAGCAGGTAGTATACGATGAGTTTATCAGAGCTTTTTCTCTAATAATAAATACTTAATGAGAAATTTAGCCAAGATTTAAGGAAAACACAAATTATATCACTGTAGCTCACATGTATACAAGGTATGCTCTCCTTTCCACATGAACCACTAATCAAATTTCACCTACAGTTAGGTCATTTTGCAGCTATTTCAGCTATTAATGTTACTGAAGTTGTTATGATTGACTGCAATTAGCACACAGATCACTACCTGTAACTGTCTAAGTTGGTTAAGTTGCTGCCGCAGTTCACACACATTCCTCTTCACAGACACCAAGTGCTGCTGCAAGCCACTGTGAGAGGGAGGGGCTTGAAGAGCCAGAGGGGTGGGACTGAAGCTGTCAATCAAAGAAGCAGGGTTGTGGGGCTCAGATGGCACCCCTGGAAGTCAAGGAAGATGATTTTATGTCATCAGCATGTTCAGAGTATATTAAGTATATTCGAAGTGGCAGGGGTAAATTAAAAAAAACAATCTCACCAAGTCTGCTGTTGATAAGTTTGCGTTCAGCATTTTCACTGGAAAGACACAGGTAGACAGACAGTAAATTTAGCCATCATTACTCTAAATAGGGACAAAGTTCAATTATATTTTATGGGATTTTCATGATTCAATTCACTGACATACTACTAAATTACTGCTGGTGTTTAAATAGCTGGTAGCAGATAGAACAGACCTGACAGCATCCTTGACTCCTGGAACATCTGGTCCCATGGACAGAGCATGATGGACCAGCCCTGCTAGACTGGCTATCTGCTCCTCCATGGCTTTCATTCTGTCACTGAAAAATAGGAACACATATATCCATCACTTGGTGCTAACCACCAAGCCACCGTGCAGCCCCCATCACACAACATTTACACCAATCAGGCACAACATTACAACCACCTCCTAATATACTGTGCAGGTCCCCATCATGCTGCCAAAGCAGCTCTAACCCACTAGAGCATGGGCACAAGGCTCTGTGGGGCTCCTGGTACCAGGATGTTGGCTCCTTCAGGTTCTGTGGGTTGGGAGATGAGGCCTCCATGGATCTGCATTGTTGTGGCGCATCTGATGTTTGATCAGTCTTGGATTTGGGCAGTCTGGAGGTCGGGTAAAAGTTTTGGCTCCTAGGTTATGTGTTGTGGTGGGGCACGTTTTCCTGCTAGGGGAGGTGACTGCTGTCAGGGAGTGCTGTGCTTTGCCTGTAGGCATGTTTAAGTAGGTGGTATGTGTCAAAGTCGCATGCATATTTATGTCAGGATTCAAGGTTTCCCAGCAGAACACTGCTTATAACCAGATGATGGATGTTAAGCCACTCAAGACATTCAGAATTTAATGTAGCGGCTGCCTGGGCATCTTTCTGTAGAAATTGAGCCAGCAGTCTTACTACGTTGGACCGAGTAACATTTTAAAACAACTTTCGACAGAGCACATGTCTGAACCCAACAGTCACATTAACGAATAGACTCACAAAAGCGGTGGTACTTTGACTTGTGTTAAAATGATCAACACAAGATATTAAGAGCAGCTTACTTCTAGCTGTTTAGAACTATTCTCTGAGTTTTTTCAATACCTCACTGTTTAAGAAATCAGACATAAACTCAAATATCATTAGAAAGATGCAAGAAATAGAACACAATGGGACTAATCAACATTGTTAGCTCTGGGGATTGTGTAGCTCAGACTAAGTGTTCCAGTTAAGTAAGATGATTATGGATGTAATCTCACCTCTGGGTATTGCTGGTGGCCACATGACCCTGAACCAATCTCTCAGGTTGTCCCAGAGGACTGTCCAGAAAAACTGATGAGGTGGAGGACGAGGAGCCGCTCACTCTGCTCCTGTTTAAAACTTCCACTGTGGCTCCGTTACTGTCTCTCCGCAGAGGCCGATGAATTGGCGACATCCTCTCTGGAGACACCATGCCCACCCCTCCAACGATGTGTCCGTCAATCATCCTGACCTCACCACCTCTGTGAGGGGAAGGGGAAGAGGTTTTGGTTCCCAGTGGTGGAAGCTGGCTGTCTCCAAACTTCCTGTTCTTTTGCCTGGATGGTAGAAAAGCGGATGGAATAATTGATGGATTCATACAGTGCTGCTTACATGAACACTGTCTTCATAACCAGAGTTTTGTGAGTCTCCAATTGGATCCCACATGGTTGCATGTCTTTATTCCTACAGTCATCAGTTATTGAATTGTTCCTCCTCTTTGGTCAAAGATAGTTTGTATTACCATCACCAAGGGCCAATATGTACCAAGCCTACAGCAAATTGTCACCAGGGACACAACGATGTGACATTCCAATATTTAGCATACAAATATTTACTAAGACTACAAACATAACAAGCTGAAATACATCTCATCTGCATGAAGAGACACTTAGATGTGATGTAATCTGCATATTGCAGATTTCTGGTAAGTGATGGAGCATAGAAAAAAGCCATAAAGTAACTACAATCCCAAACATCTGAGATTGTATTCCAGCAGAACTCCGAAGTTATGAATATACTACATATCAGACCTCACTGGTAAATAATCTCAACTACAGCAGTAGCAAGGCGACAAAGAACATGTTCACTGTCAGTTTTTGTCTCTCACTATGTTTTTTTGCTCTTCAATCACAATGATTTTCCCAGACATGAAAATTACTGCTGTGGTTCATTTCCATTCCTCCACCCATATTTTGTGCCCCATCTATCATTCTATGTGATGTAATGTCAGTCACAGCCACTTGTGGCAAGTGACACAAACATAACTGATTGCCACAACAATCACAATTCTGGAATGATAATTAATTAAGGAGTGAAAGGCTGTGTTATATGCTTGTTTTATCTGCTGCCCACCTGGATTTAGTTCATTTCTACCTAAGTCTGTACCAGGAAATTACAAAAAAAAAATAGCAGAATTGCCCATCCTAGTTCACAACTCTACCATCTGCACATAACAGCACATAGTAAAAGGAGATGACAAATGTTAGCAAGGAGAATGCCAAGTTGTCTTCAAGAAGTCCAACTGCAACTTGAGTGCGTTAAAATTTCCTTGGCTGTGTTACATATTGCAAAGGGAGACACGTCCATGTGTCTAAACTAGGTGTAAATCAGTGTGTGCACCTGTGCAGGGAGCGGGTCTGGTGTTCCATGCTCTCTCCGTAGCCCAACAAGGGTTTAATGGAAGCACGGTACTGTTGCAGCCCTCCTGGGACCCCTAAGACCCCACCATCCACCATGTCTGCAGTGAGGGAGGGAGGAGCGCTGCATTGGGAGGACGCAATGCTAAGGCGACCCCCTACTCCATCCTGTAGAGACGAGCAGTAGGAGTCTTGGTAATGTCCACCTTCAGCACGCACCACCAGGGCCATGCTCTTGCTGCTGCCAACGTCCTCATCTACACATAGACACAGTATGAGAACGCAATCAAGAAATTTGAGTTGTATACTTACAGTGCTAGTGAAAAAATGTGGGCACACGTTCTCATTCAATGGTTTTTATTTATTTGTATTATTTTCTACATTGTAAATTAATACTGAAGGCATCAAAACTATGAAAGAACACATGGAATTATGTTTTAAACAACCACTCCCCCAGCCCACCTCATTTCAACCAGTCAAGGCAGGTGACTACCCTGTCTGAGCCTGGTTCTGTCGCAGATTTTCTTTGTCCTTCCAAGTAAAGGGGATCCTTTTTGTTCCTTCACGCTATCTCCAAGAACTTGCTTAAGGGGATTTCAAAAGAAAATTCAGGCTTTGTGTAAAATTTGTAAGATCCTCATCTCACTATGCGAAGTGCAGAAGCTTTCACTTTTGGCCGTTGCCAAATTAGCATACTTGACTGCAGAAAATTTCCACTTGAGCTTCCCAAGGACTGTTGCTTTGGTATTATTGCTTTTGGGCTCTCTCCGTAGCCCAGCAAAGACTATTCAAAGGAACTTTGGTACACCGTTGAAACCACTGAATGTCTTGTTCATAGTTTAAGAAACTGATTCCTGTGGACAACAATATAATGGTAAACAAGCATCTACAAGAAGTGTTAAAACAAATCTGATCAACAGAAGCTCACCCCCACCTAAAGGATGTGATGCCAACATCCTAGTGCCAGATGCCACAGAACATCCCCAGAGGTTCTGTGTCTATGCTAGGGTGGGTCAGAGCTGTGTCAGTGGCACAACAAGGACCTCTGTAGTATTAGGAATGGCAAGAATCACACTCTTTCACACTCTTTTTTCTGTCTGATTACCACTGAGGGCAACACAAAACACTAAAGGTAAATAAACAGACAGAAACAAAAATTTCCACCAAAGAAATGAACCAAGTTATTTTGTTACAAAAATTTGCTAAACTGTTCACCTGATCTAAGCAGTTGGGTGATGGGCTGACAGAGACACATTTTTCTTAACAAGGCTGTACTATACTTCTGGAGTGACCTCACCAAGATACCACACCAGCGCAGTTGGGGAAATAACCTCTGCACCACAAGAAAGTTTGTTCTGATACACCACCTCATTCTACTTTATATGCCAAACAGAGCCCTGAGATTTCAGTTCCAGATCCCTAAACAAATCCTGAGTTCCTCTCTGTGTCCTTCTCTCCCACAGAGCCTGAAGCAGCTGGCTGACATACTTCTTCCTTTCCTCACTTAAAGCGCCCAAATCAAAGCACATATCTGGGTATCATTAATTGGCAGAATCATCAGGAGAAAAAGAACAAAGTCCTAGCTGCATATCAGTTTGTCACATTTTGTAACAGTAATTTCCTTGAACTGCTATCACTGGTCTCACATTTAAATATTCCACATGGTGTACTTACATTCAGAATAAAACCTGCATGTTGTCTACATTTGCAAGTATGTATATTAAAAATAAAATCTCCCTCTCACCCTGCTTCCAGTGCTTTCTTTCCCCTGCCACATTTTGTTCTAGATTAAGGTTATCAGTGTTCTGTCAGCCTTCAGAGTAAAATTCGACAATCTATGTGTGGGGCATTGAATGATTGGGTTTCTAATAGTTAATCCAGTGCTCTGGTTGGTCTGTCTTGTCTTGGGTAGACCTTCTGAATTGTTTCTGGCGCTGTGACTCATGTTCTATAGTCGCTGTGATGGCTGACAGAAGCTTCCATGTTATCTAAAGTTTTGTTAAAACCTGCTAATATTTCTTCTGAAGGGACTTTGTCAGCGGATGTGGGTGGTCGCATCCATGGATTAACTGTGTTTAGTTTTGCTGCAATTGTCTTTTTCAGCTGCATGCAGTTGTCAATGCAGCCGTTACGTTAGCATCTAGCTCTTTAACACTGGTCTCTTTTGTTGTGGTCAGTTCAACACATTGCTGTTCAATAGTGTTCCCATTCTGTTGCAGTTTCTCCAGTTCCAGCTGTGGTAGTAGCTTCCACCTACTGATGTTAGAGCACTAAGCTACCGGCTGCTTCTTAGTCTGAGCGGAGGTGGGTCTTCTTCTTATTTGTTAATCCACAGTTCCCACTGGGGCTGAAATGATTCCTCAAGTAATTCGATTACTAAAATGCCTCGAGACAAAATTCTCTGCCTTGAGGCTTCGTTTAATCCACTGTATACTACTATAAATGTACAACACAACACAGATGTCCGCCCCTGTTCCACCAGGACAGTTATTTCTGTTCCACAGCACGCTTATTGCTGCTTTTGATGTAACGCACATTGCAAGTGTGGAATCTGACTGCTTGATTAATCGCCAGAATAGTAATAGCATAATGTCCTGTGTCAACAATGAATGTTCAGTGGAAACCACAGACTTTGTTTGCTGCGTAACTTAGGTGAAGATGAGAATGAGGTTGATTTTCTGTTTTACTGTTCTGTATATGAAGATATAAGGGAGGTACTTTTCAGTAAGATGTCCTCTGTTTATTTTGATTATTTTTGGATGGACCATGAAAAACTTGAGTTACATTTCAGAAGGGGGAACCTTTTTTCCTGGCAGAATTTCTTTGCCAGGCCTGGGATAAAGGGAAACATGTTTTGTTTGAGAAATGAGCAGCAGAATAATGTGTGTTTTGGGCGTGTTGTTGCAATGCTAGTACATTGGTGCCTTGTAAATCCATGAGGGTTGGGCATGCTTGTGTGCATGACATGAAAATAAAGAAATTGATCAATCATGTACTAAAAAAATGGCAGGTATCTCACCAGGCTTTACGTCTCTCCTCTCCAGGATAGCACTGCTGCTGGTGCACAGGGTGCTGGATCGCCCTGCCCCTACCAGGCGTTCCCGCGGTAACGTGGCACTGTCTGGGCCCTTCACTCCACTGCCACCTCGTATGCCCCCTCCACCAAAGGCCATCCTTGAGGGGGAGGAGGGCATGGAACGCACCATGGGTGGGGACATGGAGCCCTGCAGGCTGTGCAGGGTGTGGACTGGGCTGTGATTGCCGTACAATACCTCTTTGGAGATCTGCAAAAACAGAAAACCTTTATCTAAAACTACATCATTAACACCACCATTGATAAGATGCAACTCACTAACCCAGACGCTAAAGTAAGTTTGAAAAGGACAACAGTTTAACCATTCTAAATCTCATGAAAGAAATAAACTTTCCATGTGTTTAGGGTTCACCTAGGAGGTAATATGAAGTCTTACTGTTATTGTCACCAAATCATGGCTTGACATGGTTACGCTTCTAAGGAACATCATCACCAGTGAAGATACAGAATTTGCTATCAAGAAATGAAATCTGTCTAGCTGTAGTCAGGTTGATTAGCATCTATAAACCACTTCTCAGGAGGGAAAACTGAGGCGGGCTAAGACATAGTGTTTAATGGAGGATGATGGAAAAAGTCCTATTTGCTTATAAATCCCAGCTGAAATTTAGTGGCACTAACAGAAAGGTGTGTGTAAGGAGCCCAATATGAGACAGAATGATACTGCAGTGCATCAAACACACAGTGAAACATGCTGCTGGGAAAATTAAAGTCTGAAGTATTTCGCCTACTCTGGAGGTGGACAACTACACTGAATCATGACCAAAGCCTGAGAAGCAGCACTCCATCTTTCAGAGACACGTTTCACCCTCTGGTTTGTGTCTTTGTGGCGAAGATTTCATACAGCAGCAGTATAATTGGCACAAACACACCTCAAACCTCTGCAAGAACCACTTGAAGAGCAATCACCTGACCTCAGCCCCACTGAACATTTATGGGGCACTTGAGGACTGAGGAAGCGGATCATGCATGGTCTATCAGGTTTGATTGATTTTCCCTCAAACTGTGGCATGTTTTTGCGCCAATCGCTGCCACACAACCCCAAAGCGGAAAATGTACACCCCCACACTGACCAGTTGGCAGGCTGCTTTTCATCAAATGTTGTTTATTTTTGTCTCCAAACATAGCTCAGTATGAATTTCACCTGTCCACACTGGTAGTTTCTAAAACAGTTCTGGCTAATAAAATGCCTCTTTGCTGCAGAGGTTGTATTTACTTCATCTCAAAAAACAGAAAACATGTTATTCAATTCAGAACACTAAAATCCATGTTCAAAGTCACACAACAAGTGTAATATGCTACATTCCAACACTAACAAACTCTAACACCTTTTCATTGTCCACTTAGACACACTGGTAGAATTGTTTGTAATAGTGTAACTGGTCCAGGTCCTTCATATTTGGAACTTTCTAAGGTTTTGGTTGTGTGGAGTCTTTCCCACCACTATTCCATTTAACAAGCATTTTTTTACTCTTTGTGCAACATAAAGGAATATCACTGCACAAACTGTAAATATGTGACTCAGTAGCACAATTTTTTTTTCTCACATCAAATAAATATTTTGAGGTAGCATAGATTTCAGTCAGTGTTTGGAAAATACAAATTTTATTCACATTTAATTTAGCGGGACTAAGTACATATAGCAGTTCTCCTTAGTAAACAAATACAAAGAAATATATAGATATATACGCTACCAGTCAAAAGTTTGGACACATATTCTCATTTAACAGTTTTTCTTTATTTTCATCGAGAGAAAGCCAAGAGTGTGCAAAGCTGTAATCAAAGCAAAGGGTGGCTGTTTTGAAGAATCTGAAACATAAAACATTTTTTGATTTATTTCACACTTTTTTGTTTACTACATAATTCCTGATGTGTTCATTCACAGTTTTGATGCCTTCAGTGACAATCTAAAATGTAAATTGTCATGAAAATAAAGAAAATGAGAAGGTGTGTCCAAACTTTTTACAGGTAGTGTATGTCAACAAATAGACACTTAAACATGCCTGTCAACAACAAGACACCACCTGAGCCTCGGGCTCTTCAGATTCACTCATGTTCCAAAGTCACAATAACTGGCAGCTTGTTACCCTGTGGATATTCCTCCTGATTCCTGTTGCCTGTCGACTTGATAGAGATTCACTGCCTCAGTCTGGTTCATAGTCAAGACACCTTTATTTTTTATTTTTTTTAAATTATTATTTGCACTTTTATTTAGATGTTTTTTCCTGCTACAGAATACAACATGCAAATGAGTTTGTCAAAGAACATTTTAGTGATTCACATATGACATTAACACAATTACCACATTAAGTTGAGTCATACTTTTCTTGATGTCAGAAGCTTATTTATCACAGCAAGGCATAAATTGATCATAATGAGGTTATTGAAAATGTCGGCTGTTTTGTTATATGAGTGTACATAAAGAATGGTTTAGTCCAGAATGGTCCAATAATTGGCTTTCTTTCTCCTGACATAAGTCTGGTGTTTCTTGTGGTATCGTCAATGGGATTGAAATCCTCTTGATGTTGTTACCAACATTTTGCCCCCCCACTTCATGCAGGGTCACAAGACAGTCAGGGTTTGCTTGTAAACTTTCCTATCTTGGTGATACCAAGTCCTGGTTAGTCTGCCTCTTAAAATGTATACAAGCTTTTGCAAGATTAAGACAATATCTTGTTGTTTGACATTAACATTTGCACTGTAGTATTTTGTCCTGCCTTGGCTTCCGTAACCACATCCGTGTGTGAACTTACCCCTGCGACCCCTAGTAGTCTCCCTTGGGAGAAGTTGGTCTATCGTGTACCTTAGTTACGTTACTTCCTTTTCCCCGTCAGCTGTGATTGTGATTCAGTGTACATAGTGTATTTTTTTTTAAAAATAGTTTGAACATTCTGTCTGCTGTGTCTTTGTCGTCTGCGCTTGAGTCTCTGACCCGCTTGTGACAACAGCAGACAAAGAAAAGCAACTTGTCATTTTGAATTATCCTTACACTCAAGCTGCCAACTCAGTGGAATGTTACAAACATGGTCGGACAATTGTCTAAGGGGGAAAAAAGCTTTAGTCACAAAAACATAGTTGCTTTTATTCACAAAACTTTGACATATGCTGCAAAAGCAGAAAAATAAATATAACGATGCAATTCACGGTAAACACGCTTTATTAATTATTTATTTACCTTCATGTAACCAGGAAGTCCCATTAAGATTAGAGATCTCTTTTACAAGAGAGACCTGCTTTATAGTCACCTGCTTGGTGTTCAGCCACAAAGACTTACATAACTCATAAACCACCGCTTCCCAGAAAACACTCTAAACAAGCCTCAAACTTTCACACAGTTTAATTAGCAGCGTAACATAACCAACTAGAAAAGCACTCAGAGACCACCAAGTCTGCTCAGTCGTTGCATCATTTCCGACGGCAGAAATCCTTAAAAATGTGTGGATCCAGACTATAAGTTGCATTACAGCCAAAATGTAATCAATTGGTCCTTGTGTCATTTCTGACCTTCCCTGAAAATTTCTTGCAAATCTATGGACGGACGGACAGACGATTGTCACATAACTCCACCGAGGCTTCGCTTCTTTGGTGGAGTAATAACCAGTTGAACATTTATCTGTCACCCTAAGCACACCTGTGCCTGACCGCTGTGATGTTTTGATGTTGATTTTCCTAAAAATGGATTAAGACATCAGATGTCAACCCAGCCCTGTGATTGTCTTTTTTTTTTTTAACCTTTGCCCCTGCCTTCCTTGTTTATTTAATGTGTTCCATGATTTCTGTGTCTGTGTTATTTTTCCTTATATTACTTAATAATTATCTTTGTGCCTGCTTCAGTTTTGAATCATTTACTTTTCTGGACTGTGTAGAACCTTATGTTTTCTGTTTGCCTGGACTCCTGTACAGGCTGGCCTCATACCAAAAGAGTTTTAAAATCCTTATGGATTTCAAAATCAGATTTCATCACACACTTAAGATGACACTTCACAGACAGCCTTCTCTCTGATGCACTGCACACAACAGGATATTCAGATTATCATTCCAAGGGGAACAGAGCACCACCTCACGTAATCTGACAGGGAAGCAGATTAAAACATTATGAAGATTATGGTGCAACAAAATGCTCTAACAATAACAATACTTTGCAGTGAGAAAAAAATTCAGAAGCATAAGGCTAAATGACTCTGGATGAGTAAAAGGATGGGGATAAGCAAGCAGCAGTTTGTCTTTTTTGACAGTTTTAGCAAGAACCGGAGGTGACCTTTAAACTAACTAGTTTATAAATCTGTCTTGGTTTTTCACCTTGGAAATATCAAACATGTTTGATATTAATTAGGGCGATCAAATCCACTGACTCTGCAAGCACTTTGGAAGGTTAAAGACTGAATCTGGACACCCATCACAATGGCAGATAATCTGGGGCCAGCATCAGTTCAGACCAAGATCGCAGACTAGATTTCTCCTTGGTAAGGTGAAACAGGGTAAATCCATCTGGAACTCCTGTGGTGCGAGCCTGGATTTAATCTAAATCACCTTTACATTAAAGTTTGCTCACATTTTTTACAACCTGCCTCTGCCTGCTGGGTCTTGTATTTAGGTCCTCTTTTGAATTTATATTTAACAAGAAGAGAAACATCAGATGATGACAAATTTAAGCAAAACACTGTCTTTGATTTGAAGCAGCTAGGGGACCATTTGCAAATTTATTATGTTGTGTATTCTTTACCATGTGCTGTCCACAATCAATGACAGAACCTACGTCACATTCAAATCACAAACTTGATGTCTTTTTTGAAGTACTGTATCTATAAATACAAATGTTTCCTCCTAAAAACAGGCATCAACTATGAGACAGAGAGGTAACTAATGACTGTAAATCCATGCAACAATTAAAGCACAATACATGGCAACCATCAATATTCAGAAAGTTTGACAGCCTGACACACCAGATGGTTTGTTACATAGAATTATTTTAGAAGTCATGTTTGGAAACTAGGCAAGGGCAGGGACTTTAACCCCTTGATGCCTGAATTTATTTACACTTAAATAAAAAACATTTTTTGTGTGTTTTTGCTTTCCAGCTGATGCTAAAATAAGTGGAAATTGTTAATTTATCTATTACACATAGAAGAGATATCTAATAATATTAACAGATATAGAATAATTAGGTCCCAAGCCGACCGGTCCTACAAGAAACCAGTGCTTGCATAAGGTTCCAAGGTACGTATTGAATATGCACAAACCGGCATTGGGGGAATGGATACACTATCTCGGCTGCAGTCTGAACGAAATTAGTATGATGCAAATTCACGACAATAGGCATCAAGGGGTTAAAAAATACCTGACCTGTGACTGGATAGGCCATCTACCATGGACCACAAGCTGATTTCAACCAATCAGATCATTAAACAGTGGACTGTTGCCACACCTAAAACATACTTGTAGCTGGCAACAGCTGGATGCTGACTGGTTAAAACTACTGTAGTTCGCTCACAAGCTTGGAGCCTGGCAAAGTGGATTCTCATGTGATCCAGTGAGAATCCAAGTGCTTTACAAGGCAGTTGCTTTGTAAAGCAACTGCCTTGTTGTATTAAGGCAGGGCAGGTCCCTAAAACAACATGCTAATTCAAATTCAGTGCAGTGCTTAATATAAAGTCCGCTACCGAGTAAAGAATGAATGTTAATACACTACCATTCAAAAGTCTGGGATCACTTAGAAATTACCTTAATTTTGAAAGAAAAGCAGTTTTTTGCTGTGAAGATAACATTAAATTAATCAGAAATACAATCTAGACATTGTTAATGTGCTAAATGACTATTCCAGCTGGAAACGGCTGATTTTTAATGGAATATCTACATAGGGGTACAGAGGAACATTTCCAGCAACCATCACTCCTGTGTTCTAATGCTACATTGTGTTAGCTAATGATGCTGAAAGGCTAATTGATGATTAGAAAACCCTTTTGCAATTATGTTAGCACATGAATAAAAGTTTGAGTTTTCATGGAAAACATGAAATTGTCTGGGTGACCTCAAACTTATGAATGGTAGCGTATGTCAGTGAAAGGAGTGATTTCTGATATAACCGAATAGAATAATGTACTGCTTTTTAAGTGACTTTGAGTGAGTGAATTTAAACTGTCAGAGTTTATAAATGATATGCCATTCCAAGGCAGAAAGCACTACACTGCCATCACAAAAAACAGACAGTGGATGGCAGTTCAAACTGAAGGTTTCCTCTTTGCAGTTTCTATCACTTGCAGCACAGCCTGCACTGCTCTAACAGTTTCTCACTGCATCACCACTAGCAGCTCTTAGAAAACAGGGCATGGGAAGTAAACAGTGTAATGACGGAAGAATAAAGTCAACCCCTTTTTACAATAGAATTCTTTGAATTAACTGCAAATACCAAAACAATGGCTTTCACCATGATGAGCTCAAACATCTTTTCTCCATTTAGGTAAAACCAACAAATGCACAATCTTGCAGGCTTAACCAGCTGTGAAATCAACAAAATGATCATTTCAGTCTGACTAAAGAAGGTGCCACTCATTTTCAATCACACAGACACACTTCCCTATGAATTCATTATAGAGGTTCACACAAAGAGCGCGCTTTTAGGTTTATTTTAGTTGCATGCTGAGCTGTTTCCCATATAAAATCTGTTCCGTTTGTGAAGCTCCTGTTCCAAATGGCACAAAACACAGCTTTGTCGAGTGATCTAGTTAAGCTGCGCAGGTTGTGACTTACCTCTGCACGAACACAGTCAATATTCCTGTTGCTGTGCAGATGAGCGGTGCACAGCAGTCAGTACGGCTGAGTGAGAGATAGCATTCAAATCCACCTCTTTATTAAAAAAGGGCGTGAATCTCTAAACCTGCACAGAGCCAACATGTCAAAACACATAAACTGCCAGGAGTCTGAAAATCTAACATGAAATAAGGCCTGCAGTGTAACGTCCAGACCAGTTACACAAGGAAAACAGGATGTCAATCAAATGATTATTTCAACGCAAATTCACCACAACAAAATCTCCTCCCTACTGAGAAACAGCCCTGATTCGCCTCAACTCTCAGGCAGCATCGTCTCACTCAGCCAGAAAACTCTCTGTAAGCACTATACAAGTTCAACGGACAAAAAAACTGTCACAGACGTTGCTTTAGATATGTACACACTCGTATTTCCTTTACTTCCACTGACTTACTGTTACACCCCTGCTGCCTATAGGGAGAGAAAGTATTTAACACAACATCGACTACCACAGAAAAAAGGAGGAACTGAAGGCAGAGGGTGCTACTCCGATAAAATATCTATCTATCCATCCATCATCTATATACTGCTTAATCCTCATTAGGGTCACGGAGGGGCTGGAGTCTATCCCAGCTGATTTAGGGTGAAAGCAGGGGACACCTTGGACAGGTCACCAGTCTATCACAGGGCTACACATAGAGACAAACAATTACACTCGCATTCACACCTTTGGACAATGTAGAGTTACCAATTAACCTCAGCATGCTTTTGGAATGTGGGAGAAAGCTGGAGTACCCGGAGAAAACCCACGCATGCACAGGGAGAACATGCAAACTCCATGTAGAAAGATCTCGCGAAAAGGGGATCTTATAGCTGCAAGGCAAAAGTGCAAACCACAAAGCCACTGTGCAGACCTCAGATCAAATAAATAATAAAGAGGACTTCTACTTACTTAGAGGCTTTACTTTTTAACACTCTACTTCTATTTTCTGAGGAAACTAAGATCCTTGAACATGTGCAGCAGAATGTTGGAAGTCTTATACCAGTCAGCTGTGTCCAGCGCCGTGTTCTTCACAGTGGTCTGCTGGGGGAGCAGCATCACAACCGGCCATATGAACAGACTGAACAAACTGATCAGGAAAGCCAGCTCTGCGGTTGGCTGCCAACTGGACTATTTTGAAGCTGTGTTGGAAAGGAGGTCATTGAATAAACCGTTGTCCATCCTGGATAACCCTGACCACCTGCCTCACCTGCTGCTAGACAGGCATCACAGCAGCTTTTCCAACGGGCAGGTCCAGATCTACCACGAGCAGATACGGAAAATCTTTCCTGCCACAAGCAATAACTCTGCTCAGTGCATCACCCCTCGCTGGCAGAGATCTCTCAGACCTCTCTGCCTTGTAGTACCTTTCTCTAGTTCTATAATTTGAAATTGCATACTTTTTGACATTCTTGTACGCTTGGACACTATTTGCAGTGTAAAACACTTTAACATACACTACCTTTCAAAAGTTTAGGATCACTCAGACACTTTCATGCTTTCTATGAAGACTCACACTTTTATTCATGTACTAACATAATTGCACAAGGGTTTTTCAATCATCAATTAGCCTTTCAACACCATTAGCTAACACAATGTAGCATTAGAACACAGGAGTGATGGTTGCTGGAAATGTTCCTCTGTACTCCTATGTAGATATTCCATTAAAAATCAGCCATTTCCAGCCAGAACAGTCATTTTCCACATTAACAATGTCTAGACCATATTTCTGATTCATTTAATGTTATCTTTGTTGAAAAAAATGCTTTTCTTTCAAAAATAAGGACATGTCTAAGTGACCCGAAACTTTTGAACTGTAGTGTAAATGTGAAAACAGTATTACATTACTTACATTCTTTCTAAGTTAAACAGTATGGAATTTGATCTCATGAACAATCAAAAATAGATACGTTTATAAGACTTTATGGGGAAAAAAAAACAGGCCCCAAAGTAGAAAATCAGTGTAACAAATGCTTTTCTTCCAAAAATAAGGGTATTTCTAAGTGACACCAAACTTTTGAACAGTAGTTTATTTATTTTATTCATTATTTATTTCTTTATTTGGTAGGGACAGTGCACGTTAATGAATGCCTATTTATACAGCAATGGACATAAATATGCTGGATTATAGCAATATCCTTTCCATAGGACATTTTGCTTTTTATGTTATTCTTATTGTTTATTTTTTATTAACTGCTCATTTTTGCTGATTTATCTGTATTTATGGTGGTGGGAACTGTACTCTTCCTACTGTAGCAACCAAATTTCCACTCAGGCTTTAATAAAGTATTTCTATTTGGATTTGTCTACAACCTAAACTGCATTTTCAAGTAAGAAACTTTATTCGAAAGATTTCAGCAACAGTCAGTGTGTTGGTAAAAATGTGGAAAAAAAATTCTCATGTTTGAATTGTAGAGAATCTGTATCTTAACATAACTGTTAAGTAACTCCCAAAATAAAACTTGTCTAATCTTTGAGCTTCTAGACGCACCCTAAACCCTAACAGAGACATGTTGAGGAATCCACCATATCTGTTTTCTCTCTGTATATGGAAACATGGGGCAATCAACGGAGGACATTCCACAGATTAACTGGACTGATGCTCACATCACACACACTATGTCAGTGTAAATATGCATAGAAGAGATAAACAGTAGGCAGCGGACAGTAAGGAAGACAGTTCACTGTCAAACTCATGGGAGCAGAACAGCATCTTAGTTTTAGAGAAAATCACACCTTTTTAGAAACAGAAAGCTCCCATAAGCCCAGTAATTGGCAACACAACAGCAGTTTAAAATTGAACAGTGTATCCACAGCAGAACAGGATGCAGGGGAGAGTTATCAGGACAGTTCTAGAAACATGATGTGTGTGCTCAGTTTCACTGACCCCCTACAGCCTCTCCTCCACACTATGACCCCTGTTGTGGAGGATTCCATGCAAATGTCGCTCCAAACCAAATAGCATTAAGAGACAGTGCATTATAAGATCCATCAAAACTGAGTGAGCATCAATGAAGACTTAATAACTCCGTAAGTGTAGTGCCTGTTTTGTGTCCAGAATGGGATAAGCTCCACACACCAATATGAGTTGTTGTGATTTAGGAATGTCACCTCAGTAATCGACCTAAATTAAACAAAGTGGCTTTTGTGGAAATGCATAAAAGAGATATTGGCAGCAACATGTTTGAAGACAGAAGCTATGAACTAATGTCTAACTAGAAATGCATGTTTTTCCAGTGGCAGGAACCTTTACTGTAGCTGTAACACATAAAGAAGCCTGGAAATCCTGTAAAGTCCACCCGAACTGAGCTTTGCTTGCACTGATTATTACTCCGCCAAGGAACGCAGCAGAGTTACGTGACAATTGGCGGAGTACTGCACTCCCTGAGTGCTTTTCTTGTTGGGCCTGTAACACAGAATACCTCAAAATGTTGTCTGAATTCTGAAGGGGAAATAATGTGTCTCGCCAGCCACATTTCCAACATGACTCTGACTGGCTCAAGGGCAGACAATAATTATGGGTCAAAACAGGGTGACACATTAGTTGCTGACTGACTAAGAGGCGACTACATCATTTATGGGACACAGCATGTTTACAGTGGCCTTGTTGAACCTGTATCTCCTCATATCACTCATACACACTGTCAGACAGCCACCCGCTGTCTGTCCAGAGGTCTCATTTGTACATATATAAATATATACTAACACCATCTGCCTTATGCTGAGCCCATGCTGTTGTGTGTAACATTGCTTGGGTAATACTTGTTCATGCCAGTTGCTTGCTCTTCTTCTGCCACATGACATCAGCGTTTACTTCTACTACTTAGATCGTCACATTCACTGAGACATATTAAACATCTAACCATTATTGTGCCTTTAATCCTGAAGAAGCATTTAAATTCAAAGCACCCGTCAGAGTGGAAATTTTTCCTTCACTCACTCAGATCTACTTCTTGTAATGAAATTAGGATATCTTTGCTTTTTCTTAGTCTAGGTGTACATTTCTGGAACAGAGCAGTTCTGGTGAGTTAGTGGACCTGTGTTTTGGGAGTTAGGTAACAATTATTGTATGTTTCTCCATTTCACTGAAAATACTCAAATAACTGAGCTGCTGGTGTCTGTGCAGCTGGAACATAAGTTGCTCATGACACGAGGCTAAGGCTATCACTAAGAGGCTAACTGTAACTAAAAAACAAATAATAACGCTAAATGTTTTATGTTATGGGCTTTAGTAGAGAGTGAAAGTGATAGAACAGAGAGAGATTAACAAAACAGCAGAACAGCAGAAAAGAGGATACAAACAGTTATTGATCTCATTGATCTGACAGTGTGTGTCACAGGGTATAGGAATTCTCATTAACAAAGAAGCGTAGTTGTGAATGACAGATTCCCTCACTAGTACATGCTGTTAGAATGGCATATTTAATGTATGTCAGTTCTAATTTTGGTTATACTGCTTTCTTTATTATCAACAACCCACACTAGCCCTGAGAAACTCATATCAGTCGATCCCTAGCATTTACATTTGTTAACAAATCTGTTAATGCATTCTAACCTGGAGGTCCCCTGTACCAGGACTATGCTGTATGTTTTATGAAAACTTAACCTGTTGTTTCGAAGGTCACAAAGCCTTACACTGTCCTTGAAGAGGCAGCCCTTAATTATGATGGCTAAAACAGATACAGCATTGTTGTGCTACATTTCAAGTTGCATCAAATTTGGTAGAGTTGCAGTTGGGAATTTATAGAACAGTCTCAATAGCATTAGGATCACTGACTTCCTGTTCAAAGGGTTATTCACGCCACGATTATTACTTACAAATGTCTGTCTGTCTGTTCGCAACATTATTCAAAAAACGGACTGGAAAAAAATTTCAGGGAAGGTCAGAAATGACACAAGGACCAAGTGATTAGATTGATGTGGCTTATAGTCTGAATCCACGGATTTGTTAAAGATTTCTGTATCATTGCAAGATAGCGCCACAGCATCACTGTAACTATGACTACAAGTGAGCACTACATCAGCTGCCTGCTGACGATCACATGATTGCGATCCTACTACAAATCCACCACTGCAGACTAATCGGGACTTATCCGTCGGAAATGATACAAGGAACAATTGATTAGATCGTGGGGGTGTTTCTGAGTCAATACCCGCTGCCTGTTACATATTTAAGTCACGCGATTTGGTATCCATATATAATGTACACATGCATAACACATGCCTGTGCTCAGTGCAAAGTTATTTTGTTTGTGGGAGACACGGAGACTTACTTATTAGTCTCAAAACCAGTACAAAAACAATAAGGAGGCACGTACATGGATACTGGTAATCTACAGTGTTTGCTTAATTAGTCAGTAGCTGCAATGGCCAATCAGCACACTTCATATAACCAATCAAAGGAGCAGAGCAATCAACCACTGTCCTGCCTCCAAAGTTTTAAAAGTCAACATGATGAGTGAGTTTCGAGCAGCTAGGAGCGTGTGAAGATACTAAAGTAAGCACTCAACATAACCTCATTCTGCAGCACAGAAATCTCCCTCACAAGGATGTTTTTTCCACTCATAGACAAATTGGGCCTTTTTTGTTTAACAGGAACATCAACAGAAATGTAGAAATGGCAGTTTATAGGTCTACAGGGCGGTGCTGTACATACTGAAGCATTGAGAGCACTCGATGGCTCATTGTTGCTCAGGAACACTTGGACGTGTTGACAGAAGGCGGTGGTGGGGATTAAACCACCAACCACTGTAATTAATCTGTTTAGACATGATTTATAAACCTTTTGATAATAGTGTTTCTAAGTTCAGTTTGTTCTTGTCCTTGGTGTGTCCCTTATTGTTTGAACAAGATCCAAGTCCAAAAAAATTATTCAATGGTCAATCTACCGCTGTTCTTGGATTCCACATCAGGGTAGGACACATTTTCCTACACCTAAATTAATAATAAGGCTGTCATATCATGTCAATTGTCTCTGCTGACCTGGGAGTACTGTGCTCTCTGAGTGCTTTTCTAGTTTATTTTAGCTGCAGATGTGGTATCAATGGCAACCACTAATATTCTGACATTATTTTCTTGAAATAAAACTGAATTGGTGGTTGATTTTTTATCAGCCAGTAATAGCTGATGCTGCACAGTGATCAAATCCTGGTTCTTATTCATTTAAAAAAATCGAATTGAAATCATTCAGACTATAGAAAGAAATAACTCGTCTCACCTGCTGCTTTTATTGTTACTAGAGTGGAAATTATTCTAAATCTGCCTGAATAAACAGCACAGGTAAAGTCTGGACACACCTACTCAATCAAGGGTAAAAAGGGTAAAAAAAAAAAAAAAAAAAAAGAGAAGAAAAAACTATGTCAAATATTTCACATTTTTCAAAATATAGTAAAGAGTGGCAGTATACACAACTCAGTCTTAAACAAATGCGCCCTCTCAGGCACACAGCCATAGCCTGCAATCTTGTCAGCACTCACTAATTAATAGTCATCTTGTTTATTGAGGGGCAAAAGTGTTCCAGCTCAGCTTAACATGTTTAGAAAATTAAAAAAAGGTAATCATCTCATCTGTGAGTAGTCGGTATATTTTAGGTATATTAGTGTTTCGGAGTAGCTGGATTAGTTTGATTTACCAAACTGTTGCATTCCTACATGAATCTAAAATATTCCTTTTATAAAACTGCATGTAAGACATAGCATTCCTTAAAGTCACATTGAAACATTATCAGTCATGACTGAAACACATTTGAAATCGGTCAATTTTCCATCAACACTACAGGATGCAAAGAAAACCAAGAAAAATAAAGGAAAAGAAAACCATGAAGCAGACTTCTGGCTCACTCACCCTGCCCTCTGTGGCGGTAGGTCGGCCATAACGGTTGAACACATGTGCTGGATCCTTATGATAAGCCTTCAGAAAGGATTGCGGTGTGATGTTTCTACAAATGGAACATACAAGGTGGCAGTTCAATACAGGTGTCACTGTGACAAGTCTGAATTGTTGAACATGATGCTGCTCATACGAGGCTTACCATTGGATATTGTTGAAGGAAACTAAAGGGCTCGTCAGCAAAGAGTCAGTGGCTAACAAGAAATTGATAGTGTATTCTGACATTTTTTTTGTCAACAGATACTATTGTGGACCTATGAGTCTGGATGTGCTTTGAAAACTCATCTCCGATTTAGGTTTTCAGCTGGGTGCAGTACAGTATGTTTGAAAAGCAAGTTGCCTCTGGTCATATCATCCAGTTAAAACTCAAATTCAGGATACCTGTAATTACCTTTTGACTGGGTAAAATTTCTGTTCAAATGTCTACAACATCATTTTGACCTGTGAAAACTTAAATTAATGCACCTAAGAAGACAATATAAATATTTTTAAGTGGATTTTTAAATTTGTCTGCATATACACTACCAGTCAAAAGTTTGGACATACCTTCTCATTTGATGTTTTTTTTTTTGTTTGTTTTTACTACTTTATACGTTGTCGATGCATACTGAAGACACTAATACTATGATCAAGATATATGGAATTATGTACTAAACAAAAAAGTGTGAAATAAGTCCAAGCATGTTTTATATTTTAGATTCTTCAAAATAGCCACCCTTTGCTCATGTGAACCCCACACCATTACTCAAAAACGGATTTGGATGAAATTTTCAGGGAAGGTCAGAAATGACACAAGGACCACCTTATTAGATTTTGGCAGTGATGCGGCTTATAGTCTGGATCCGCAGATTTGTTAAGGATTTCCCATTGGGACAGTGGCGCGGCGTCTGATAGTGGCACTGTGTCACTGTAACTATGACAACAAGTGAACGCTACCTCAGCTGCCTGCTGACGATCACATGATTGTGATCCTGCTACAAATTCACTGCTGTGGACTTATCAGAAATGAGACAAGAAATGGATTTAATTGTGGGGGTGTTTCTGAGTCCCATCAATTCCCACCGCCTGTGACATATTTAGGTCCTGCCATTTGGTAACCATACAAAACACACGCCTTTGCTCAGCGCAAGGTCAGGGAATGGACAGGCTTGGCAGAGTGCTTTTCTTGTTCCATATGTGTTCATTCAAAGTTTTAATGCGTTCAGTGAGAATCTACAATGTAAATAGTCATGAAAATAAAGAGAAACCATTAAATGAGAAGGTGTGTCCAAACTTTTGAGCGGTAGTGTATATGTACATTTATATATTATGCACGTGTCAATCTGTCAGTCATTCTGTCCTACATTATAGTAATTTTGGAAACACACACATTCATATATTTGAGTGCAATAGTTTAGCTGCTCAGTAGTGCAACAACAGGCCCTCACCTGACATCCTCCAGGTTGTAGTAGATGTTGCGACAAGTGTCTTTGATGTAGATGGCCATGTTAGGAGACTGCAGCATCTTTAAAGTGAGCTGATGGGGGAAGGCGGTGACAAACAGAGCCCGCAGAGTGTCCTGAGTGCTGATTTCAGCAGGCATCCTAACCTGCTTTGTCTCCTCTCCGTACTGCAGGTACAACACACCTAGCAAAGCACACACAGTGAGTATATGATGTCCAACATGACTGCACAGTGTGAAGGTACTGACACATGCACCACGTCTGACATATGAGAGCTAGACTACAAGCATCTGACCACTTCTTATGCTAATAAACTGATCCAGCACTGCACTGTGCTGTGTTTTTTTCTATCAAGAGATACTCTCATACTCAGGGGCCACTAGAAATGTTTCATACTTGAAAATGACACTGTTATTTGAATAAAGTTTAAAGACAAAGTACAGTGCTCATAACTCCGTGTCCTCTGTGATATACTACCATCATCCATTATCTTAATCCAGCACAATACACTTGCTGGCCTCTCAGTGAGGTAAGGAGAAAACAGCATAAAATAAAACCTTGAATAATGAAAGTGTAATATAAAAACTAAAGTCACAACCACTGTTCCCTCTAAGCTGCGCGCGTGCGCAATTGCGCACTGCTGACACGGTCTCCGCGCACAGAAAATCTGCGCTGCGCACACAAAAACAATCCAACCTAAATTGTAAATAAAATAAACACGTAACAATTTATTCTGTGCTATTTTTCAATGTGAGTCAGGGAGTGACCGGTGACTGGCTGCTGAAGCCAATGATGCGATTCACATACGTATTTACCATAGACTGTATATAATGGTATTTACGCAGCTAATCAACGTCAGGCATCCTTATGTGCAGCCACCGTTGTTCTCATAGATATGAATGAGTAGATAGGACACGCCCCTTTGAGCTGCGGCTACAGCGAGGCTAAGCTAGTGGGAGCAAAGTTTCAGTGCATTCCGTTGATGTAGATGGCGTGAAAACGGAAACAAGTATGCCGTCTCACTGTGCTGCATACAATTACACACTGCGTCGTACGATTGAGAAAGACAGTCTGAGGACTGAAATCTTCTAAGTTCCTGAGTAGTTCTCTGTTAGTTTGAACCTTCAGACAGTCTGAGGACTGAAATCTTCTAAGTTCCTGAGTAGTTCTCTGTTAGTTTGAACCTTCAGACAGTCTGAGGACTGAAATGTTAAAAGTTCTTGAGTCGTTCTCTGTTAGTTTGAACCTTCAGACAGTCTGAGGACTGAAATGTTAAAAGTTTCTCAGTACTTCTCTGTTAGTTTGAACTTTCTGGTTAACAGAAGCCTTAAAACTTGTGACCATGAGTCTTGATTTCACATTTAGACCATCCATCTGAGTTCTTCTCAGACCTTCACCTGTGGGTTTTTTAGAAATCCTCAACAAACTTTGATTCTCTTCACTGAACAGTAAAGTTTGTGGAGATCAGAAGGTAACATTAGTTTGATCCATGCCTTCAACTACTAGTAGACTTTATAAAGCAGTTTTCTGAAATGAGTTCTTAGTAAATCTATCCACAATCAAACCAAGAACATAGAAAGAGGAAATGTTTGAAGAAACAACTTGATGTTTTCGTTTCAGACTAGAAAACGCTTTAAGACCTTGATCTGTTTTTGCTCTTTTTGATCGTTTTATTGTCTCTTCTGTTTAATTTGATCTTCTAAAGTCTAACTGGTGTCTTTTGAAATGTTTGGTCTTTAGTTTGATTCTTCTTAAACGTTTAGTTTTGCTCTTTTCTCACCTTTTATCCTTTTCTAATGTCTGATTTGATTTCCAAATGTTTTGTCTTTTTAATGTTTAATTGTTTTTTCCAAATGTTTTATCGGCTTGTTTGAGTTTCTTTTTCTTTCCCAATATTTAATGTTTCGATTAAATCTTGAAGGTTTTTCTTTTTAAATGTTTTACCTCCTTTTAATGTTTAATTTTCTTTTTAAATGCTACATTGTATTTTCTGTGTAATTCCTATTTGAAGTTCTATTGTCTTTAAGATGTAATTTTCTAATTAAACATTACATTTTTTAATTAAATGATGTTTCGTCTTTTTTTTTGTGCCTTTTTCAGCTTTTCACTGGTTCGGCATAGTGAGAAACAGACAAAAAATGGGGGAAAACATGCAGCAATGTGCCACGAGCGGGACTCGAACCCGAACCTCTGCGTCAGGGACCAGCCTCTGTGCATGGGTCACCCGCTTAACCCACTGAGCTATACGTAGACACATGCCTTTTCCTTTTAAAGGTTTAATGATCTAATTAAATGTTTTGCACTTTTTAAAGGTTTAATGATCTAATTAAATGTTTTGCACTTTTTAAATGTTCAATAGTCTTCTCGTTGAATTGTATTTTTTAAATGTTTAATGCTGGAAAATATTTTATCTGTACTTTTGAATATTTGTATTTTAAAAATTTTGTATAATTTCATAATGACATGTATTGTATCTTGTCGAATTATCTCATTCAATATTTTTGTCTGTTTAATAGAGTTAAATATTAAATTACATTAAATTATATTAAACAGACAAAATATTGAATGAGATAATTCGACAAGATACAATACATGTCATTATGAAATTATACAAAATTTTTAAAATACAAATATTCAAAAGTACAGATAAAATATTTTCCAGCATTAAACATTTAAAAAATACAATTCAACGAGAAGACTATTGAACATTTAAAAAGTGCAAAACATTTAATTAGATCATTAAACCTTTAAAAAGTGCAAAACATTTAATTAGATCATTAAACCTTTAAAAAGTGCAAAATATTTAATTAGATCATTAAACCTTTAAAAACACAAAACATTTAATTAGATTATTAAACCTTTAAAAAGACAAAACATTTAATTACAAAATTAAATGTTTAATTAGAAAATTACATCTTAAAGACAATAAAACTTCAAATAGGAATTAAACAGAAAATACAATGAAGCATTTAAAAAGAAAACTAAACATTAAAAGGTGGTATATGTATATACAATTTAATTGTATTTAATGTTTAACTCTATTAAAAAGACAAAATATTGAATGAGATAATTCAACAAGATACAATACATGTAATTATGAAATTAAACAAAATTTGTAAAATACAAATATTAAAAATTACAGATAAAATATTTTCCAGCATTAAACATTTAAAAAATACAATTAAACAAGAAGACTATTAAACATTTAAAAAGTGCAAAACATTTAATTAGATCATTAAACCTTTAAAAAGACAAAACATTTAATTAGATTATTAAACCTTCAAAAAGACAAAACATTTAATTACAAAATTAAATGTTTAATTAGAAAATTAGATCTTAAATTTCTTAAATCTTTTTAATAATAAAACTTTTCAAAAGTTTTATTGTATTAATTTTTTTCCTTTCATTTAATTGCTTTTTGTTATGTAGTTTATTTCTTCAATCTTTTTTCTGTCAATATTTTAACCCCAACCTTAAAAATGAAATAAACGCTTTAATCACAATGAAAATACTTCTGTTGTCACAGTCATGAGTTAGTCAATTATTCAGTTTATCAATTCAACTTTATTTGTTTAGCACCTTTTACACAGATGACAAAACTAAACAAGCAAAGAGAAAAAACTATGCTAAAACTGTGATTCAAAGTCAAAAACATTTTCAAAAAAAAAAAGATTTAACATGGTAATAAAATATGTTGTGTCCAGGGGATGGAGGGAGTTTATTGAAGTCTTCTTGGGCTCACATGGGAAATCATTTAAAATATAAACTTGATATTCAGTCTAAGGAAACTGCAGAGCGACAGAAGAACCAACAATATCTCCTGTTTTCTCCTTTAATGAGTTGCTCTTCTTGTGCTTTCAGACCAAAGAACTACAGACTCTTCACAACCTGCTCAAACTCTTGGTACAGGACCTCACCACACGGGTCAAGAAGGTTTCCGTCTCATTTCTACTCTGAAGCTCACCTTCTCCTGCTCAAACTGCTGACAAATGTTTCTGCTGCTCTAAAGTCTGGTCTCCAGAACTTCCTAAAAACTCTCAAAGTCTCTTCTGCTGCAGGTTGCTTTGTAGAACTGTTGCAGAAAACCTCACTAAACCACATGGAGGGGCCTCAAGATAGTCGTCCAAATGAAACCGTAAAAAAACCAAACTAGCACAACCCAAACGCTAAAGTCTCCTGCAGCCTACCAGAGAACCTCTGAGAACAGAGAATCAGGACAGGAACTCTTACCTTCTGGACAACCAACATTGGTTCTCAAACCAGAATACAGAATGTGTCTGCCCAAAAACCTCTGAAGACTCACTACAGCCAAGATAAAGACACAACTCAGCTGCACCAAATCCACTAATCACTGCACACATTAGCACCATGTGCTAACTGTGGCTAAAGAACCTCATTTACCAAGACAACTATCTGGTACAAAGCCCTAAAACACACCAAGAAACACATTAAAGACGATTTTACTGCTGGAAGCTGCAAGCCAACGCCTAAAGAACAAACTAAAGCAACGGAGCCAAATCCAGTTTAGTGGTGGAGAGAAGCAGAGGAAATGTTTGTCTGCAGCTAAATAAATCAGGAAGACACTGAGCTGCTCAGGTGTTCCTGATAAAACCAATCAGCCACCTGGACAGCCAATAGGAACACAGCTTCCTGGAAGTCCAGAGGGCTGGGTTAGTCAAGGAAATTTAGTTTAAAGTTGGAGCAGAAAGTTAATAAATAAAGTTGAAAACCACCTTCTGATACCTGAAATCTCTGAGTTTTCACACAAAGAACACCTGAACATGTCAAACTGGCTTCATAGTAGAACCATCATTGTAAAAACGTCATAGTATGGTGTGTTGCTCAAAAAACATTACGACCTGGCTGTCAGGGGACAAACATGTAAGAAACATGAGAACAGAGAGAACCCAACCAGTAGGTCACAGTTTATCATCCCCCAGTCACCTCCTGAAGTCCATATGGTGAGAGACATCAGTATCTGGTTGTTAATTTACCAGAGGATGCTTATACTCATGCTGATGTGGTCTGTACTACAGCAGGCAGATGGGTCCCCCCACATTAGAGCCGGGTTCTGCTCGAGGTTTTTTTCCCTGTTAAAAGGGTGTTTTCCTTGCCACTGTCGCCTTTTGGCTTGCTCTGGTGGTCAGGCATATGGGTTCTGTAAAGCGTCTTGAGACAATTTGACTGTAATTGGCGCTATATAAATAAGATTGAATTGAATTGAATTGAATTGAATTGAATTGAATTGAATTGAATTGAATTGAATTGTTTTTTTGTTTTTTTCAAAATGCTTTTTAGTTTTTAGTAAACATTTAACAGCCTGTATGTAATCAATAAATGGCCTTTGCCTCTCTTAAGAAAAACTCACTCAGAACTCTGATATGTTAACAGTACTAAATAAATCAATAAATACATGCATACACACAAAAATAAGTTAATACATTAACTGTGTTGTTTTTGTTTTTGCAGAACCCAGTATTGCTCACTGGTTGGTCATTACATTTTGTTAGTTTGATTTCACTGTTTAAAATGATGCCACCTCTTTTCAGACAGAACCTGTGATAATAAAACAATACAAAATCTTTAGTTCCGTGTTAATAAATCACTTAAAGCTTGAAGTATGGCTAAATGCTTTTTTCAAAATTAAATATATCACTCCTTAGGTGGTAGTGGCCCCAAGTTCAGTAAAGTTGGAAAGATATTCACAGATTCGGACTCCCAGCATCAATAACTCGTTAGATATAGGTTGTCAAAACATAAACGGTGCCTCTTTCCCATTGTTGCAAGGCAGACAGTGTGCTACAAGCCCAGTTTTATCAAAAGTAGCTGTCTTTCAAGCTACAGGAATAACATTGGTGTCTATGGAGTGAACAGGGTCCGTCTGCAATTTGCAAAATCGCTGCAACAGTAAAGAGAGACAAATATTCAAGAACTTCTCTCTTCACTCTTGTAGTGTCACTAAAATCACTGCAGCCTTCAACTGGCTCCTGTTGACAAAGTGTTTTAACAGAAATGTAAATGCTGTAATTTGATTCTTTTCATGAACCATGTAACTTGAATGGATGCGATGCTGGTGTGACCACAGTGCACACGTCTGATGTTGCTCACAGCGGTCCAAGGGACGCTCAAGGAGTTTGTGTGTTTGCTCAGACTCAGGAAAAATTAGAGGGAACATTGGTCACAACCATCACAAAGACGTGATTTGATTGAAGAATCTTTTTTCTATTGCTATTTAAACATTCACACTTGTGTTGTTGAGTTATTCAGGCTGATTAGACCTGCTTTTAGCTTGAAGTTGAACAGAGTCAAGCCGAGTTCACTGGGGTCACTCAGAGAGATTAAGAGAAAAGAAACAAGAAACACACAAAAAACGTGTGTGGATGTATTAGTTCCGTTTAGTTTTCTGTTAAAGTACATACATCTGACAGCTAATTTATATGGTGAGCTCTCTGGTAGCAGCCTGCATTTTGACTTTTCATACCAGTAGACGTACGTAAAAGCAATTTTAGTAATGATGGCACATTTCAAACAATTTTTTTGGTGTGTTTTATGGTTGTAAATTTGGAGATGTAAAATAAACCATGTTAAGATATGAAGACATTTAATTCTTCCATTCTTTAAGCTCCCCCATGACTAATTAGCCTCTCACCTTTGCAAGTAAGTAAAAATTAGTCAGGTGCTATGTAACAACTAAGTAACCAATAGACATCCAGCTTAAGCTGTCAATCACAGACAGAGATAACGTCTTCCTGTGGGGGTGGAAGCAACATCTCCTTATTGGTTTTCAGAGCAAAAGCAGTCTGTTTAAAACAGTTTTAATGCCAGGGGTCATACAATTACAGTGAAATAAAAATAAATAAATAAATAATTGCACTATTTTGAGCTGAAAAACCACATGACATTTGGTGCTGATATTTGGGATTGATTCACTTCCTGAAAAGAGGAACAGTATAAACCTTGAAAGTGACCAGCCACAATCGTGTCAAAAGGTTTCTTATAAAAAAAGTTTATAAAAAAAATAAAGCCATGTTGCACTGGAAGTATAAACTGACAAAGAAACTTCACATATTTCAATCTGCGATAGTGGGCAACTGCAAATCTACACCAAAGGAAACTGCGCGATGCGTGCTTGCATGTACGTGTGCATGTTTCTACCTACCAAGCGATCTCTCTCTTGTTTCACTGTTCGAGCGACTCACGGGTAAACTTGCTCTGGCTTTACAGCCCCTTGTAAAGGGGACCGATGGGGGCAGCACATCCCCATCGGACATGGTCTCCGAAGCTAGAGGGTCCTGCTCTTCCACCAAGTCCGACACACCTGTGCAAGGAGGACTTTCAGAAGGTCGGGGACTCCTCACCTGGATGCAATGAAGACAGAGAAAACACTGAGGTTATGTGGAACGAGGGAGTAGTATTTCTGCTAAAAGTAGAACTTATATCAACGTTAGGACACTGATTGATGCATTCTTAGGGAAATACTTCAGAGTCAATATTGTCTCTGAATTCTGCACACAGGTTCTTCAATCTCATGGCTTAGTTCTTGCTCTGATATGCATTATCAAAGCATAGTGGATGGTGGTTTTGCAAGACTTGGACAGTGTTTACTAATGATCACTTCAAATTTCATTTTACCTCCACCCATTTTCTATTTCTGCTTGATCCTGAGCAGGGTTGTGGATGTAGGGTGTAAGGTAGCAGACACCCTGGATGGGTCCATTAGTGTGACTCACTGGATGAAGGTTGTGGGTCCAAGCCTGCCATTGGCTGATTTCAGCCAGAATTCTCCCGCCCTTTCCACTATCTCTGTGTTACTGTTTTCTTCACCCCAGAAAACAACAACCGTAACCTCAAGGCAGTGACCTACCACATTGAAAGAGAAGCTGAAACTGGCAAGGATTTAGATTGTTCAGAAAGACGGCTCTGCTCTAAGACTGTTGTACTAGTCTACTACTCTTTTAGTGGATTATTCCTTTTAATCTCAGTGCCTCACTCCTGGCATGCAGCTGCATATTTCATTTATCCCAGCCCACTTCGGCCTACTCTGTCTTTGTGGTTCACCACCCGCCTTGTACTCTACTGATCTAGTGCTTATTGAACATAACTGGCGAATCTGATGTCCACTATATATATGCGCACATGCCTGCATGTATGTGTTGTGTGTGCATTTTGAGTCCCTATTTGTATATGTGTAAAACAGTGAGTTCATCTCAGGTGAGTGGTCTGATGTGGATTTCCTCTTGGCAGTCTCACGATGTGACACGGTCCTGTAAGTACACGCTCATCTATGCACGACTACTGAACTGATGCGTGAAAGGTGACGTGCACAAAAAGCATACACATAGAAACACACACTCGGGCATTCGTATGCAGGTGTTCATAATCATCAAGTCACTAGGGGGTTTTAATGGTGTGAGTGATCAATGTATGTCCCATATAACACCACAGGAGTAAGACTTGAAGTGCATTTGCATTTTTGTGTGCAAACAAGGTGCGTCAAATGTTATGTGTGAAGAATCCCTTTGAAAATAAGCATTCCAAAAATTACAGATGTGTCCACTAAGGTAGTCAGTGAAGACGGCATTGTCAATATATGCCAAGTAACCACAGACTAAAGACCATCTATTGAGACTACTGGACAGATTTGCCTTTGCAACAGTGGAATCTGCATTAATCTCCAAATTCATATAAATGTACGGTGCTAAATAAATTTATTAGACCACCACCCAGTTGAAGATGCTTGCCACCGCTGGCCAAAATAACAGTATTGCTGATTACCAAAATATTTTTTTTATGTTTCTGTCATGGCTAATCTGCCAGTATGTGCAAGCTCTTTAATCAAAATTATATCTTTAATGCTAAACTATAATTACTGTTGTTATCCATGAATTTTCAAATTTACAGTTTTTCAGAAAAGCAGAAAAAACTCTTAAAGCACATCATTATTTTTTGATTGAGATGCCAAATTGCAGTTATTTGCTGGCATTCCTGAGCAGAAAATAATAATTTTAGTGGTTGTATGTTATTCTTGATTAATTTCTGACTTCTCAGAGAATTCCAGTGCGGTGGCTCAAATTTGGGTATAAAAACGTGAATTCAGTTTGAAATTCCTCAAGCAAATCATTAGTCACAATTATCTCCAAGTGAAATCCAAAATTGCAACAATCCATTAATATGGGGGATGGGTAAAACGCCATGACCTATCTTGTGACACCATTACCCACTTCAAAGTGCTTTATATTTTTTTGCGCACTTGAGACATGTACAAACATGAGATCAATTCAGCAGCAAAGCTTTTGACAGAATCACAAACTATGTTGCTACTCAATGTACTGACATTTATTTTCCCTTGAGGTTGCTGAGCAAAAAAAACAAAGTATCATTCACAGTCTCTAGTTTATGCCGGGCTTTTTGTTCTTAAATCATGTATCTAGCCAAGAGAGAAAGCCAGTGTGCAGCTTCATCCTCAGTTCCTTTCAGCAAGGATAGTGTCAAACAGAGGCATTTAAGGTGCTCCAACCACACAGCAGTCCGGGGAATGGTCAAAGTTTTTGGATGCCTCATCTGTTCACATATCCAAAGAAACTAGGATGTTGCACATTCTACGTCAGACAGTTGTCGGGACAGGCAAAAGTGAATTAGCAGCCACACAGCTAGCTCAGGCACCAGTGTCAAACAAGTCCTGTGCCAGCTGGCCAATTCTATCAACACACACCGTTTGAATCTGATGTCAAACTTTTTTCAAACTTTCAATTTTGCCAGTAATTGGGTTACAGTCTCCTTGTTCTCCCCATTTGGTGTTCTTGAAAAAGCGTCAGTCAGCTGACGCAGCACACGTGCTCCTGCAGCTGCAACAATTTGTTGAGCTTGCAACAATCAAAATCTTATAACTTTTGCCACGTTTTTCAAACATGAAAGCCACTGACATCATTCCCTCTATCTCCAATGTCACCAAATTTCCCTGAGATGACTTGGCCTTGGACAATGTACACAAAAACAAAAAGTATTTGTCCCCTTTTATGAGTCTTACCAGTTTCAATGACACTAAATATCCTATTTGATTCATTACTAGGCAGATGGTAAATTTGTGAAGACTAGAAAAGAGTGTTGTATAGTTAAAGAAAAATCCTTTCACCTTGGGCTTATTTGTACTATAACAGAAAACTATAGTCAAAAAATTACAAAAAGTACTATTAGAGCCAGGGAGTTTTGGAGATATCAGTGTTATTGCACTTCAAAGTGCTGCCACACTGGCATCACTTTTCAGTCTATGATGCCTAAACACAAGCAATTTGCTAAACAAAAGCTTTACAAAACATTGAAGTACAGAGTCAGCAGGAATCCTTAAACCGCATCTACAGCTGATCTGAGCCTAGTTTCCGTATACAAGGCAAATGCCCAAATGCTGAGCACCTGCAGCACATCACATGTTGACAGACATGTAGACACACACATAGCAAGGAGCCTGTGGTTGACAAAAGTCAAAGTAAACAGCTCCTGTATACACAACACAGAGTAACACAGGGTTTAATGGCTCTTATCCAGGTTGTTTTCTCCTGACTAGATCCTTGCTTGTGTTGTGTCTACTCTCAGCTAAACATTACTTTGGATAAAAGCATCTGCTAAATTGTAACTGCAATTGTAGAATTTTAGAATTGTAGCAGAGTAGTTGTCATACTCAAGTGAGGGTTAAATTGACACTATTTTGGTTCAGAAATATGTCTAAAGCACTAAATTGAAACTGTCAAGTACTAAAAACCCCATAAATCATTAAATGTTGTCAGATTCAGAATCCCATTGAGTAAATCAGCATTTTGTTATCCAGCCTTCCATCCTTTGATGAAAGAATGCCTGCTTCCTGCACACACCTGTGATCCTGAAACAAAACCCAAAGCTTCAAATATCTCTATCAGTGTTATATATTTGCTGTTTTAATTTTTTTTAAGACTCTCTCCAAAAACATCAGTATGAAAAAGATGAACTATTTATCCCCTCTGTGTGACATTGTTAAAAAAAAGTCAGACTCATATACAGTGTGTGGTGTAAAGAGTCATAGTATCAACTATTAGGTCTAGTGACAGCAGGTCAAGAGGTGAAAAAGGCTGTCATGGTCCCCTTCCAAAAAATGAAACAGTCCACTGCAGGGTCATCTGCACTGTTAAGTCTCTGCGGTTCACACACTAAAGAAAGTGTAAATTCTAAACTTATTCTTGTTGTACAATGTGAGTATAGCTCATAGACTGTATAAACAAAGCCACTGCGACATCAACTGTTGGTTTCCTAGAAGACAGCATATTTATAAAAGAGGACAAACCTGGAAAGCAGTGAGGAGCATGAATGACTGTGAGCCTGAGGACACACTGCGTCACCTTTACCTGCTGCTGCTGTGTTTACTGACACTGCTGCGACCAACGTTAGTGTCCATAAGTCCAGGTAAACTCTACAGGCAAGTGTTAAAAGTCATCTGAGTCACAAAAGCTTGTACTCTTGTCCAGATCTGGAATATTACATGTAAAAGGAGTAACTTACATTACTGTACCTGAAGTTACTGTATGTAAATTGGTTCAAACTTGAGGTCAAACCTGTTCTAACATGGTGTCTTCAAGTTGTTCTGCAAGTCTCAGGTTACATTTTCATGCTTAGTGAGTGTTAACGGTGACAGTGCTTCAAAATTGGGTTCGTCATCATCCTGGATAAGTTTTCTGTTAGCTGTAACCAAAGTTTCCTGTTGATCAGGTGTAATGGATCAGTAATGTTATTACAGTTTTAAACTGTTGCGGTCTCGACTTGCTTTCAAGTCATGATCAGCAGATAGAAATTATTGCTAATTATACACCACAGAACACTGTTGCTGATGAATATGTTCTCCCAGTTCAATAAATGAAGCTCAGTTCACTTGTGTGAGATTATATTACCATTCTTTAGTTCAGCATCAGTGTCAGACTGTGGCCTGTTTTTAGAAGTTTGTTCATTTCGCTGACATGTATGTTTTGGAGCCAGCGCCTGGAGGCACATAGTGCATGGGAGCATATGCATGTGAGTGAAAAAAATGTGAATGAGGTGTAGAAACTGTGTGTATATTGTATGTATGTATGTATGTATGTATGTATGTATGTATATAAAATATAAAATACGCATAAAATATAAAATATGTATAAAACAGACTGCCAGCCTGTAAAAATACAGTTCAATACATACAGTCTTTGAGTTACTGTAGATAGTTTCCATCCATCCATCATCTATCTACCACTTAATCCTCATTAGGGTCATGGGGGTCTGGAGTCTATCCCAGCTGACTTAGGGTGAAGGCAGGAGACACCTGGACAGGTCACCAGTCTATCACAGGGCTACATGTAGAGACAAACAATCACACTCACATTCACTCCTATGGACAATTTAGTGTTACCAATTATCCTCAGCATGTTTCTGGACTGTGGGAGGAGGCCCGAGTACCCAGAAAAAACCCACGCATGCAAAGTCCATACAGAAAGATCTCAGGCAGAGATTTAAACCTTCTAGCTGTGAGGTGACAGTGCAAACCAACATGTCTTTCCAAAAACAGAACCGCTGTTACTCTGAACAATCCACATCAGTGTGTCCACTTTCAGTAGGGTTACTCCTGAAAAAACAGTTTCTTTTTCTACTGTCTGTAGTCTGGTCTATGAATCTTGACTGCACTGGGCAAGGGCTCCCACTTACCAAAAGTTGAAAACCCCCAATATACTCAGTTCACTGTGATGTGTGACAAACAAAAGCATCAACTTCTCAAAACTGTAAAGATGGAATTGGAATTATTCAGCATTTTTGCTTAAAATGTCACTAAAACAAATAATGGCTCCATTTTATTTTAGTGTTATCTAAATAAATTTCTGCCATAGTGGCTAATCAATGAAGATACTAATCAATGCACTGCTTGATTCATAAGTAGTCAGTAATGAACACCTGTGATTACGAACTCATTTAAAATAGTGCAGAATTTCATGTACCGCCACTGAGCACGTATTACTAAGTAATTTAAAGCTCTAAATGCATTGGCATAAAAAAGCAGAACTATTGCTTTTGGGTTGATCTATACACCGCTTAATCCTCATTTAGGGTCACAGGGGGCTGATGTTTTTGGACTGAGTCGCATGCATGGGGGAGAAAATGCAAACTCCACATAGAATGATCACAGGCCAGGACGCAAACCAGGGATCTTCTAGCTATGAGGCAACAGTGCTAACCACAGATCGACCATGCGGCCTGGTTTGGATGATTCATCACTTTCTATTTAAGGTGGCCAAAGTGAATCAAATCTAAAACTCACAGCATTCTTTTACAACGCTGCATTTGGACACTTGCAGTGAACCTAAGACCCAATAAGTCCAACCCAAAAGGTTTTGCTCCACTGGGCGTGTCTTTGAATACCATTCATGACAGCACAGTCATTCAGTGTGTGCATTAGTGATAATTGCTGCTACAGGTGTCTCTTGGACAGGGCCCATCACAGTCATTACATACATGGGCAGCTCAAATGACTGCAATTATCTGAGCTGACCATGATCATTTTCTAAAACTGTTAGACTGCTTTCTATCACCTGTATAAAAACAGCTGTGTGAAACCAACAGAAATGTCACATTTCAATCATTATTTCCACATAATTTTTTAGGTTAGGTTTTTGTCAGGAACTTCAAAGTTTGAGCAATGTGTCAGAGCTTCATTAGCTTTTAAGACTGTAAAGGATTACACTGTAAGAAAAGTCAAGAACTGCTATCAGGAACTGTGAACTGCCAACAAGTCCAGGGCTGTGTAAATAACAACTCACCGACCATCTCAAAGTTAATCTAACTCACGTGTACACAGTCAAAAACACTCTAAGAAGATATCAAAGCACTACCAGCTTGCTGTTTCCAATGTCATTATCGGAAGACAAGGCATGATGTGGAAAAGCAAGAAAACTTTTAGAAAAAACTGCATGTTTTTTTTAAGCTAAAATACTCGTTAGGCTGCAGAGGAGCTGCAGGAAAGTTCAGCTGATAAAGAAACAGTGGAGCATCAGTCACCATGCAGCAGTGATGCACAAACAAGGTCTACAGCCATCAGAAGAAAATCACCTCATCACAAACAAAGGACATCTGGATCAACCAGTGATCAATAAGCAAAAGTATATTTGGAGGAAAATGGAGGAGCATTTGATAAAAGAGAAACTTCCCAGTGATTTACATGGGGATTTAAATCTTCAGCTTTGGGGACTGTGTGTCATCAGGTGGTACAAGAAACACTAGAGAATCGGAGGGAGCACAGATTCCACCAAATACTGACCAAATCTCTACGCATTGTACACACTGATGCAGAGAAATTCTGTGGACAGCTATGAACCTTCTTAAAAACAGAAGTAAAACAGAAAATAGTAAAATAGTAATGTTTTATGGGACTAATAATAAGCCTTAGAAAACAGTCTGTAATAATGAATGCATGAACAGGTTAAGATAAGTCCTGTACGGTGTGTCACAGTCAAAGAAAGAGCGAGATCCTAACTGGTTATTACTCCACCAAGGAATGCAGCGGAGTTATGTGATGTGTCTGTCTGTTTGTCTGTTAGCAACATTACTCAAAAATGGATTAACAGTTTGGATGAAATTTTCAGGGAAGGTCAGACATGACACAAGGACCAAGTGATTAGATTTTGACAGTGATGCGGCTTTGTTAAAGATTTCTTCATCATTGCAAGATAATAGCACAGCGTCACTGTAACTATGACTACAAATGAATGCTACATAAGCTGCCTGCTGACGATCACATGATTGCGATCCAACTACAAATCGACCGCTGTGGACCACAAATTGTTGAAAGATTTCATCCCTCGGACATGATACAACAACTGAGCAGAACACAAACAAACACACACAGCTGTTGAAAGAGATGCACACCAAAAGGGCTGCTGGTTGGCTTGTTCATTTTTGGAGCTCTGTCGCATTTCTAGCTGTCAAACAGAAACCAGTCTGGAAATGTTCAGCTTACCTGGAGGGAGAGGCTCAGTGAGGAGGTTTACCTCAGAGTGGGAACTTTCAGCAAGCTCTAGCTAACTGGAGTTTGACGGTACAGTTGAGTTCTAGTCGGCACCGTCAGTCTCCCGGTTTCCTCTGTGTCCAGACAGGCTGGTTTGTATCTGCAGCATGCTTTTCCGTGTCAGATCAGGTGCACACTGACAAACTCCACCTCTTTAACTGCCTCTGTCACTGTCTGCTGGTGCACTATTTCAACACACTCCACCTCAGCAATGCTGGCTTTACCAGTCTGACGAGCACATCAGTGCAGCCTGTCAGCTTTCTAACAACACGCAGAGAGCTGGGAAGGACTCTCCACCACATTTACACATATTTGCTCCAACAATACGAGAACATAGTGGCACATAAATGGAATAGCAGAGTGACTTACATTCAGATCCACAAATATTTGGACACTGACACAATTTTCAGTATTTCAGCTCTGTACACAACCACAATGGATTTGAAATGAAAAAATCAAAATGTGGTGTAAGTGCAGGCTTTTAGCTTTGAATTTTAGCTTTAATTTGAGGGTATTTACATCCAAATCAAGTGAACGGTATGGGAATTACAACACCTTTTATATGTGCCCTCCACCCTTTTAAGGAACCTAAAGCAATTGGACAAACAAACATAATCGTAAATCAAAAAGTCACTTTTAATATTTGGTTGCAAATCCTTTCCGGCCAATGACATCCTGAAGTCTGGCACCCATAGACATCACCAGACGCTGGGTTTGGTCCCTGGTGATGCTCTGCCAGACCTCTACTTTTGCTCTCTTCACTTCCTGTTTGTTCTTTGGGCATTTTCCCTTCAGTTTTGTCTTCAGCGAGTGAAATGCAGCTCATCTTATTTTTAATGCCAAAAGACTGAAAAGGAATTCTTTAAAGCAGCCCTAAACACAGTGGAGCCATGTTAGTTTTGTTCATATTATGTGCTTTAACCACCAGCTCAAATGCAAAGATTAAAATATCGGCATTGCAAGTAAAAGAGAGAACAAGTTTGAAAACATATTGTCTGTCATTGTACCTAAATGTCCACCAGAGGGCTACATAAAAACAAGCTGCTTTGAAACAAACAGTTTTCTAGGGTTCACAAAAAAAAAAAAAACACTTTGTAACTATTATTGTAAAGCCTACATTTATAGGGTCTTTCATAACTGGATGAGTTCTGTTTAATTAATGAAGCTGTTTGCATCTATGACATCTAGGCTAAGACTGACTGCAGGGTCTGTAGTAACAGTACTAATGATTTTACATTATGCTACAACAAATGTTTTTTTTTTTTCAGGTTTGCAATTGTATTTTTTAATTTTACTTTTTTTGATTAAAAATAGTTTCTAATTATTGTGCTTTTTTTTCTCTATATTAAACCAGACAGTCTTTGTCTAATCTTAACCAAATGTTGCTGACTAAACATGGAATGGCCATGGCTCAGGTGGTACAGCAGGTTGTCCAGTAACTGAAATCCCATTTTTTCTCATATAAAAACTGACATAATGGAGGCCATTATATGTCTTGTCAGTTTTTTCTCTGAGCAAAACTAAAACAATCCAAACACAGGTTTCCTTCTTCATCACTTATAGCAGGGCTTATACTTTGATCGTTAAGGTGCAGCCAAAGCTGTATCTATTAGAAATATGCCATGGACAGAGGTCAGCAACAGCCTGCTCTACGTAGTCGTGAAATGGTAAATAAGCACAGTTGTAAATCTCACCTGGTCCCTCATGCAGTCCTGGTGTCCCATGATAATGGCAGCATGGTGAGGATATTTATGCCTTAGGTGGTCCAGGAACACCTCCTTCTTCCGTTCCACATCAGACTGCTGCATCATCAGGCCGTCCAGCTGGCTGTCTCTGCCACTGGCACCAGCAGTGGAGGCGTAGCTTCGAGGCAAGGTGCTGGGAGAGCATGGAGCTGAAATAGAAGAGGAAAAATAGGGCTTACTGAGAGGCGTATTGTTTATGTGCTGCTTCTTCTAAAGCAGAAACTCCGAAGAAGAGGGAGTTTCTTGGATCTTATTAGATGGATGAGAGATGAAAAGGATGAAGAAACAGGTTGTAAGTACGGAGAAAAATAGAGGGATGAAAGAGAAGGGGATACAGGATAGGACGAGAACAGACAGGGGCAGAGAGGACAGAAAAACGCATACGACAGGATGACCTCTTACACTCCACCATCCTTTCTGTTTGACAAGACAAAACCGAATATGATGTGAAGTTGTGAATTCTTCTGTCTCAAAAAGTCACTTCCGTTGTAGCAGCTTATGCAATGACAACACTAATCTGTGTTTATATAAATTATATAAAACACAGTTTGGTTTTCTATACTGTACAATGAAACAAAACACATGAAAAATGGAAATTAAACATACCCCACATACCCCTGTATATGCTTGTTTTTTTTTTTTTTTTTTTTTTTTTTTTACATATTTATGTCCAGATACACTTTGGACACATCCTCTCATTTAATGGTTTTTCTTTTTTTCATGACAATTTTCATTGTAGGCATCAAAACTATGAATGAACACATATGGAATTATGTAGTAAACAAAAAGTGTGAAATAAGGCAAAACATGTTTTCTATTTTAGATTCTTTAAAATAGGCACCCTTTGCTTTGATTACTGCTTTGCACATTCTTGGCATTCTCTGGATGAGCTTCATGAGGTAGTCATGTGTGTGTGTGTTATTTCGAGCGTACAGATCAGTTGCTGTGCAGCGTCCATGTTGTTACTGTGTATTGGTGTGCAGATAAGTGCTGTAATAATGGAACAATATGCAGCTATGCAGATGATGAGAACAACAGTTGCAGAAAGAATTACAATAAAATACAACACAGTATCTATTTAGCTACAGATGGCACATGTCCACATACAGACTGAGAGAGATTGTAACGACACAAAAACAGCGGAATTACAGGAGCCTATGTAGGCTAAGAATGAGAAGCTTGAAGAACAGTGCTCTCGTGAGGATTAGATTTGATTCTACCCAAGTTGAATTTGCCTGCACATGCATGAACTGACTTAATGTTAACAGCCACAAGCAGTTTGTTCCGTTAATGTTAACACAGATGTACTAACACTGACAAATACTGGTGTCCATTTTACTAAAAGAGGATATACAGCTTCGTAGATCGAACAATGACTGCAGAGATGGCGATGACTTAACACCTTTTGTATTACATGCTCCAATATTAAAGGATATTCAATCAATTAGTGTAGCTTTAAGATAGAACAATAATTATTGTGTTAGCATACAATAAAGTACAATGAAAAGCTTTAGAAAAGAGCAGTAACATCTTCAGATCAAATCTAATCCTGACTGGCAACCAGTGAAAAGCAGCAGGGATTAGTGTCAGGTGGCCACTTCTTTTATAAGATGTAAAAAGCCTGGAAGCAGTGTTTTTCAGCCACCACAGAAATACACTTTCTTCAGTTCATGCTATAATGAGGAACTTTGTGGTTGAACAAAGAAATTTATTATTTTTTTTTTTAAACAAGATCCTGTTGATGTCATAGCAAGATTTCCCATGTTTTTATAGTGTATTTTTCTGGATGACTGACAGTCTCTACAGACATTTCCTTGTTGTTTTTTGTCTTTTTTAAAAAAAATAACAATATGTCACTTTATGTTGCTGTTTTGCAAAACATTGTAATCGTTTCACAAATGTAACATACCCCAAGTTGTTTCAATATAACCTGGTGGGTTGGTACACTGATCAGCCATGGCATTAAAATCCCTGCCATTATTGTGCACCGAACCCCGCTGAACCATCAGACCGTGGACTTGGGACCTCAGGACGTGTCCTATGGTTTCTTGCACTGAGATGTTGGCAGCAGAACCTTTGAGTCCTGTGGGTTACTTTGTGTTGCATTCATAGATCGGATTTGATCCAGCACATCACATGGATGCTGGATGTAATTTGGATCTGGGGAGTTTGGAGGCCTGGTCAACATCTTGAGCTCATATTCCTCTAGCCTCCTAAATAGTTATTTATTGACACAAATAAGATTCTACCAGAGGCCCTCAGGTAGGCTGAACAAAAAGCAAAACCATCATTTAGGTTTTTGGACAGGAACTAAGAAAAGAAGGAATAAAGGCCACTAATGGCCAGTCTGTTATTTCAACCCCATACATAAACCATCAATACCTCTCACAAATTAACAGAAAATGGATGATGACAACACAGAATCTACTACTAAGTATGACTACAGTTTAAATGCCATCAATCCAACCCTTATCTTCTTTTCAGCTCACTGCTATAGCAGCTGTGACTGATGCCATCAATAGAACTGTGTAGCATTTCACATCAGCATCTCAAACCTGCAGGCTCTAGCATACACACATATATACACACAAACACTGTGAACAAATGACACCCTGAATTCACAGCAGAAGTGTCACATCGGTGGTGCAGAAACACTGCACAAGTAACCATCCATACACAGCACATTGACTCTTACCTCAGTTATAAATTCAAATGCACTCTGAATGTGCAATGCTGTTCTGTAGAAGTTAACAGAGTAGAAGAATTGGGTAGCAGACTGTCCTCTTGCTCGATGGCTGTTTCACTTTGGTTTACACTCTATATCCTGCTACTTTGGTGTAGTTGGTGGGCTTCCTAACCTCCTTTTCAGCAGGAGCTGAATGTTGCTGTCAACTAGGAATACCAAATATATTAGTCTATTAAATGAACAAAATATATTTTCAAGCAATAATGAAATAACAGTTGTGAGAAATATACCAGAAAAAAATAAGTTTTACATGCCTGTGCTTCTTTATTTATCCAGTTATTATCATGATTCGTTCATCAAAAATGATGGAACGATAGACTTTGTGATTTATTGAACTGAGAAGAAGAATGTGAAAACTGATGAAGAAACAAGTGAAGATATTATGTTGCTGGAGTATTATCTGTCTTTCTCATGTTATTTATTCGATATGCACAACTATGTAACAAACATAACAAGAAAAGCACTCAGAGAGCACAGTACTCCACCAAGGCTGTTCATTCCCCCATATGGCATTGTCAGAAATGGAGCCGTTTTTTTTTTTTTTTTTTTTAAGAAATGCAGCATTTGTTTATTAGTTTTTAATGATCAGAAATCATTGCAACATAGAATGTGACCATTTAATATAAATGTACCCACAAACAAAAGGACCTTACACTGAGTACAGATGTGTGTTATGCATACGTACATTATGCATGGATACCGAATCGCAGATAGCAGACAGCAGGATTTGATGGGACTCGGAAACACCAACACAATTTAATCAATTGTTCCTTGTATCACTTCTGATGGATAAGTCCGTAAGTCCATGATTTATAGTAGGATCACAATCATGTGATCATCAGCAAGCAGCTGATGTAGTGTTCACTTGGAGTCATAGTTACAGTAATGCCGTGTATCTTGCAATGATACAGAGATCTTTAACAAATTTGTGGATCCAGACTATAAGCTGCATCACTTGGTCCTTGTGTCATTTCTGACCTTTCCTGAAAAATTAATTCAAATCCATTGGTCTGTTTTTGAGTAATGTTGCTAACAGACAGACAAACCCCCACCGATCATCACATAACTGCTTTTGTTGTTCCGTTCCTTGGCAGAGTAATTATAAAGCTCTAGATCCACTCTTGCTTTTGATATATCATATCGCATCATATCATATAGACATTAACATATCTAGTTATTAACATGTCTATACAACGACAAGTTTATGAGTAATTCAACCCTAAGCGTCTGTAGGGCTACACCAAAGTCTGGATAGGTTCAAGCTGAGTGCATAGGTTACAGATATATTGTGGAACAAGGGAAAAACATTGTAGTCAGTTCTGAAGTTAACTAATAGCCAGGTGTGATGTAATCACATCTGATCTGTCTTGTTAAGACAAAGCAGAACAGAGCAGTATTTAAGATTAGGTGAAGTCTGCCCAATGTTTTTTTTTAGGTACATTAGTAAGGAGAGTCAGTCCAAGCAACAAAAAGCTAATGTACACTACCGTTCAAAAGTATGGGGTCTATTAGAAATGTCCTTATTTCTGAAGATGAGGATAATATTAAGTGAATCAGAAATACAGTCTAGACATTGTTAATGTGGTAAATGATTATTCTAGCTGGAAACGGCTGATTTTCAATGGAATTTCTACATAGGGGTACAGAGGAACATTTCCAGCAACCATCACTCCTGTGTTCTAATGCTACATTGTGTTAGCTAATGGTGTTGAAAGGCTAATTGATGATTAGAAACACCCTTGTGCAATTATGTTAGCACATGAGTAAAAGTGTGAGTTTTCATGGAAAACATGAAATTATATGGGTGACGTCAAACTTGAACTGTAGTGTATACATACAATTCTCTGTATCTAGCGCTGACAAGAAGGCTCATACTCGATATACTGAAATAGATTTTTTAAGTCAGAGAAAAAGAGGCACCAAGAATTTGTGTCAACTTCTCATTAAGTTGAAATGACTTGTGGGACATTCAAGTCTTTGATGCTTTCAACCAGTGACCTAACAGGGTAAAGTCATCAGCATATTATAGTAGCATATAGAGTATTTCGTTTGAGCATTATGTGGCTAAGGGCCAGTACACACAGTGAAGAGCTATAGACCAAGTGCTGAGCCCTGAGGAACTCTATATACAGTGTTGACATTTTTAAAGATGAAGATCCCAAGAGACACCAGGAAATGTCATCCTTTCAGACATGATGCCAAGCAGTTAGATACTGTCCCAGAAAGTCCTCATCAGTTCTCAAGTCCTTCAGTCAAGATGTTAGGCCAACTGTATGAAATGCTGCACTCACATGACGGAGTTTGACCCACAAAATGAACTTGCTGCTTTGATTCGCCTGGTATGAACACAATACAAGGAATAATTTTTTGGACATTCTTATGATACACAAACTGCACTATCAATTGCATGTATAACATTTTGTGTGAAATGTGCTAACGTATTTTCACAGAAGGTTTACAGATTAACATGGATTCCATGGTGATTTGGAAAACCTTCTTGTATGGAAAAAATGTTGACAGTAAATTTGAAAAACATTTTGCAGAGGAAATTTAAAAGCTATCATCTCCTTTTTCTTAACTCGTTTCTTGTAGTGTACAGATGTAGGTGGAGACACACACTTCATCATCTTGACATTTAAAGCTGTCCTGGAGCTGTGGCTGTGCTGTCCAGAATGAGGACACTTTGTGACTGGCTGCATGGTAAATTACTTTTTAAGATAGCTCTAAGGTTTTATTTTATTGTGTGTGGTGGTGACGAAACACTGATAAAAAGATTAGCCATATAATCCAAATAAGCATTACTGAGATATGAATCTCAGTAATGAAAGCCTGTATTTTTCATATAGTAAATCTAAACTGTTAGTTTTTGATTTCACGACAGCAAATAACTTACTGTTGTCACTTCTGTTATATACTGTATAGTATATGTGAACATTTTATGTAATATACACTACTGTTCAAACATTTGGAATCACTTAGAAAAAGTCCTTCAAAGCATTTTTTTTGATTGACAACAATAAATTAATCAGAAATGCAGTCCAGACATTGTTAATGTGGTAAATGACTATTCTAGCTGGAAATGGCTGATTTTTAATGGAATATCTACATAGGGGTACAGAGGCCCATTTCCAGCAACCATCACTCCTGTGTTCTAATGCTACATTGTGTTAGCTAATAATGTTGAAAGGCTAATTTATGATTACAAAATCCTTGTCCAAATACGTTAGCACATGAATACAAGTGTGAGTATTCATGGAAAACATGAAATTGTCTGGGTGACCCCAAACTTTTGAACAGTAGTGTATGACAGGATTCCAGCTATATCATCTAGTCATAAAAATCCAAGTCATAAAAACTATGAGTGAGTGAACAAAGCAGAATAAAATGTAACAGTATTCACTTGTTGACTATTGAATGAACATACTCAGAGTTGATTGAGCAAAATCTGGTCATTTGTTCTGAAAGTGAAAGCCGAGCTTCCATCTCAGGGTTCATCATCATCAACTGTCAACACTGCCCAACAGCGACATGTCTTTCATCATTTTGTGCACGTTCCACTTTAGTAGCAAACAAAACTTTTGAATGCACATTTTAATAACATTCAAACGAGAGGAGCTGGTTCAGCAGCTCTATCACTGACTGCTGCCAAGATAAAGTGTATGACTGCGGTCCTGAGATGACAGCTGTCACTGTGGCTGTAGCCATTGTGATTCTGGCTGCAACATATTAATTTTTAATGGTTGTAACATTAATTACATACAGCATCATTGTTTCTGTATCTGCAGAAGGTTTCCCAAAACTGCCACTGTGTTATAATTGGACAGCACCAACACACCAACTCAGGTCAGGACAACACATTGCAGGGGAATACAAAACTTATACAAAAGTAGTCTTTGAATGCATAATTTTTAATTTGCCCTACTTTCCCTCCTGATTGCTTATTCATTTACCCATTTCTCATTTTTCACTTACAAAAATGAATGAGTGGGGTGTAGAGCAGCATGACAAATAGTATGTAAAAAGAAGTTGAGACCCTTGTTCAAGTTGCCTAACTAAAACATGGGACTTAGGAATTGTACGATTCTTTGTTTCCTACACCCAGTTGAACTAAATTTGTTGGCTTTCTGACACAAACTTGTTTATTCAGCACAGTCCACAGATTCTTGATGAAATTTAAGTCATAACTTTAGGGTGACCAGTCTAAAACCTTAATTCTAACCTGATTTACCCATTTCTTCACCATTTTTGATGTATGTTTTGGATCATTGTCTTGTTGGAACACCCAACTGCCTCCAAGACCCAACCTTCCTGATGATGATTTTAGGTTTTCCTGAAGAATATAAAGGTACGGTAATCCTCCTACTTCGTTTTTCAATTTGTTTTGTGTAAAGCACCAATTCCACCGGCACCAAAATGTACCCAGAGCAGAATACCACCAGCAAGATGTTTTACAGTAGACATGCTGTTCTTGAAGTGAAAGGCTTCACCTTCCTCCAAAGGCCTTTTCTTTGTCTTTAAGATATGCAGCAAGTGTCAGCCAAACCTTAATGTGCCATTCCTAGAGGAAGGTTTTCCTTCTTGTATGGTGGCCCCCTCAGCTCATGGCAATGGAAAGCATGCGTGACTGTGGACACTGGCACCAATGTTCCAGCAGCTTCCAAATCGTTGCAGACCTGCTTTTTTTGGTGATTCTTGGTTGACTCTTCATCATTCTGACAAATTGTCCCTCAGCAGCGGGTGATAGTTTCTGTTTTCTTCCTGATCATGGCAGTGACACTACTGTATCATGCACTTCATATTCATAAAGAACAGTTGGCACAGTTGATTTTGGGATCTGTAGCTGCATTGAAATGGTTCCAAGTGATTTCCCTAACTTGTTCAAGTCAATGACATTTCAGACCTGTGCCAAGCTCCTCAGACTTCCCCATTGTAGTCTTGGTGGCTAAGTTTGAGTGTGTCAAATGGGGGCTTACTGTATTTAAATTGGGTCAGGGAGTCACCAGCTAAAGTCAATTGTAATCACTCACAAGAAGCTAAGAGGTGATTTCACTCATAAAATTTGTACACAGCTATCTACGTCACTAAATTGATAACTTGAAGGGCTGCATGTATATTTTTGACCCAGCAGATTTTGTCATATTTCCAGAAGACTTATAATAAATCTATGAAAGAACCAAAATGCATGATTGTTTCTTGTGATGAAGACAAACATATCAATGATTCCACCATAGAAATTTAAGAATTATAGGAGTCATTGGAAACTAAAGACTGTCATGATATACATGGTCTCTACAAGTTTATGTAAACTTTTGCTGTTGTGTTGGATCATTGCAGGGATTTTTGCAGGATGAACTGTACATCCGGTTATTTTATGAACGCCTGTAACCTAGTTTCGGATCCTGCACCAATATTTTGTAAGCATGATCAGGTTAACGCATTACGTGCTTAAGTTAATGCTGACACATAGCTTCATTTTAAACCAATAAGATTCATTGCATTTTCTAACACAGCTGCCTTTTTTTTTTTTGCGTTAAACATTCCCACAGCATCCGCTCTACAGTGACACACAGCCCACAACATATGCTGTCAGAGTATAAACTTAATCCATTCAGAGCATCTCTCACCACACTCATTTCCAAATGAGATTTAAGCTGCACCCAGTTTAGTGGTATATTAGCACCGTTTCTCGTACTGCAGACATGACTCACACAGCATGTATTTAGACAGGAAACCCATTTTTGTTTGGTAATAAAAAATATTTCAGATATAGTTTAATGAACTATTTTTTAAATGAATATTTTGAAAACGGCATTAATATTTTTCAATGAGCGATATATCAGATGACTATATCTAATGTTTCATGGTCACCATGCATGGTGATGGATCCACAAATAGTCATCACTGACGGTGCAGCTGCTCTCTCTTTTTTGGCCTCTTTGAATGATTTTTTTCAGGTTTTTGCTGGGTCTGGATTACTTGCTCCTTGTGGATCCTCCAGCTGGGACGTCTGCATTTACTGAGGAACTGTGTAAAAACTGAAAATTCTCTCCTTTTCTTTTTAATGCATGTGTTTGTGGCTGCAACCCCCTGTTGGATGCCTTGATGGTGCTTTGTTCCACTGCTTAAATTGCAGGTTATTTAGTTCTGGTACCATAATAATGCTATGATGTCAGCTTTATATTTATTGGATGTTATTTTTATTTTATCCTCTTTGATGGTTGATTTTCATAAGGCAACACTGATGAAGGCAGCTGTATACTTATATCAGCCACAACATTAAATCCAGCTGCCTGCTACTGTGTAGGTCAGTGGTCACAAACCTTTTTCATGCCAAGATCACTTTTCATGTCAGACAACAATCAACGATCAACCATCCATTTTAGATTTACTTTACAGCTTTTAGATTCTAAAATTTAGAAATACAGAAAACAATTCATGACTCATGTTCTATTGTTTTACTGTCAAAAACATTTTGATCATGGTAAGAATGATACACTCCAGCACAAGACAAATCAACCTGGACCTCTGCCCTTTTTAAGTGTATCATAATCACAGTCAGTGTGATGGTTGTGTCTGCAGCCCATCAGTTAATGCACTGTAGTTGGGCTCATAGTTGAAGACACCTGATTTCACACAGTCAGCAAGGTGTCTGTCAGTCAGATGGGTCCTGTGCTTTGATTTTATTATTTTCATGTGTGAAAACACCACCTCACAGAGATACGTGGAGCCAAAATAGGAATTGACCTTTACAGCACAGGAGGAGAGAAGGGGAAACGTTTCTCTGTTTACAAGACTTTAGGTTTTCCTGAAGAATATAAAGGTAATCCTCCCTCTTCATTATTCAATCTATTTTGTGTAAAGCACAAATTCCACTGACACCAAAATGTACCCAGAGCAGAATACCACCACCAAGATGCTTTCCAGTAGGTACGTTGTTCTTGGAGTGAAAGACTTCACCTTCTCTCCTCCAAACATATTTTTGGTCATTGCAGTCAAATAGTTCAATTTTTGTTCCATCTGACCAATTGTCTCGCAGCAGCAGGTGATAGTTTGAATTTTCTTCCTGATCGTGGCAATGACACAACTGTGCCATGCACTTTATATTAATAAAGAACAATTTGCAAAGACCGCTGAATGCATCCAGTACGTATCATAGGTGCTAAGTGATAAAGTGACATCTACATTAATGCAGGACCCAGCAGAACATTGCCCAGAGCATCATACTGCCTCTGCCGGCCTGCTTTCTTCCCATACTGCATCCTGCTGCTGTCTCCCACTCACCCGGCCGTCCTCATAGCATAAAAGAAAACGTGATTCATCTGACTGGATCAATTTCATCCATTACTCTATGCTCCAGTTCTGATGCTCACATGTTTGTTGTATTTGCTTTCAGTGGTGAATAGAGGTCAGCAGGGACACTGGCTGGTCTGCAGCTACACAGTTGGACATGCAGCAAGCTGTGGTGCTCTGTGTGTTCTGACACCTTTCTAACATCTACTAATCAACGCACTGAGATGCTCTGACCCAGACACCTAGCCATCACAATTTGGTCTTTGTCAAAGTTGCTCAGCTCCTTAAACTGATCATTTTCCCAGTTTCAAACGCATCGACTTTTAAAACTGAATGTTTACTTGGTAATAGATGTCACTGTAATGAGGTAATCAGTGTTATTAACCTTACCGAGCTGACTGATCGGTGTGTAAAATCCACAGTTAGTAACATTACGAATAAGCTGCTGTGGGGAGATGGAGGAATGTGAGCAGACCTCTCTGATAATCCTTCAAATATAACTCCTCTCCCTCATGTCATGTCTGAGGGTGTAAAATCCTTCTTAAACATGCCTCCTACCCATGAGAACATTTTCATTTCATCAGTGAATTGGAGTGGATTAAAGTGAAGCTTCAGAACTGCACCCCATACTCTCCCATCAGGCAATGCAACATGGAGTGAGCTGTGTAAATAAAGGCTGGGCCTAATAATACCCAAACATTTATAATATGTCTGTAGGTTTGTTCAGTATCATGCTCACAGCCACAGGGAGCAGACTGAGAAGTTATTATTCCCACAACACAAGCTGCTAAAAATAGACAAAACTGGAAAAAAGGGTTACAAAAATTAACAGATGGTTTCAGTTCAGTCATAATAATCATCTCAAATCACTGAACTTTTTCTTTATTAGAACAGGCCACCGTGTTTCTGGAACCTAAACTTCAAAAGAGGAATAATGCTGGGGACATCACAGATGGCTGCTGTACGACCATCAGATATTTTGGCAGAAGCAAAGGAATATTGCTATCACTAACTGATACACACTCCAAGAATTTAGATGTCACATTTGACTCCAATGTTTGCCTCACTCCGTTATCTACTACCAGGATCTAGCATAAAATGAGGGTATGTGTTATCAGGCTCTGCAGTGAAGCCTACCATGAAACAATTGCTGAAATTAATAATAATAATGAATTAATTAATAATTAATGCAATATTATTATTAGAATAATTAATTAATAATTCGATTTAATGAATTATTAAATTGTGAACAGTTAAGCAATTGAATACTAATGGGTCATTCCAGAATAGGACATTTTATGACCCACCCATCAAAGTTCAAATAACCTATGTACCAAATAGTAAAACATGCATTTGTTGTGTACATTTACCTGTATTGAGACTATATATATATATATATATATATATATATATATATATATATATATATATATATATATATATATATATATACATATATATATATACCCCCTGATGACTAAATTGAATCTAAAATAATACACTGAAAATTAAACCAAAACCTCCTGTTTTTGGTATTGTTTTTTCATTGATATTTCTTGTAATTGTGGGAACATTTTTAAATCAATATAATATTTCAAATGATAATTATTGTACATGGAACATGTGTCCCACAACATGCATGCAACCCTGTTAGCATCACCTTTTTAGCTGGTAGAAGAAGACGAAAACAGTAAATCACATGAAATGCTGGAATTAACACCATCAAACAGTTTTCCAAAAGAACAAGTAGAGCCAAGCTATGTCCTCTCTTCTATTATTCATATTTTCATAACATTGTCAGCCTTGACTGAATGTCTCACTACCTCATGCAACCCTGATATGCAAATTATCAGGATAAGACAAATTCTTTTTACTTTTTTCGCTACTTTTTTCCATCAGAAAGTTTGTCCTCTTGGTCAGCAGTAACAGCTAGCTAAATATCGAGCTTCTACTCCTGAGAAAAAGCTAAAGCAAACAACAAATAAAACATGGAATAATAATGGTACCACTGATGTGTAAACTGAGCCAATCACGCCTTTGATAGTTTATTACTTATTATTGATGAATATGGAGCAGAAAATTGTAAAAGAGAAGGTTTATTTTTAAAAAATTAAGCCCAAATGTCCTCCAGTTCTGGTATGACCCTTAAAGTAAGTATTTAAATAAGGTGACAGTACAATATTTTTTAGTAGTTTCAAGACACATTTTGTACCACACTTTTATATCCCATCCATCCATCCATCCATCCATCCATCCATCCATCCATCCATCCATCCATCCATCCATCCATCCATCCATCATGTATTTCAAGCATCAGATGTTAGAATTTCAAGCAGTAATCACTTCAAGTTGGCAGCTAGATAGGCTCGAAATGCAGCCTTCTGAACAACTAACTGGAGGAGGTGTTTTACACCAGGGAGCTGGTAATGTAAGCTACAAACTTACATTGTAGACAGCTGTGATTCAAGGATAACCTGCTGTAACTGGTGAATGAGGACAAACCTACTATCTCACTCCCCAACTTTTATCTTACTGTCATTGTTACAGTTGTTGCTACCGTTGTTACAGTAGTGCAAGTCAACCAGTGAGTGTAAGTTGCCTTGTGTAATGAGCTTGTTATAGTAAGTATAACTTTCACAGCTGCAAAGTGTTACAAATACGCAACTTAACAGTCAGAATACTGCTGATGTTTTGCAAGATTCTGAAACTGTTCATTTTAAATACGTGGACTTATTTTAATCATTTAAATTTGGTTGGGGGAGTAATGACAGTTTTCTGTCATGGGAGAGACCGCTTTACACAAACTTCCACAATATTTTCTATTAGGTTTATCAAAAACATAATCTGTTTGTAAATTAGTTATATAATGGCCATTTTTTGAAGACAAGGTTGTGTGGTAATATTAGGACACAAAGCTGTCCTATTGCTGGATCATCTGATGCTGCTATCCATGAGTAAATATGTCTTTACAAAGATGGTTCAGGTTCCCACTGGTCTTATGTCCATCCTTGTGTGTTGTGGCCCAAATAGTTCTCTTCCACTTCTCGGTTCCCCTCAGTAGTAGTTTCTCTGCAGTATCATCACTATGATCGCCAGATTTACACTGCCTACTCCCAATATCTAAAGGCTGAGATGTGTCTGCTAAACTCTGTGAAGAATTGATGTAAGCTGTAAACTGAGGCGCAGTTAATCCAAGATTATGAAGCTGCTGCCTTTAATGAACTGCTCCTCTGCAGCAGATGGAACTCGTAGTCTTTTTTCATGGGGTGGGCCTCCTGAGTCAGTTTCATCACAGAGTTTGATGCTTTTTGCAACTGCTTTGAAGTAACTTTTAAAATTTTTTGAAATGTTCCGGATTGACTGACACAGCGTTAAAAATAATTATATGGGGATGTATTGGTGGGGGTGTGATGCTTGAGGGATGGATAATACAGTTTGATCCATGAGTTTGAAGAATTTCACAAATTACAACACTTACGTTATCCCTTGTTTCAATAATCACATGCAACACAGTGAAATTATCCTATTCATACTACAAAATATTCCACTGAGAATGTGTGCATATACAATACCATTCAAAAGTCTGGGGTCACTTAGAAATGTCCTTATTTTTGAAAGAAAAGCATTCTTTAAATGAAGATAATATTAAATGAATCAGAAATCCAGTCCAGACATTGTTAATATGGCAAATGACTATTCTAGCTGGAAACGGCTGATTTTTAATGGAATATCTACATAGGGGTACAGAGGAACATTTCCAGCAACCATCACTCCTGTATTCTAATGCTACATTGTGTTAGCTAATGGTGTTGAAAGGCTAATTGATGATCAGAAAACCCTTGTCCAATTATGTTAGAACATGAATGAAAGTGTGAGTTTTCATAGAAAACATGAAATTGTCTGGGTGACCCCACACTTGTGAATGGTAGTGTTTTTGATTGGCCATTTTATTGCATTAGCTGATTGAGTTCATGTCAGTGAAAACACAGGATCAGTGACAACGGAATACGTTAGGAAACGCATTTCTTAGCAAAACTCCCACTGCTTGTACTTGTGGATAACAGTGACCTTTAATAAAGGAAACCAACCACCCCCAGCATTGGTGCTTGTATTTCTTGTACTTATTGCAGACTTCTCATGAGCATGTTGCATATCAGTCAGTGTGTTTTGCTTGAAGGTCATGCAATGAGCATGTTAGTCTGCATGCAGACACTGCAGCCTTGCACGTCCTCAGCTTCATCGTCAACGGAAATCTGTATCTCCTCAACGCATCCACTTTCACACTGCTAAAGGTCGATGTCACTGTCTGTTTCCGCTCTTAATCCTGTTTAGTCCCAAGAATATGTTTGTTACAGCACCTAGAATCTACGTACACATATACTGAAACAGCTGTAGCTTATGAAGCAGGCTGTCAGAAACTATTTTACTACCTCCTGACATGTTTCAGCTCCCTTACAGTCATGATCACAGTGATATACAGTATATATAACTCTAACACTTAATACATATGGGTCATTCCAGAATTGGAGGACATTTGGGCTTCATTATTTTTGAAAAATAATCCTTCTCTTTTACAATTCTCTGCTCCATATTCATCAATAATAGGTAATAAACTATCAGAGGCTTGATTGGCTCAGCTTACGCATCAATAGTGTGTACAAGCACATCCGATTTGTTTGCATTAATGTTTCCGTGGAAGTACAAATGTAACTGCTCATAATGCTACTAGAAGACACAACCACTGCAGATAATCAAATAATCACAGAGATTGTGAGGAACAGACAGAGAAAAGACTAAGTAGAAGTGACATAGGGTTTGCGAGTTTACTTCTTTGCAATCATTATTTCTTGTCTGCCTCCTTATTTTACTCCATTCCCTCTCTCGGCTGCTCTCGCTCTCTCCTTCTATCGGCTCCCTCTCTCTAGCTCTCTCTCGTTGACAAAGTAGATCTGATTGATCTAGTTCAGTGGAGGCCTGGAGGCGCTTCACTGTGCTGGGTGTCTTCTGTGTGAAAATTTGACTCACAACGTGGACAGATAGCCAGCCAGCCAATTAGCCAGTTAACAATGTAACATTCAATTAGCCAGTGAGCCAGCCATAGCTTGTAATGAGGTTCCGTATTTGGTACATGATGTAAAATAATGCTGTATATATGGTCCCCCTACATTTAAAACAGACAAAAGAAGTGTCATTTTAGTTATTTTTTTCTACTGTAAATAAATTGCATAGAAAGAGCTACAGCCTCTCAGTACCTTACAACAATCCCAGCCTCACGGATTTCTACTTTGACTGTCTTGTCCTCAAAAACATTTAATCTAATTTGTTGTAAAAAGAAATTTTGCTGAAATGATTGTAGCTTTTACCCAATGATACTCAAACAGGAGGAGGTGGAGTGTTTGGTGTGGACTATTTTCAGCAGCGGATTCATTCACATTTGATGCTCTAGTGACAATTTGGGGCAGCATTATGGTAGAGCCTAATTCTGACCCTAACGGTGTATGAGGGATTGACTCAACGCATACTACAGCTCATAGTAAGGAAGGAACATGACAGTCAGTGCAACAACATAGCTCACTTATGTGTTTTTATAGTTTAATAAATCTCAACTGTGGCATAGAAAAAATACTAAAGCACTCAGAGAGTGCAGTACTCCACCTGCGCTGTTCATTATTAAATGGCCACAATCTATGTTGCCATTTAATAGACATATATCCACAAACAAAACGATACAGATACCGAATTGCGTGACCTAAATATGGAGTGGGCGGCGGGAATTGGCGGGACTCAGAAACACCCCCACAATTTTATCAATTGTTCCTTGTATCATTTCCGATGGATAAGTCCTGATAACTCCACAGTGGTCGATTTGTAGTAAGATCGCAATCATGTAATCGTCAGCAGGCAGCTGACGGAGTGTTAACTTGTAGTCATAGTTACAGATACCATGCCGTAATCAGTGATACAGAAATCTTTTAAAAGTTTGTGTATCCAGACTATAAGCCACATTGCTGCCAAAATATAATCACTTGGTTCATGTATAATTTCTGACCTTCCCTGAAAATTTCATCTAAATCCATTAATCTGTTTTTGAGTAATGTTGCTAACAGACAGACAGACAGACTGACAAACCAATGCCGATTGTCACATAACTCCGCCGAGGCTCTGTCTCCTTGGTGGAGTAAAAAGATACAACATGCTGTGGATACACATACAATACTAATACTATCACAAATATTCATTGTTGGCTTTGTTCTCTATTAGTAGGGAGGAAAAAAGGGGAAATTAAAGAATATTATCAATTTTGAAGTTCTATTCGCATCAAGGGGCATGAAGTGCTATGCAGCGCTTGCAATCAACACTGGATATTCTAAATGTTGAAAAACAGGAGCAGAAATGGAGCTTAGAGGTAGAGTAAGCCATGCTAATCCAATACAGTTTTTTGTCAAATTCAGTAAATATCTCCTTACAATTCACTTGCTGTCAGCTAAAACGTGTGTGCTAAAAAACTCTGGCTGTTCCAAAGATGTTAAGTGTGGTAAAGTTCAGTTCAAAAAGGACCCAAATGCAAGACCCATCAGGCAGGGTGCAAAAGCAGACGTGAGCTTTGTTATCAAGGGAGTGTTGAGGTCTGAGGACTGTGCCCCGAAGTGAGATTCTGGGTTAGTGAGATAAATTGAGCTTAAAATGTGAGTTTTTAGTCTTACAAAGATGGCTCTCTTTTAACCCTGCTAGATCACCATGGCAAGTGATGCTAGAGATAACCTGGTCCAGAGCAGGTTACGTTCAGAGTTTCGGATTTAAATTCTCAAATTCCACATTCTCAGCTGAGGGAATATGTTATTTATGCAAAACTGTTGAGTTGAACTTCAGTAATTCTACTGAATGAAGCTGTGCAGTGACAGTATTGCACACTGCACAGATCGTGTTGCAACGAGATCCCACCGTGTATTGAGGCAGATGATGCAGATAAGTTCATGAAATAAATCAGGAGCATCTTGTCTCAGGGTGATTCTGAAAAACTAGTGCATGCATTTGTAACTTCTAGGTTGGACTATGGCATTTCCTTGTTATCAGGACCTCATATTTAGTCACTTCAAAACCTCCAGCTGATACAAAATGCTGCAGCCAGACAGGAAGCAGTGAAAGAGATCATATTTCTCCCGTATTAGCTCTTCATTGGCTCCCTGCAAAATCCAAGATACAATTTAAAATCCTGCTTCTCACATATAAAACTCTTAATGACCAAGCTCCATCTTATCTTAAAGGCTTTATTCTACCATAATATTCTCAAAGAGTACTTTGCTCACAGACTTTTAGACTTTTGTCTAAGCTGGGGATCAAGGTACATGCAAAAATTATTCAGGTGTGTAAGGTAGGTTAGGTTCCACCTAAACTAACAAACGGCGCATGTAAACCATGTCATAGACACAGAACAGACCTAATACCTGTGGGAACAGGAAATAGACTTTTATTTAATTGAGAATTGTTCTGCAGTGTTTCTGGGTCTCTCCTGAGTGATGATCTAGTTCATGTTGCACCCTTATTCCACTACACTTATGAAAAAAGAGTTAAGCAGGAGAAATACATAGACATTGTTTAGAATATATTCTGTTGGGAGGCTTTTGTGTTCAGACGATCACGTTCAGAGGATGAGATTCTCTCCCATCAGACCACAGCACAGTATCCTGAAAGAAGCTTTTGTGTCTGCTTTTACATCTGTCCAGCAAGACTGTGGATTATAACTGGCACGTGGCTTGTTTTTTTAATGAAAATGTGTCCTCCCTGACATGTTCTTAATGGCATGACAGAGTAGAAAAATTGCAACTGGACAAAGAAAAACTAACTGATGTATGTTATTTGACACTGATAATGACAATGAGGGTAATACAAGTTATGAGAGACTTTGTATTTGGAATTATACATTGCGTGCTAAAAGTGTGTTTCTCATTCGTGCAGTGACAGAAATTTGCCGCCCTGCTTCCTTCATGTCCTTTTAATCTGCCTGCAGTGGCTGGTTGGTACTAGGAATGCAATACGAAGCTGCTCACTGTTTCTGTTAATGTCAGTAAATCAGTATTCATATCTGTGTTTGATTGCTGGATGTAGCTGTTTCTCATACCAGTGGTGGAAAAAGGATAAGACATATTTTGTATAGAAATTCCATTCAAACTGAGTTGAACTAAAGGCTATAGAATTGTTGAAGTCAGTATCCAAGTACTAAAAACAGAAACTACGAGTCAGAACTGTATTGGGTCATATTCCACGGTTTAAAAACTGGAGGCTATGTTTATAATGAAAGGAGGCTAAGATTAAAGCAAAGTTGATTGTATGATTAAAAAACTGAGAAAGCTACAGTATTGACAATAAAAATTACTATAATACGTCATTGGGCCCTATTGAAATTAAAACTAGAAAAGCACTCAGAGAGTCCAGTACTCCACCAAGTGTTATTGTGGAGCAATAGTCAGATCTCATTCTAACCAACCACTCGGCTGAAAACTGTTAAAAGGTATTGACAATGAACCTCATTGAATGTCAATATTGAATATCCACCTAGCTGCGTCAAAAGACCTGCTGCCCTGTTGACAAACCTTGCTAATGCTGCACAGACAATGATTACCTGCATACTATGATACAGAAATAAACTGATGATTATGAGAAAACATCTTCAGTTATAAGGAGGGTCTTTTTAAAGATGATTTCTGAATGGGTTTCTGGATGCTGAAGTTCTCCAAAATTTCCACTGGTTGTTGTGTGCTTTGATTTGACTGGCTATGAAGACATTGTGTCAGAGTCAGAAGAGTAGGAAAAGTAAAGGAAATCCTTTGTTTAAAATGAATCTTTACAAAGTAGTTACTTACCGGAGGCCAGCCACCAGTGACACACTTCCAATTATAGTACAATTACAATTAAAGGGCAAAGTGAGACATACTTGGTAGTGATGAGTGCTTTGCCTCAGTTGGGTACTGTTGACACAAATTATTCACTGAATGATAAAATGGAAAAAATTGTATTTTCACTCTGGTTTTTACTTCATCCTGAGCACATCCCTGCAGTCACAGAGCAGTGATGCAATATGAGGTGAAGCCCTTCAGCACAGCAGACTCTCTGTGGTTTAGGTTTGCTAATTAATTAGTTTCAATTAGTGTCAGTGTCATGCTGTTCTCATCACATTTAAAATGTCTTATTAACATTATCAGAAGAAGCTAATGCCTTTAATATTAAGCTATACAGAAATGCAAAATAATAAGTGCCTAATCTTGCTTTTTTTATTTATTTATTCATTTTTACATATTTAGACAATCAAACATTTATTCCTCTCTGAAACTGTGCCCATTAATGAAGGGGATCTTGTCACACAACACATAACATTAATATGTTATTGTCATGGATTCTACTAGAACCTCTAGCTCCCCTCTGAAGCCCCTTCCCCCTCCGGCTATTCCCACATACCCTATGCTTAGTCCTCCCACTGCAGTCTCCGCCAGCACACACTCCTACTGTACCCCCTGTCAGCCTATCAGAACATCTACCTGTTCGCTGCCATACACCTGGCACTCATCAGCTCATTTGCACTCTGTATATACACCAGTCAGTTTACTACACTCTTTGCCAGATATTTGTTTGTGCTCCTGCCTGCTTTGTATCTTATCTGTTTGCATGTTTTGCCTGTTTTTATGTCTGTTTTCGTTTCTTTGTTTTTGCTCTGAGTTATGTGACGATCATCATTTGTCTGTCTGTCTGTTAGCAACATTACTCAAAGACAGATTAACAGAGACAATGTGACAGTTTCAATGACATTTACAGGGAAGATCAGAAATGACACAAGGATCAAGTGATTAGATTTCGGATTTCGGCAGTGATGCGGGTTATGGTTTGGATCCACAGATTTATTAAAGATTTCTGTATCACTGCGAGTTAGCGGCACTGTAACCATGACTACAAGTGAACATTACGTCAGCTGCCTGCTGATGATCACATGATTGTGATCCTACTACAAATCGCAGACTTCTCTGGACTTATCTGTTGGAAAGGATACAATTAATTAATTAAATTGTGGGGGTGTTTCCGAGTCCAATCATTTCCCGCTGCCTGCTACATATTTAGATCACACGATTTGGTATCTGTACAAAACGTACACATGCATAATACATGCCTGTGCTCAGCCCAAGGTCATTTTGTTTGTGGGTACATATATATTAAATGGTCACATTCTATGTTGCCATGATTTCTGATCATCAATAACTAATAAACAAATGCTGCATTTCTTTAAAAAAAAAAAAAAAAAAGCCAAATGAGGGAATGAACAGCCTTGGAGGAGTACTGCACTCTCTGAGAGCTTTTCTAATTTTACCTGTGCCTGCTACTCTGTTTTTTGGATCTTTGTCTGAGGATTCTGTACTTCTGCCTGCTTGGATTGATTACTGGTTTGAACTTTGGAATGAACTGTATTACCCTCTGCCTAATCCTCCAAGTAAAGATGTGATTAATGACTGTCTGATGATTCTGCATGTGGATCCTACCAGGACTGTGATAGTTGTAGTCATTTTTATAATTTGAATTAAAAAAAAAGGACAAATCAGTGACTGCATTGGCATTGAACGTTCACATTTAACGTAGATCATGAGGCGCATAAACACAAAAGGGCACCCAGGGACGGAAGTATATACACGACCGCTCATTGGATATTTTCTCTTTTTTGGACCATTCCCTGTAAACCCTAGAGATGGTTATGCATGGAAAATCCAAGTAGATCAGCAATTTCTGAAATATTTTGACCATCCTGTCTGGCACCAACATCTATGCCATTTCTTCCCCATTCTGATGCTCAATTTCAACTTCATCAAGTTGTCTTGACCACGTCTACATGCCTAAATGCATTGAGTTGTGGCCATGTGATTGGCTGATTAGCTATTTGTGTGAACAAGCAATTGAACACATGTACCTAATAAAGTGGCTGGTGACTGTCTATGTGAAATGTTAAAAAAAAAAACAAAAAAAAAAAACCAAGGACAAATTAAAAACGTCAAAATGTCAGATCTGTTGTGTGCCAAATTATAAAGTCCGAAATGTAAAAACAGGTGTGGTGTATTTTATGCCCTCATTAGACAATGAAAGTAGCGACAAAAGATAATTCATGGTTGTTGCTCTTGGACACCAAAATGTGGAAAAAATAAGTCCATCACACTATGTGCTAAAATACTGTATGTTCTTATAAAAGCTGCCATTTCTCGAAATGGTCAAAGACTTGGAACAGATATGTAAATGTCATCCACACCTTTCACCATTTTTCTGATGCTCCTCCAGAAAAATAACAAACCAAATCTGTGTAACCTGCATGTTAATCCCTGATGAAACACCTTATTTCACAGCAATACCTACATCACATTGTGACATACTCACAACATTGCATTGCTGCAGATTAAGAAAGGAAAAAGTTACAAGGAAAGAAAAGAGAAAGAAGAAGAAAGGAGATAGCTAAGGCTGAGGTCCGTTTGCTGCTGCTAGTATTCACTGTGAAAATGCTATTACAGCCTGTTATAGCCTGGTGGCTGTGACTTTGCTGCTTGGTGTGTGTGTCTTGACAAGGACACAGTGCCTGGCAGCGACAGCTGGATAGAGACAGACAGCCATGGGAAATATCATTTCAGCTTGTTAAACACACACACAGTTGGGTTTTCATCACTTAAGAGGGTATTACATTGGCTTGCACTGATCTCCTGGAGACTTCCTCACTTCTCACCACATTACAGAAGCACAGCTGACAGCATCTACCTGCATTGTCTGGTATCGGAAGTGCAACATCTCTGACCACAATAACTTACAACAACAAAAAAGATCAGAACTTCTGTTACCTCCATACAACCCTATTTATGCTTGGTACCTGCACTTGCAAGGCCCTGAGCATCTTGAAGGAACTGACTGAACCCAGTTCCAGGAAGCCATCCTAACTTGGCAACAGTTTCTTCCCTTAAGCTGTGAGGATCCACAGCAGCCTGCACAGACAGTCCAACACCTCCAATCCCCTCACATAAACTGTAGCACCCAGGACAAACACCTCAAACCACTTTCAGGACTGGAACACTCAAATAGCAATGACTGCACACACCACATTGACCACTTTGACCCTCTGTTGCAATCCACAGCTCTCTGTGGAATGTATGAGTCGCATTATTTAATGTGCAATTACTACTGAACAGGTTGTTTCTGAAAACAGTCTTGACTTTCTCTTAAGGTGGTGTGGTCTTTATGCCTGTTACGTTTTCTAGTTTTTATTATTTGGTTTGTTACACATATTGTACTTGAATGCAGATCCAGTAGAGTACTGTGGTCCAAGAGCAAAACATTGCATTTTCCTCCATGATGCCATACACATAGTATATAACAGAGATGAGTACATGCCCTGTGAAATATCTGTCATGGTCTTAGGCTTTGGTTTCTAGTTTTGGAAACTGGACTCATCTGACCACAGAATCTTCTTCTATGGACGGTCCCAATGGTAGCGTTTTCCATGATTGTCAGTGCCATGCCATGTCTCCCTACTGTCAATGGTGAGAGTGTGTGTCCGTGTGTGTGTGTGCGTGTGTATGTGTGGGCGTGCGTGTGTGTGTAGTCGTGTGTATATGTGTATATGGGGGGGGGGGGGGGGGGGGGGGGGATTTTCTTGTTTTTAAACGTTGTAAAGCACTTTGTTGTATTTTAATTGTATGAGAAGTGTTATATAAATAAAGTTTGATTGATTGATTGATTGATTGATTGGTCAATCACAAATGAGCCCACCCTCGATCATACCTTACTCTGTTTTATTCTAAATGAAACAATAACTTGCCAAATGAATCATCATGTAGTCTAAAAGAGATGGAACTAGAAATGGACTCTATAAAGTCATTAGGAAAATGTTTACCAAGGCAACAACTTAAAGGAAAAGTAGGATCTTTCATCATAGATGTCTGTACAATCACAAGCCAAGGAGTCATTTCCTGCTGCTTTAGACTGCATGCATAAGGCACTTTTTTCTCATTTGTGCTACTTTTACTTTTATCCAACCTTGAAAGATTCAAATGCGTAGATGACATAAAATATCACTAACACCGTAACAACACAGGAACGTTGCCACAGAAACCACATCGACAAGTCCAGTTTACTGCAAAATACAGAGATGTACCTGATGCTGATAGGATTAGTCAGCTTTAGGTTGATTGCAATAGTCTTTAATTCATATGTACATGTGCCACACTTTAGCTTGAATGTTCATATTCCAATGCATATTCCAAGGCTGTGGTGGACCCACTGAAAACAGGTCTGTTTTTCTTCTTCTTTCTCTACTAAGCCCATTGGTAGGCAAATTTTTAAAACCACAGGTTACAGTTTATAGGTCATCACACCATACTCTCATGCCCTTCTCTGCCACCGTCTCTGACTCTCACTCCCTCCTGCCCCCCCTCCCTTTAGCTTTTGAAGTGTTGAGCACAGAGAGATTATCTTCACTTTATTGTCAAAGAAGGGAATGTGATGATACGAGTGAAAATGTAACTAATCAGCAGCGGGCCGTAATCCACAGAGACTAGAAGGACAATACTGATGGAATCCAACTCTCCGCTCAGGAATGTATGACAGGACTGAAAAAGCGGCAACACTGTACACGCTGTACTGGAACTCAAACAGTGCTTTGTCTCGCAGATTTTTAAAAAATTTGTAAAAAAAATTATTTTCTCTTGTCAACAATAACCACTGACCCTACTTATTATTTTAATATAGGACTCCAAATGATTGAGACATCGCCTGGTAAAAGGTTCAGAGAACTTTTACGATTATCAAAACAAAAAAAGTAAAAATTCAAATATAATTAACTTCTTGAAGACATAAATCAGACTTACTCATCTCTTAGATGGTGCAACAGCACAAATGAAGTAGTTATCATAACACACATCTCACTGTGATTGTAAGGGTCATGGGTGTAAAGTTTTTTCTGTAGTGCCATGTCACGATACCAGGCTGAGCGCCAATAATGGCTGATTCCAGGTAAAACCGGTCCAGCAAAAAAGTTAAATCCCTACTTGCTTGACTTGTTGACAGTGTAAGCCTCAGACTGTTATATGACCTTTCTCTTACTGTGCTTCTAAGTGTAATATGTCAGGTTTTATGTTGAAGAGAGTGAAGGACTACTTGGAGGCTACTCAAGAGGACATCAATAGAGCAGAAAATTGGTGCTTTTATTTTCTAAATTTAATCAATCGGCATCAAGGGGCCTGATCTTATCTGGGCCTGATTTTTATGCAGAATTTTTACTGATACTGAATTACAGAATTATCTTAGCACCACTACTTTGATCACAAGATGACAGCTGACATGTTTGATAGAGCATGTAATTTATTTACATCTGCAACTATTATGTTGGGGAAAAATGTGGAGAAAAAAAAAAGTTTACCTGCCAACTTCCACTAAACAGAGCAGTGGAATAGTCAAAACATTTTCCTTTGACCTCAACAAAAACTGTGTGCTTTAGCAGATGCTTTTACCCAAAGCACCTGAGAGTAAGATACAAGGAAGGCAGGCAGCACTAAGGACTTTGCCCAAGGGTTCTCACTGGACAACTCACCCTGACCGGGATTTGAACCATCAATCTCCTCTGCTAAAGTCAGAGGTGCTAAAGACTGAGCTATCCAAGTGCGTAAAGTTTAACTCCTGGACTATCTCTGCATGATGGAGTTCATTCTACTTCAAGCAGAAAATTATGTGTTCAAGCAGTTTTGCTGAGTCCATCAAAGCCACCTTTGAAGTGTTCACATCATGACAGTTTATTTGTTGTTGAAGTTGAGTCTTAGCGGCTTTGTTTACACTCAAACATTGCCCACTGTCTTATGTGATGAGTGTTCTTTATATTATGCGTAGATTTTTTAAATTTTATTTGAATTTTAACATTTGCAGCCATAAAATTGTTCAGTCTTACCATCTATGTTAGTCCTCACTGTCTACACCCTTTCCTAGCACATATCGTTGCACCAAGCACTGAAAGTTATATATGAATTATTGTTTTTATATTGTGGTTTCTTATGTTTACCAGTTTGACTCTAATTTTTACTAAAAATGACATTGCTCTGGGAATTTAAGTGACTCTTTCTAATATGCAAAGTTGTCTCATGGAAGTTAAATATTTACACTTAACTGTAAGTTACACGCAACATTTGGATATTTATTTCATCCATATAATATATTCATCTGTTCATTTTTCCTGTTCAAACTTGTTGAAATCGATGCAGTTATTAATGTGCAATAAACATACGTCGAAGGCTCTTGCTACGTCTGTGTTTGTCGTCCACATCTGTAATGAATTTTAATAATAGCATGTTGTACAGTTTTGTAATTAAAGCAAAGAAATAATGATGGAGATTCTGGAAGAATTTAGATTAAAGTTTATATTCTGCCACTTACTGATTTTTTCTATCCTCAGCTATTTTGTGCTACCAAGTCAGTTCCCAGTTCAGTTCCACCACTCTCTGGGGCACTAAGAAGCCTTTGACACTGACCTCTAACAACAAACAAGCAATTGCAACAACAGTGACAAGTTTTTGTGCCTCTCCTTCCCTTCCTTCCTCCCTCTCTCCAGCTGACAAACAGTAGCGTGAGCAAGATAAAAAATAATGAGGTCTCTTCCCAGAACAGAGGAAGCTGACTCCAGCACAGATACTTTTTGACTTGACAAGAGAACTTTTTGTCCTTCATCATTGAAATTGGCTGTGATGACAATGGCTTGCTCACTGATCCTCACCCTCAGGCAGCTGAAAGGGACGGGGGTACTGGTGGAGGGAGACTTGAGGTTTTGATGTCAATGAAAATGTAGCATTCAGCAACCTCATCAAGCCCTGAAGATCTACTGTATTATGGTAATGTGGGGCAGTAAAAGCCACACGGATAAAGGAACTTTATTTTTAAGTAAGTTGTTTTGGCTGTTGTTGACATCATTGTACATTCCTGACCAGAACACGGAAATAAAAGGATGTGTCCTCAGAGTCCATTTGTACATAAAGCATAAACAAGCAAGCTTCCAACTTAGGAGAACTGTGCTTTCTAAACCACGTATTTAGAAATGAAATCTAAAGTAAGGGCAGCAGAAACGGCAGATGCAATCATCCATGGCAGTAATAACTGTACAATTGCAAGTTGTTAGATGATCATTTCTTCGCATTACATTAAGCAGTTACCTACACTACCATTCAAAACTTACTTAGAAATGGGATAAATGACTATTTCAGCTGGAATTGGCTGATTTTTATTGGAATATCTACATAGGGGTACAGAGGTACATTTCCAGCAACCATCACTCCTGTGTTCTAATGCGACATTGTGTTAGCTAATGGTGTTGAAAAGCTAATCGATGACTAGAAATTGTGCAATTTTGTTAGCACATGAATAAAAGCATGAGTTTTTGTGGAAAACATGAATGAAATTGTCTGTGTGACCCCAAACGTTTGAATGGTAGTGTATAAGTTTACTCATTTTCAGAGAAACAAAATGCTCGGGTATTTTTGGGTCAAAACTGACCACTGCATTCAGCTTATCATATGTGTGTGTTACACAAGTAGGACCTAAAATAGAGACCACCATCCCTTATAAGGAATAGGGTTCCAGTCTGAGGAAGCTCCTTTAGCAACATATGGAATGTGGATGCTCAGTTTCTCACATGAAGAAGAATTCTTTATGCTGCACTTGTCAATCATTCGAAGCAGGCCACTGTAAACTGAGTTAACTGTCATACTATTAAAAAGCTGTCACTTTAGTACCTGTCTTTGAGAGAGATGCTGGACAAACTCCCTCCTACCTTCAATTCTTATACAATAGATCAATTTATCAATGACTCAGGGAGGTGGTAGTTTTATTTTAAGGCCATAAAAGTCATAAAAGTTTTACAACAACAGCAGAAGTTCTCAAAATCTAATTAAGTACAGTTTTAATTCTCATGTTTTGTTTTTCCTCAATAAATCAACTGAGGAGTTGATTCAATTCGACTAACAGTGTGTGAAAGGAGTTGGAATGGAGAGGTTAAATGGTTAAATTCTACATCGCATTCTATTAAAAGCACGAGTCTGCCACTGACTCTGAGTAATACTGAACAACAACAACCAAAAAAAACCCACAGAAGTCTTTTCTATTTATTCACTCCTGGATTCCTGTCAAAGCTGCACATGTAGTACTGAATTAACGTAAGACTTAGTCATGTAGCTTCATTATAAAGTGTTCCAGAAATGTCCTCAGACAGACAATAATAGTCTATGCACACAGAACACACTCACTCACACGTACACATTGCTGTTGGCTCTTTGACTCATCTGAAGCCTGTATCGGTAAAAAGCTACATTATCTGACTACATCAAGGAGAGCAGGATTATTTTCTGTGAATAACAATGAGGTAAAGCCTAAACTGCTACTGTACATCTCAGTATTTCTTTTGTTAGAGCGCACATGACCTTGAAAAGAAATTATATTTGTATATTATATGGTTTTAGTTATTGTTCCTATTCCTTTATCAATAAATATAGTACTGTTCAAAGTTTCTACAACCTGTAATATTTGATTTGATATATTAGATAGTGGTGATGGGTGAACATGCTTTTGTAAAGCAAACATAAATAAAGCTTTTCTCTAACTTTTTTTCTGTTTATTAGTGTGTACTATAGAGCATATTTGCAGTTTGTATTAATTTCCAATTTAATACAAAATGATTCATTTCAAATTTTAATATCAGCTTAGAAATTTGAGTGAAAAGTTGAATCAGTGAAAAATATCCATGAATACCAGAATCTCTCAGTATCTACTGGCTGCCTTTCAGTTTATTGACAGCAGAACTCAAGCAGCATGGATTCTACCAGTTTGGTCAGCAACCAGCAGATCACTGAAGTCCTGGAAGTTGCGAGGTGGGGCCTCCATGGATTGAACTTGTTTGTCCAGTACATTGTACAGATGCACAATTGGACTGAGATCTGGGGACTCTGAAGTCATGTCAACACCTCAACTCATTGTTGTGCTCCTCAAACCATTCCTGAACAGTTTTTGCTTTGTGGCACGATGCATTATCCTGATGAAAGAGGCCACAGCCATCAGGGTTTCCATGAAAGGATGTACATGGTCTGCAGCAGTGCTTAGGTAGGTGGTATGTGTCAAATTAACATCCACATGGATGGCAGGATTCAAAATTTCCCAGCAGAACATTACCCAAAGCATCACACTGCCTCCACTGACTTGCCTTCTTCCCAAAGGGCATCCTGGTACCATGTATTACCAGGTAAGTGACACACCCGGCCATCCATGTGATGTAAAAGAAAACATGATTCATCAGACCAGGCCACCTTCTTCCATTGCTCTGTGGTCCAGTTCTGAAGCTCATGTGCCCATTTTTGGAGCTTTCTGCACTGCACAGGGGTCAGCATGGACACTCTGACTGGTCTGCAGCTATCCAGCCCCATACACAACAAACTGTGATGTTCTGTATTCTGACTCCTTTCTATCAGAACCAGAATGAACTTCTTCAGCAATCTGAGCAACAGTAGCTCGTCTGTTGGATCGGACCACATGGGTCAGCCTTCACTCCCTACATGCATCAATGAGCCTTGGCTGTCCATGACCCTGTCACCGGTTCTCCACTGTTCCTTCCTTGGACCATTTTTGACAGATACTGACCACTGCAGACCAGAAACACCCCACAAGAGCTGCAGTTTTGGAGATGCTCTGAGCCAGTCGTCTAGCCATCACAATTTGGCCCTCGTCAAACTCGCTCAAATCCTTACACTTGCCCATTTTTCCTGCTCGCCAGCAAACATTGCTTTTGTTCCCTGCTGACGATATTAAATAAAGTTATTTTTCTTTGGTACCGTATGGTCCATGTGGTGTTTTTTATGTGCCGGAGTGAAATAAACAGTCAATGCCTTGATTGAACATTATCACCTTGACATCGCTGTGTACTGAAAACAGTCTCAAAAACACAGACTGAACTTTAACTGTCTCATGCGTGTTTGTGCGTGCATGAGTGTCCACTGGATGCTTGAGCTAAGTGTTTCCCCAGCTCTTTTCAGCTCTTCTATCTTTACACACCAGTTCTGCTCTTCTTGGACTATGCTGCATCTCTGAAGCTGCAATTCACTTTTAAATGTATATGAATGCCAGTGATTGTGAACATCCATCCATTATCTGTACACCACTTAGTCCTCATTAGGGTTGTGGGGGGGCTGGAGTCTATCCCAGCTGACTTAGTGTGAAGACAGGGGACACCCTGGACACGTCACCAGTCTATCACAGGGCTACATAGAGAGACAAACAATCACACTCACATTCACACCTATTTTCTGACAATAATCATTCAAATCTACTGTCAGCTAATGACAGCAACTATGCTGGGAGATCAGCTATACATCAGCTATGAAATGGTTTCAAGCCATTTTTCATTTTCCTATTTTCAAGGTCTTTTTAAGCAGCTGCTACAATTCTCTGCTGAGCCAGGTTTTAGTGAAGAATTCTGTCATTGTCTCTATTTCTGAAACATATCCGGAGCATTTCTCTAGTGGCTGAAAACAGCATTTGACCTTGAGGGTGTTGTTGATACTGGGATATTAAGTGGGACTGTTCAAATGCTCTTGACTCAACAGATTCCCGCTGACACATTTTCACATTGCCTCTGTACGACTCTACACCAAACACTCGCAGGAACAGTTCTCCTCTGGGGAACTGGGAGCCACTAAAATAGCGGAGAACGCTTTTGAATGGTTACAAAGGTACTACAGGTGCAATGTGTTGCTCTCAAAAATCCATCTTTTAACTGTAGCATTGACTAATGTGTTCTCAAATTGCATCTCATCGTAAGGTTATGGTATGGTTTGTTGCCTTGGATGTTTTCTTCCAGTATTAAAGCATACTGTTGAACTGACTTGTGCTTATTTAAGGAGTTGGGGGGAGGCAACTTACCTTTGTTGGAGCTATTTCTTGTACACTCGCTGGGCTTGTCCTCCACGGCAGGACGTGGTGTCTTTCCATTTAATCTTTGTCCTAATCGAGCCGAGGAAGTTTGGGTCTGGCTTTGGGTGGGAATAGGTCTCTGGACCAGGTTCCCCTCACTGCCTGCCCTCATCAGTCTCTCTCCAATCCGCAGCATGCATGAGCGATTACCCTGGAGCTCCTTTCTCAAGTTGGGGCTTTGAGACCCTGCTGATCCAGGTCGACCCAGATGGGAGGAGGACTTGGACATCTTCCCTGCCGGGGTGAGCAGAGCGCTGGTTAGATATTCCAGGGTTAGCTTCCTTCTCTAGAGCCTGTTTTGTTCTGCCTAACTTTCTTATTTCTGCTTGATCTTCTTCTGTCTCTTGTTTCCTGGCTGCCTCTCCTCTGTGTCGAATTTCTTCCTCTACAGAGGAGAGCTGAAGATGGAATTATTTTGCATGTGTCATGTTTTGTCATCCAAATGTCTTGAGCTTGTTTTTTGTAACATTAAGAGTTTTTGTCCTTCCAGATGTCTTCCTCTTCTTCTGTCTCCTTCCTTCCTGTGTCTGGATGTTCTGCTGAAGTGCTGAAGATGTCTTACTTTGTCAGGCTGTCTTTTCAGCTTTGCGTCACCCTCTTCATCTCCTGGGATTTCTGTCTCAGTGCACACCACCGTTTTTCAGTCTTGTATCACTCTTTTTGTTTTGTTGTATCCTTCTCCTTCATCCCTTGGTATCTGTATACCCCAGGACTGTTCCTGTGTGATCAGTGCAGAAAGCAGTGACTGTTCACAGAGTGTAAAGTCGGTTCACACTGTTTTTCCCTCTTTTTCTCTTGCTGTCTCTCTGCCTCTGCTCCCTCTGCGAGTCTAAACTCCTCTGGGAGAACTGTCTCCCCTCTCTCTCTCTCTCTCTCTCTCTCTCTCTCTCTCTCTCTCTCTCTCTCTCTCTCTCTCTCTCTCTCTCTCTCTCTCTCTCTCTCTCTCTCTCTCTCTCTCTCTCTCTCTCTGCTACCTCCTACTCTCTCTCCCTTTCTCCCCACAGTAAAATCTATCGTTTCCTTTTTAAATTCCTCTCTTTGCTCCCTTTTCTCTTTTCCTTACACTCTCTTGACTCAGCTGTGTTTGCTGTTGGCTTGGCTGTTGTCACTTCACACCACGTTAATCTGTGTTTATGTCTCAGTTCTCACATTAGCTCAAACTAGAAACTGTCATCGTCTTTGTTTCCCTCCACACATCTTTGTCTTTCATGCCTCTTCCTCTTCCTCCACTAACACAACTCTAGTAAGTCATCGTGATGTTAGAATTTTGCAGCACACAGAAATAGGCCAACTGTCTACACAAAGACGTTGCCTACAAAAAACTATCTTGTTCCAAATGAGTCCAACTCAAAATATGTGAACTTCTGCCTATAATACATAGATTTTTTTTAAGAAATCATGGGTGCAGAAGTAACAAGAAAAGCACTCAGATAGCGCAGTACTCCGCCAAGGCTGCTCAGTCGGATGATTTCTGCGGGACAAAATCTTTAAACAATTAGTGATCTGCAGCGGTGGATTTGTAGTAGGATCGTAATCATGGGATCATCAGCAGGCAGCTGACATAGTGTTCATTTGTAATCATAGTTACAGTGACGCTGTGACGCTATCTCGCAATGACACAGAAATCTTTAAGAATTCTGTGGATCCAGACTGTAAGCCACATCACCACCAAAATCTAATCATTTGGTCCTTGTGTCATTTCTCACTTCCCTGAAAATTTCATCCAAATCTGTCAGTCCATTTTTAAATAATGTTGCCAACAGACAGACAAACAGATGGACACAGACCAACGGCGATTGTCACCTAACTCCACCGTGTTCCTTGGTAGAGTAACAACAAACAAAGGCAGTTCAACAACATTTTGTCTTGAAGTTTGTGTTTTACACCAGAATTTTCATTTGTATTCCTTAATAAGGATAAAATATAGCAACCTAAGTATAAATAGTTTTGTTAGTATCATAACTTGATGCTACAACCCAGCAGTTTATTGTATGGCATGGTATTACATGATGTGATAAAAACTAGTTTAAAACTTCTTACTGATAACTGAGATATGTTATAGTATGATTGAACATAATAAGCTGCTTAAAGCATGCTGTTTTTATAAAATTCTTTTGATGTCTTAAAGTTACTTCTATACCTCCATGCCAGTGTAACAGGCCAGACTAACCCCCCGGCCAAAGTATACCCGCAACAGCCATAGCCAGAGTAATACTCTTTATGGTTTGTCCATCTGTCCCATTTTATGAACACAATGCATCACGAACACCTGAAGGAAATTTCTTAAAACTTGACACATATATTAAATTGGACTCAAAGATTTTGGCGTTCAAAGGTCACTGTCACCTCACAAAACATGTTTGTCGCCAGTAAGGTGAAGTGAGTAAGACAGAATATCACACAAGTGTTTACATTTGATGTGTGATTGCATTTTATATCCAAAGGGTCAAAGGTCCACTTCACTGTGAGAGATGTTCTTGTAAAAACACTTTTCTGGCCATTATTTAATGCCATACCCAGGGGCGGCTTTAGAGAAAAATTAATAGGGTGGCAAAAGGGTGGCAGATACATTTTAGGGGGTGGCATATACACTATATTGCCAAAAGTATTCGCTCACCCATCCAAACAATCAGAATCAGGTGTTCCAATCACTTCCATGGCCACAGGTGTATAAAATCAAGCACCGAGGCATGCAGACTGCTTTTACAAACATTTGTCAAAGAATGGGTCGCTCTCAGGAGCTCAGTGAATTCCAGCGTGGAACTGTGATAGGATGCCACCTGTGCAACAAATCCAGTCGTGACATTTCCTCACTCCTAAATATTCACAGTCAACTGTCAGCTGTATTATAAGAAAGAGGAAGTGTGTGGGGATGACAGCAACTCAGCCACCAAGTGGTAGGCTACGTAAACTGATGGAGCGGGGTCAGTGGATGCTGAGGCGCATAGTGCAAAGAGGTCGCCAACTTTCTGCAGAGTCAATCGCTACAGACCTTCAAACTTCACGTGGCCTTCAGATTAGCTCAAGAACAGTGCTTCAGCAGAGAGCTTCATGGAATGGGTTTCCATGGCTGAGCAGCTGCATCCAAGCCATACATCACCAAGTGCAATGCAAAGCGTCAGATGCAGTGGTGTAAAGCAGGCCGCCACCAGACTCTACAGCAGTGGAGACGCCTTCTCTGGAGGGACAAATTGTGCTTCTCCATCTGGCAATCTGATGGACGAGTCTGGGTTTGGCTGTTGCCAGGAGAACGATACTTGTCGGACTGCATTGTGCCAAGTGTAACGTTTGGTGGAGGGGGGATTATGGTGTGGGGTTGTTTTTCAGGAGCTGGGCTTGGCCCCTTAGTTCCAGTGAAAGGAACTCTGAATGCTTCAGCATACCAAGACATTTTGGACAATTCCATGCTCCCAACTTTGTGGGAACAGTTTGGAGCTGGCCCCTTCCTCTTCCAACATGACTGTGCACCAGTGCACAAAGCAAGGTCCATAAAGACATGGATGACAGAGTCTGGTGTGGATGAACTTGACTGGCCTGCACAGAGTCCTGACCTCAACCCGATAGAACACCTTTGGGATGAATTAGAGCGGAGACTGAGAGCCAGGCCTTCTAGTCCAATGTCAATGTGTGACCTCACCAATGCCATTCTGGAAGAATGGTCAAAAATTCCCATAAACACGCTCCTAAACCTTCTGGACAGCCTTCCCAGAAGAGCTGAAGCTGTTATAGCTGCAAAGGGTGGACCGACGTTACATTGAACCCTATGGATTAGGAATGGGATGTCACTGGCAATATAGTGTGTGTGTGTGTGTGTATATATATATATATATATATATATATATATATATATATATATATATATATATATATATATATATATATATATATATATATATATATATATATATATATATATATATATATATATAGCAGCAAATTAGATTAAGACGAGACAATGTCTCTCTTATGCACTGTTTTGGGAAATCTGCATTTGTATGATCTAGCTTATGTTCAGCCTGCCACAATGATTACATTATTAATTCATCTAGAACAGTGTCAGGGTCCAGATCATTTTATTTATTGTCTTAGATTTGTGGTTTTATTTTTTGATGCTCTTTATTTGAGACATTTCTTACAATAATTCTAGAATTCCAATATTTGGATATTCCTAAGAATTAAGGACCTACTTATCATCTTAAAATTAAAAGACTAACTACATCAGATAATAATTTGTCCAAAAAAGGTAATTATTGCGACAGGTGTACCTCTTACTCAGACATATTATACTAACGCAATATTCATAGCATGTGGACCAGCTGGACCAGAGATAGTCTCTGATTTACCTTTCACTGTCTGAGCTCTGCATGCCTTCATTTCTTTCTCTCTCTCTGAATTCTTCCTCCTCCATCTCCTTTCTGGGATGCCCTTCCTCCTCTCTTCTTTTAGGCTGGGAAAAGCTGGTGGTGGTTCCCTTCCTCTTCATTGTTTACTGTCTCCTATAAGAATCACACTGACTGAACTATGATTTTTCCTTTTGATAATTTTCATTATTAACTATGATACAATCTGATGTGTACAATTTAAACCTTTAAAGAGATATTTAACATGTAAACGTTTTTTTCAGCTGTAAACTAAATGATATGACTGTACTGTGATGAAACACATCAATGTTGGTGTTATTATGACCTTGACACCAAAATTATAAAAAACAGCATTAAACAAGCAGGATGTACTTTTCAAACAGTGCATGAAAACCTGGTGTGACTGGGGGTTTGGTTACACTTTAATGTCATGTAAAGTCTTAGTGAATGTGTGATTTCTTTTGACGTCTGTTGTCAGAACCACAGGTTGTAATTATCAAAAAAAAAAAAAAAAAAGGAGAAAAACTTCCACAGATGATCCCCACCATCCTTCTGTGGCTGTTCTCTAACATTAGCTAGCTACATAATTAAAAATTAGCAAGGCCCAGGCTCACTGGAAACCGTGGCTCGTCTCACAAGCAAACACTTTATGTGAATTTAGACACTATTAGCATTTAATACATTGTGAACAGTTATATTACCATGTAGTCTAACCCAGTCTAACAAGTGTCTTATTGTCACGTTGTGCCAGCCACACCGAAGTCCAGCTGTCATCCACATGAGTGAGGTCTAAGAGCAGCCCCCTCAGGGGGGTCGTGTCGCCTCGTATCTGTAGCAGCATAGAACAGGGGTGGGCAATTAATTTTCATATGGGGCCACATGAGAAACTTTGACGGTTGTTAAGGGCCGGACCACTACACTTACAGCTCTGCTCAATATATATCTCAATAAAAACAGTAAATGAAACATTACAATGATACAATGAAAATGTGGAACACAGAACACAACTATTTAATGAAAGACTGTTTTTTCATTTAAACTATGATTGCTGCCTATTGAGTTGTAGATATTTTTGATGGTGTGACTTCCTTCAGTGTGGGCATGTGGATGAGAATGTTGCCCTCCAAGTGGCTTGAGAGAAACTTCAGCTTTCTCATAAAAGCGGTCACCAGGCTGTACATCTCATGTGCAAAGAGGCCCTTGCCTTGCAGCTTGGTATTTAGTTCATTCATTAGTGCAGTCACATCAACAGCAAAAGCAAGGTCTGATATCCAGTCTGCATCTGAGAGCTCGGTGATGTCCCTGCCTTTCTTCTCACAAAACTCTTGAATCTCTGCTCTCAGATCCCAAACCCGTTTAAGCACCTTGCCCAGGCTGAGCCATCTGACAGCTGTCTGGTAACCAAGGTCACCATGTTTACTCTCATCTCCTCCAAAAAGACAACAAACTGTCTGTAATTCAATGCTCTTGCCCTGATGAAGTTAACTACTTCAGTATCGCTCGGCACAATCTATAAAATCCACGAGGATATCTTCCACCACTGACTGTTCAATACCTTTTCGATGCACCACCTTTGGACAGTCAGCTTTTTCTGTAAAAGCTACAACTCAGTGGAACGCCCTGCCTGGTGACATTAAGAACTGTACTTCTATCAGCAGTTTTAAAAGCAAACTGAAAAACTTGCTCAAGAACACTCAGAACTGCAACCATTAATGTCGTTTTAATTGGTATTTGTGTGTGACTGTGTGTACATGTGTGCTTTTAAGAGTGTGTGTGTGTATGTTTTGTTTCACTGTGATGTATTTTAGTCCAGCAATGTCCTTTTAATTGACATTTGTGTGTGAGTGTGTGTACGTGTGTGCTTTTAAGAGCGTGTGTGTGTATGTTTTGTTTCACTGTCATGTATTTTTTTGTAAAATTTTAATGTTTTGATGTTTTTATTGTGACCTGCCAAGGGACTGCAGATGGAAATTAGCTTAAAGCTATCTCTGGTGCAATACATCAAATGGAAACATTTATGTTTAATATTGTACATGGTACCTTTTTAAATAAACTACTACTACTACTAATAATAATAATAATAATAATACAACATCAGTCACGTGGTTGATTTTTAGCACTGACTTACACAGCACCTCCTGATGTATAATACAGTGCAAAAATATCAGTTTCTGTTCTGGGTTTATTTCAGTCACTTTATCTTGCATCCGTTTCAAAAGTCCAACATTTTTCCCTGTCAAATTTGGACAGCCATCAGTTGTAACACCAACCAAACTCTCCCATTTCAGTCCCAGCTTGTTCATGCGTGTATTTACCTCTGAACAAATCACTCACCGTCGTGGTTCCTTTCATTGGCTGCACAGCTGCCAGCTCCTCCGTCATCTCAAAGGTTTTTGTTAGTCCACGTATAAAGCTGAGTAACTGGGCTGTGTCACGGACATCACAGCTCTCGTCCAGAGCCAAGGCGAAAACGCCAAAATTGTCCACTTTGTTGTGCAGCTCAAGCTCCAGATTTTCGGCGCTGCTCTCCACCCGCCTCGTGACGGTTCGCCTCCTAAGGGGCACATTAACGAACGCTCCTTTTTTCTCCGGGCATATAAACGCTGCAGAGTCCACCAGACATTCTTTGACCAACTCTCCATCAGAGAATGGCTTGCTGACATCCAATGTTCCCTCTAATTTTTCATGAGTCTGAGCAAACACACAAACTCCTTGAGCGTCCCTTGGACCACTGTAGGCAACATCAGACGTGTGCACTGTGGTCACACCAGCATCGCATCCATTCAAGTTACATGGTTCATTAAAAGAATCAAATTACAGCATTTACATTTCTGTTAAAACACTTTGTCAACAGGAGCCAGTTGAAGGCTGCAGTGATTTTAGTGACACTACAATATATAAGAGTGAAGTTATTGAATATTTGTCTCTCTTTACTGTTGCAGCAATTTTGCAAATTGCAGACTGACCCTGTTCACTCCATAGACACCAATGTTATTCCTGTAGCTTGAAAGACAGCTACTTTTCATAAAACTGGGCTTGTAGCACATTGTCTGCCTTGCAACAATGGGAAAGAGGCACCGTTTATGTTTTGACAACCTATATCTAATGAGTTATTGATGCTGAAAGTCCGAATCTGTGAATATCTTTCCAACTTTACTGAACTTGGGGCCACTACCACCTAAGGAGTGATATATTTAATTTTGAAAAAAGCATTTAGCCATACTTAAAGCTTTAAGTGCTTTATTAACACGGAACTAAAAATTTTGTATTGTTTTATGATCACAGGTTCTGTCTGAAAAGAGGTGGCATCATTTTAAACAGTGAAATCAAACTAACAAAATGTAATTACCAACCAGTGAGCAATACTGGATTCTGCAAAAACATAAACAACTTTTTTTAAAAATCTAAATCTTAACACAGTTAATGTATTAACTTGTTTTTGTGTGTATGCATGTATTCATTGATTTATTTAGTACTGTTAACATCAGAGTTCTGAGTGAATTTTTCTTAAGATAGGCTAAGGCCATTTATTGATTACATATAGGCTGTTAAATGTTTATTAAAAACTAAAAAGCATTTTAAAAACAAAACAACTTAGGCATTTATTGAGTCACTAAAATACTGTAGTACAGACCACATCAGCATGAGTATAAGCATCCTCTGGTAAATTAACAACCAGATACTGATGTCCCTCACCATATGGACTTCAGGAGATGACTGGGGGATGATAAACTATGACCTACTGGTTGGGTTCTCTCTGTTCTCATGGTTCTTACATGTTTGTCCCCTGACAGCCGGGTCCTAATGTTTTTTGAGCAACACACCATACTATGACGTTTTTACAATGATGGTTCTACTATGAAACCAGTTTGACATGTTCAGGTGTTCTTGGTGTGAAAACTCAGAGATTTCAGGGATCAGAAGGTGGTTTTCAACTTTCTTTGTTAACTTTCTGCTTCAACTTTAAACTAAATTTCCTTCACTAACCCAGCCCTCTGGACTTCCAGTAAGCTGCGTTCCTATTGGCTGTCCAGGTGGCTGATTGGTTTTATCAGGAACACCTGAGCAACTCACTGTCTTCCTGCTTTGTTTAGCTGCAGACAAACATTTCCTCTGTTTCTCTCCACCAGTGAACTGGGTTTGGCTCCGTTGCTTTAGTTTGTTCTTTAGGCGTTGGCTTGCAGCTTCCAGCAGTAAAATCATCTTTAATGTGTTTCTTGGTGTGTTTTAGGGCTTTGTACTGGATAGTTGTCTTGGTAAATGTGATTCTTTAGCCACAGTTAGCACATGGTGCTAATGTGTCAGTGATTAGTGGATTTGGTGCAGCTGAGTTGTGTCTTTATCTTGGTTGTAGTGAGTCTTCAGAGGTTTTTGGTAAGACACTTTCTGTATTCTTGTTTGAGAACCAATGTTGGTTGTCCAGAAGGTAAGAGTTCTTGTCCTGAGTCTCTGTTCTCAGAGCTTCTCTGGTAGGCTGCAGGAGACTTTAGCGTTTGGGTTATGCATGGTTTCATTTGGACGACTATCTTGAGGCCCCTCCATGTGGTTTAGTGAGGTTTTCTGGAACAGTTCTACAAAGCAACCTGCAGCACAAGAGACTTTGAGAGTTTTTAGGAAGTTCTGGAGAGCAGACTTTAGAGCAGCAGAAACATTTGTCAGCAGTTTGAGCAAGAGAAGGTGAGCTTCAGAGTAGAAATGAGACGGAAACCTTCTTGACCCGTGTGGTGAGGTCCTGTACCAAGAGTTTGAGCAGGTTGTGAAGAGTCTGTAGTTCTTTGGTCTGAAAGCACAAGAAGAGTTGACTCATTAAAGGAGAAAACAGGAGATATTGTTGGTTCTTCTGTCGCTCTGCAGTTTCCTTAGACTGAATATCAAGTTTATATTTTAAATGATTTCCCATGTGAGCCCAAAAACACTTCAATAAACTCCCTCCATCCCCTGAACACAACACATTTTATTACCATGTTAAATCTTTTTTTTTAATAAATCTTTTTCTGTGTTTTAATCATAGTTTTTTCTCTTTGCTTGTTTAGTTTTGTCATCTGGGTAAAAGGTGCTAAACAAATAAAGCTGAATTGATAAACTGAATAATTGACGAACTCATGATTGTGACAACAGAAGTATTTGCATTGTGATTAAAGGGTTTATTTCATTTTTAAGGTTGGGGTTAAAATCTTGACAGAAAGAGAAGATTAAAGAAATAAACTACATAACAAAAAGCAATTAAATCAAAGGAAAAAAAATTAATACAATAGAACTTTTAAAAAGTTTTATTATTAAAAAGATTTAAGAAACTTAAGCTGTAATATTCTAATTAAACATTTAATTTTTTAGTTAAATGTTTTGTCTTTTTAAAGGTTTAATAATCTAATTAAATGTTTTGCATTTTTTAAAATGTTTAATATTCTTCTTGTTTAATTGTATTTTTTAAATGTTTAATTATGGAAAATATTTTATCTGTAACTTTTAATATTTTTATTTTAAAAATTTTTTTTAATTTCATAATGACATATTGTATCTTGCTGAATTATCTCATTCAATATTTTTGTCTGTTTAATTGAGTTAAACATTAAATTACATTAAATTATATATACATATACGACCTTTTAATGTTTAATTTTCTTTTTAAATGCTTCATTGTATTTTCTGTTTATTCCTATTTGAAGTTTAATTGTCTTTAAGATGTAATTTTCTAATTAAACATTAAATTTTTTTAATGAAATGTTTTGTCTTTTTAAAGGTTTAATCATCCAATTAAATGTTTTGCGTTTTTTAAAACGTTTGACATTCTTCTTGTTGAATTGTATTCTTTAAATGTTTAATTCTGGGAAATATTTTATCTGTACTATTGAATATTTGTATTTTAAAAATTTTGTATAATTTCATAATGACATGTATTGTATCTTGTCGAATTATCTCATTCAATATTTTGTCTGTTTAATATAATTTAATGTAATTTAATGTTTAACTCTATTAAACAGACAAAAATATTGAATGAGATAATTCGACAAGATACAATACATGTCATTATGAAATTATACAAAATTTTTAAAATACAAATATTCAATAGTACAGATAAAATATTTCCCAGAATTAAACATTTAAAGAATACAATTCAACAAGAAGAATGTCAAACGTTTTAAAAAACGCAAAACATTTAATTGGATGATTAAACCTTTAAAAAGACAAAGCATAGGCACCCGTATAGCTCAACAGGTTAAGTGGGTGACCCATGTATAGGGCTGGTCTCTGACACAGTGGCCCGGGTTCGATTCTTGCTTGCAGCCTTTTGCTGCATGTCTTCCCCCCACTTTTCTCCCCCGTTTCCTGTCTGCCTCTCACTACGCCTATCCAATAAAAAGCTGAAAAAGGCCAAAAAAAAAGAGAAAAAAACAAAATATTTAATTAAAAAATTAAATGTTCAATTAGAAAATTACATCTTAAAGACAATAAAACTTCAAATAGGAATTACACAGAAAATACAATGAAGCATTTAAAAAGAAAATTAAACATTAAAAGGTGGTAAAACATTTAAAAAGAAAAACCTTAAAGATTTAATTGAAACATTAAATATTGGGAAAGAAAAAGAAACTCAAACAAGCCGATAAAACATTTGAAAAAACAACTAAACATTAAAAAGACAAAACATTTGGAAATCAAATCAGACATTAGAAAAGAATAAAAGGTGAGAAAAGCGCAAAACTAAACGTTTAAGAAGAATCAAACTAAAGACGAAACATTTGAAAAGACACCAGTTAGACTTTAGAAGATCAAATTAAACTGACAGCATTCAGGCCACAATTCAAAATACTGGCAGGGCAAGCTGCAGCGCAGTTCTCCCATTAAGCAATTCAATTCAATTCAGTTTTATTTATATAGCGTCAATTGCAGTCAAATTGTCTCGAGACGCTTTACAGAACCCATATGCCTGACCCCCAGAGCAAGCCAAAAGGCGACAGTGGCAAGGAAAACACCTTTTAAGAGGGAAAAAAACCTCGAGCAGAACCCGGCTCTAATGTGGGGGGACCCATCTGCCTGCTGGCCGAGCGGGTTGAGAAGAACAGAAGAGGTAGAGAGGTAGAGATAGAGGGATAGAAGTAGAGGGGTAGAGGGATAGAAGTAGAGGGTTACAGGTAGAGGGTTACAGTTGGTGGGAGAACAACCACACATCTGAAGCATCCAGCTCTGGGACCAGGGACACTCGGAGAAAGGACACAGAAAGAAACAGAGTGAATGTAATGCAATAATGGTATATATAGTAAATACAAAGGTAGTTAGAGAAGGGCTCAGTGCATCAAGAGAGGTCCCCCAGCAGCCCAGGCCTATAGCAGCAGAACGAGGGGCAAACTAAAGGACGTCAAGAGGGGAAGTCAGTTGTGCAAATGAAAAAAGCAGCAGGGGATATAAGGGGAGTGAGAGACAACAGGCAAAGAATGTGAAAGTGTTCAATTGTTTAAATTTTTGATTTCGGTATTGTTAAAGATGTATATAAGTTGGTTCAGTTGTTATTTTTTTCAAGTTCTGCACTTTGTTTGAAGATATACATCCATCCATCCATTATCTATACACCGCTTAATCCTCACTAGGGTCACGGCGGGGGGGCTGTAGCCTATCCCAGCTGACTCGGGCGAAGGCAGGGGACACCCTAGACAGGTCGCCAGTCTGTTGCAGGGCTACATATACAGACAAACAAGCACTCTCACATTCACACCTACGGGCAATTTAGAATAATCAATTAACCTCAGCATATTTTTGGACTGTGGGAGGAAGCCGGAGTACCCGGAGAAAACCCACGCATGCACAGGGAGAACATGCAAACTCTATGCAGAAAGATCCTGGGAAAGCCGGGACGTGAACCAGGGACCTTCTCGCTGCAAGGCAAAAGTGCTAACCACTACGCCACTGTGCAGCCCCTTGAAGACATACAGTTATATCAATTTTTTTTTAAAAAATTCATATATGTTGTTAAAATGTTTTTGAATCGTACTGAATTTATTTGATTTGGAGGTCAGTTATTGATTACATGCAGACGCTAATAAAAGTAGTGGATTACATCAACATATATCACACTAATTCAAGTTAGATTTTATGATGTCCTGGACCTATGCTTTAATAAAATTTATCTGACTGGACCTCTTTGAATTTTAATTGAATACCCCTGCTATAGAGTAAGACCTGGCAGCGTGAAAGATAATCGCCACAACTGGAGGGTTTTTAGGTGGCAGCATCTGCACCTGCAATGTAAAGAGAAATCACAGTTAAACCTTAACTGATGTAAAGAGTGAAATCACTGAATGAAAGCTCTTTACAGTGGTTTATTTCATTCACTCACTTTAAACATCTACCTTGGAATTACAGAAGTTGAAGCACACTCTTTAGATCTTCTTTTAGAGTGCTCCATGCACATCTGATTTGCTGATCTGGTATCTACACAGCAGGTTAATGGTTGATGTGACATTTCATTATGAACCATGGTCACTTCTTAAGCTAAAGAGGACCATCTGTGGTTGAAGCCATATAAAATAAAAGAAATTGGAAAAGGCAGTAATATGCCATATTTCTTTCTTGAAAACAACAAAAAAAATATTTTTCTCAGTAGATACTTTTGGATACTAGCTCCAGTATATCTGTTGTTGTTGTTGCTGCTGTTGTTGTTGATGGTGATGATTGACCAATTTTATTTGCATTTTTTCTTGGGTACAGCTTTTGGCTTCTCAGCCCACATTTGAATTTATTAACCTTACTGAAGTTGTTTAAGGAGAGACCACCAATTTATGGTGGATTTAATTAAATGATGGATGTATGACACACTATCTATGGTTCAAATTAAAGGAGAACATACACTGGCCTTATTACATTATTCCACATTTGTACATTTTAGATTTTAATAAAAAACATATTCAAGAATGGAGGCTTCAGTGCAAATTCCCTGAAAGCAATATGCACGATTAACTTTACATTTATATTTATCTTTCTTTTCGATGGAGGTGGAATGTTGCAATTTCATTATTTTCATTACTTTCCAGTGCACCTCTAACAGTCACGGAAATGCTTAACTATGTACTTTAGCTTGTCTAGACTGCTGGTGGTTCTTTCAGATCAAGATTTAACATAGCATTTAATGAGCTCATGAAACTTGTGTTTTTATACATTAAAAATTAACTCTGCATCAGCAACATTAAAAGGCGTCTTAAAGATCCAGTGTGTAGGATTTAGTGTCATCTGGTGGTGAGGTTGCAGACTGCAACCTTCTGAGTATGCCTGGCCTCATTAATTGCTTCCAAACATGTATGAGAACCTAGAGTTGCTGGAAATAACCAGAGGCCCTCTCTAGAGTGCAACATGGTAAATTTAGCAGAAGAAGACCTCTGCTCACTGTAGATATGAAGATACGTCAATGGAAGCGAACAAAAACACAATAGTTCTTATATTTATTGCATTAGACACGAGTACTTATGAAAAGCACATTCCATTTTGCCAAACGATCTTCTTAAACACTAAACATTCAAGTAAAAAATGTATAAACTTGCTACTTTACCTTTGCTTGAATACTGTTTGAAAGATATGTTTTACATCTATTCTTGTGGATAATTGATTCTACTTGTCTTCGTACTCCTGTGTGCCCAGGACCACAATATTGCCCATTCTGTAGTACATAATGGTCTGGTTGCACTTGATAGGATTAAAAGTGCTCTGGCTTGTCTATTCTTCTTTATACCCATCATAATGGGGCAGAGATAAGATGCAGCTTCAGTTTTCCCTTAAAAGAGTGATAAGTCAAATTGTGCAACAACAAACAACTAGCTGTGCTGCCTTGCTGCAAGATCAAAATTCTCTGTAAAACTGGTAATTTTCACTGTGGTAGGTTGTTGTTGTCGTTTCCTGTAGTAAAGTGGATTTTGACAACAGTAGCATGCATTCTGCTAGAGCTGCTGGACAGTCTTCAGCTCCATTGGTGTTAGATCTGTCAGCTGCTTAACCATCAAATCCTCCTCTCCACTGAGCTTGGGATCTCAGGATCAGCCCTCTGCTGGTTCATGTCCCACCTCTCAGGGAGATACTTCAGAGTATCTTGGAGGGGAGAAGTGTCCAAACTGCAAAGCCTATCTACAGGGGTTCCCCTATGTTCAGTGCTTAGTCCCCTCCTCTTTTCAATATATACTACTGGTCAAATGTTTTAGAAGGCCCCATTTTTTCCAGTTTTTAATTGGAATTCAAGTAGTTCAAGTCCAATGAATAGCTTGAAATGGTCCACAAGTAAGAGGTGAACTGCCAGAGGTTAAAAAAAAGGTAAGGTTACCCAAAACTGAAAAAATAATGTACATTTCAGAAATATAGAAAAAATGCCTTTTTCAAGGAACAGGAAATGGATTAAAAACTTAAAGCTGTTCTGCAGCAATGGAGGTTGATCAAGTCTTGAAAGTTAGTGTTACTAATTCTTACAGGTGTCCCCACTTTTCTTGATGACTTACAACGCCCTCTGTCTGCATAAAAGTCGTGTTGGAACCATACCCTCCAGAGCATTATTTGAACAGCATTGTACTGCAGAAAGTAGTGTGTTGCTATAAAAATGGTGAGGAAAAGGCGACTAACAATAGAAGGGAGACAGACCATCATAACACTTAAAAATGTAGGTCTTTCCTACAGAGAAATTGTGAAGAAAGTCAAGGTGTCAGTGAGTACAGTTTTCTTCACCATCAAAAGGCTCTCAGAAACTGGGGGAAACTGTAACAGGAAGAGGTCTGGAAGACCCAAAGCCACAGAATCAGAAGACAAGTTTCTGAGGGTCCTTTTCTGAGGTATTGTGGTCGTAGTAAGCGAGTCTCAGTTTCAACTGTGAAGAGAAGACTTGGAGTTGCAGAATTGACAGGTGGAGCAAGAAAGCCATTGTTAAGGCATCAGAATAAGAAAAAGAGGCTTGCTTGGGCCCTGAAACACCACCAGTGGACTACTGAAGAAGGTATTATGGACTGATGAATCAAAATTTGAAATATCTGGTTCATCACGCAGGACTTTTGTATGCCGTTTAGTAGGCCAAAGGATGGTTCCTCAGTGTGTGACATCAACTGTCAAACATGGAGGAGGAAGCGTGATGGTCTGGGGCTGTTTTGCTGGATCCAGGATCAGTGACTTGTACAGAGTGAGAGGAACCCTGAACCAAAACAGCCAACACAGCATTCTGCAGCACCATGCAGTACCCTCTGGTATGTTCCTAGTTGATCAGGGGTTCATCCTACAGCAAGATAATGACCCAAACTGTAAGTCCAAGCTATGCCACAACTACTTCAGGAGAAAAGAGCAGTGATTTCATTTCAGATCTTCAGTGATTCACACATGTTGGATGATATTTGGAGCATTTTATGAAACGTGGCCCAATCGCCATCTTGTTTCTTAAACTTTTGACACCAAGTTATACAGAAATTATTTACCATTTTTAGTCCTTAATGTGCAGCAAAAAAGAGTCTAATTTTACTGTCAAACATTTACTATTTTGTGTATTTACTCCAAGTAATCACACAACCAGCAGAATGTTCAAATGCTGTGTAGTTTTAAGATGGAGTCCAGGTGTTTTTGAGAAACCTGTGGTTTGAAACCATGTTTTTTAGACTAATATAATTTTCTAACCACAGAACACATTTTCCAAAAATAAGCATAAATGGAAGGGTTCATTATGTTACACTTTTAAACAGAAAGATACAGTTCTATTGTGTTGTTTTGTTTTTTATTTGAGGATTTCTCTTTTTGCAGTATGATCAAATCAAGCATGTGGTACCAGTGTGGAGGAAAAAAAATTTCCTGTTGTTGGGAAGTAAAAAAAAAAAAAAAAAAAAAAACTCCAGTTGGGGTGAGGAAAAAAAAAAAAAACTCCCGTCTGGGAACTAAAAAAAAAAAACAACTGTTGTTGGGTTGAGGGTAGAGAGGAGGAAGAGAACATGAAGACTGTGGAGGTCGCTGAGGCCAATAACAGCAGATCAGAAACATGCAGCTCCAGATCCAGAGAAACCTGCAGAGAACAAAACATCAAGTCAGTGACATACAAAGGTGGCATCTAACTGTAATGAAGAGATATAGAGGAGAGGAGAGGTGCTCAGTGCATCATGGGAAATCCTCCAGCAGCCTGGGTTGGAATATTAACATTTTGAGAAAAACCGACTGAGTCTAACAATGAGCTAAATGCAGTTGAAGCTGTCATTCACAGCATCTACGTGGATATTTAAGTCACCTGTTATAATGACTCTGTCTGTACTGAGACTAAATCAGTGAAGAACTCTGAAAATTCAGATAGAAACTCTGAGGGACAGGCAGATGGGAAATGAACAACTAACAGAACTTACAGACATTGCAAAGCTTACCTGCACCAACAGACTCATTTTAGTGTTCAAAGTCACCTTTTCGTTTGGTGTAATAATAAAAATATCACGATATCAATCACTTTATCTGTAAAAGCAATGAATTTGGGGAGTTTACCATTGGAGAAATCTGGAGCTGTTCTTCTTCTTCTTCTTCTTCTTGTCCGTTTGGGGCTGATCTTCATCTTCTTCATCTTCCTGGCCTGGTTCTTCTGTCCTGGGGCTCCTCCAACCATCTCTTTATCTTCCTTAGTTTTGAAGTCACAGTGATGGAAGAAACAAATCACAGACGTGTGTGTGAGATTCAGATTCAGTAGCAGTTTGGAACAATTCACTATCACAAGGTACATTATATTTACATTGATACCAACCTGCTGCTCAGCTGGTTCTTTCTGTTCATGTTCTCTCTGCGACTGTGTGGGTTTCCTCTGGGTGCTCCGACTTCCTCCTACAATCCAAACACATGGAAGGTTAACCAGTGAGTCCAAACTGACCGTGGACGATGCCCTTTGTTAAAGGGCACAACACACACAAAACAAAAACACAATAGTATTAAATTTAGTCTTTGTGTCACCTTTTGTGTCACTATAATAATCATCCCCTCTTCCATAATCTGGATTCACATCATGGGCTGTTCCTTGTCTGGTTTGTTGATCTGATCTTTCATTAGATTGGGGATCTTGGAGAGAGAGCTCTAAAGACAGCAAAAAGAGAGAAAACTTTTATTGACTCGAGATAAATAATTACATTTGAGCTGATTTACTGCATATGCTCATTTTAAGATAAAATATCTAATTAGCCAGTTTATTTCATGAACTTACCTTGTGTTAACTGAATGGTCTCACGATGGTCATGCACTGGTCCTGGATCTGCCTCCCATCATCTCTGTTCCATCCTGTCTGAATCTGCTTGGTGTCATTGAAGCACCTAGTTTTTTTAAAAAACAAACAAACAAACAAAAAAAAACAGAGATACAGATACTTTTTTTATTGATTCTGACAAAAATAACTACGTTTTCTCAGACTGTGATATGCTACATACTAAACCCCTGTGTGACCATGCAGTGTTTGTTGGGTCATTCTTTCCCAAGCACATTTAAATTACCAGTGCATCCAGTAAAGTCTCAATAAAGTTGTTCTTTCTTCTCCTCACAGGCTGGTCATCGTCTCTGGCTTCATCTCTGTTGGGGCTCGGTCACTCGTCTTTAAGTCGTCTTTTGGGTTCATCCTTGTCTTGGTCTTGAGTCCCAGGGTCATCAGTCTGAAAGAAATCAAAAAGAAAAACGCGGCAAAATCTTCTCCAAGTGTTGTTATTTCTGAGATTTCAAAATATTAGATATATGAATGCAAAATCAAAATCCCAAACTCACCTTTTCATACAGTAGCATTCACAGGGATCTTTACGTACCTTTTTTTTCTGGAAACTTCCCTCTGGCAGCGAGACCTTCACCCTCACACTACATTTATTATCTTAAATAACACATTTAACCCCCCTTTTAAATCCCAGTGTGACTCTCCTGAACTGTGATCTTGTCACTGTGGACTCCACTGTGGGTCCAGGGTGGGATACAGACATACATGTTACTCCTGTGTGACATGCATCCTGTTCACCTTCTGACAGAGTGGAGCTTCACTGTAAGGGGGGGACCACTGGAGGTATCCCACGATCCCTCCCAGATCCAGCCACACCTCTAACAGGAAACCCTGACCAGAGTCCCACAAGAACTGAGCTCCGATAGAAACACACAAATACAATCTAAGAAAATCCATTCAAATAAAGTTGGAATAGATCTGATCAGACATAATCACAACAGACTGATTCAAATAAAATCTGATCAGATCACATCCAGAAAATCACACGTAGCTAAAATGTTGAAAATAAAACTAGGTCAATTTAATGAAATGGAAGATTTGTGAACCTTCTTAAATGGAGACTGGCCAGCAGGAGGTCCAGCAGCTCTCTTAGGTAGGGCAGGAGGCTTCTGGGGAGAGAAACTCACACATTGGTTAGTAAAAAATGGTGAGAGGGGACCTCCTGCATGTTTGTCAGGAGGTCGCTGACCAGAAAAAGTTGGAGGGGAAGGAGAGTGGAGGCAGCCTCCGAAGGAAGATTTAGTTCTCATCCTCCGAAATCCTGCAACTCCAGCGCCTGGTCAGTGGCACTGGAGGAGGATCCGGGGGAGGAGAACAAGGAAAGGAGGAGCCGGAGGAGATAGGAGAGAGAGTGGAAGGAGGGGAGAAAAAGAAGAGTGAGAGGATGGAGGGGGGGGAGTAGGAGGAGGGAGAGGAAAGAGGAAGGAGTGAGGGAGGAATGGGAGAGAAAGAAGAATGAGAGGGGGAGGAGAGAGGAAAGAGTGAGGGAGATTTTGTTCTCATCCTTCGAAATCCTGCAACTCCAGCACCCAATCAGTGGCACTGGAAGAGGATCCGGGGGAGGAGAACAAGGGAGCTGGAGGAGATTGGAAAGAGAGGGGGAGGGAGGGGAGAAAAAGAAGAGTGAGAGGTGGAGGAGGGGGAGGAGATAGGAGAGAGAGGTGGAGGAATGGGAGAAAAAGAAGAGCGAGAGGGAGAAGAGGAGGGGGAGGAGAGGGATAAGGAGGAGGAGGAGGTGGAGGAGGAGGCGAGACAGGAGGGGGAAGAGGAGGGGGAGGAGGAGGAGGAGGAGTGGGAGGAGGACGAGAACAAAATCTCCCTCACTCTTTCCTCCTTATCTCTCTCCTCCCCCTCCTCTTCCCCCTCCCGTCTCTCCTCCTCCTCCACCTCCTCCTCCTCTTTATCCCTCTCCTCCCCCCTCATTCTTCTTTCTCTCCCATTCCTCCCTCACTCCTTCCTCTCCCTCCTCCTTCGGGAGGGGGAAGAGGAGGGGGAGGAGAGGGATAAGGAGGAGGAGGGGGGGAGGAGAGACGGAGGGGAAAGAGGAGGGGGAGGAGAGGGATATGGAGGAGGAGGAGGAGGGGGAGGAGGAGGAGAGATGGGAGGGGGAAGAGGAGGGGGAGGAGGAGGAGGAGGGGAGGAGAGACGGGGCGAAAGGGATAAAAAGAAGAGCGGGAAGGGAAGGAGGAGGTGGAGGAGATAGGAGAGAATGGGGGAGGTAGGGAAGAAAAGGAAGGGTGAGAGGTGGAAGAGGAGGGAGAGGAAAGAGGAAAGAGTGAGGGAGATTTTGTTCTCATCCTCCGAAATCCTGTGACTCCAGCACCCAATCAGTGTCACTGGAAGAGGATCCGGGGGAGGAGAAAAAAGGAGCGGGAGGAGATTGGAGAGAGCGGGGGAGAGTGGGGAAAAGAGGAGGAGTGAGGGGGGGAGGAGATGGGAGAGAGAGGCGGAGGAATGGGAGAAAGGGAAGAGTGAGGGGGAGAAGGGGAGGGGGAGGAGAGGGATGAGGAGGAGGAGAGACGGGAGGGGGGAGGAGAGGGATGGGGAGGGGGAGGAGGAGGAGAGAGGGGAGGGGGAGGAGAGGGATGGGGAGGAGGAGGGAGGAGAGAGGGGAGGGGGAAGAGGAGAGGGAGGAGGGGATGGGGAGGAGGAGGGGAGGAGGAGGGGGAGTAGAGGGATGGGGAGGGGGAGGATGAGGAGGGAGGGGGGAGGGGGAGGAGGGGGAGAGGGATGGGGAGGGGGAGGGAGGGGAGGAGGAGGGAGGGAGGGGGGGAGGAGGAGGGGGAGGAGAGGGAGGGGGAGGGGGAGGAGGAGAGGAGGAGGGGAGAGGGGGAGGAGGAGGGGGGAGGGAGGGAGGGGAGGAGAGGATGAGGGAGGGGGGAGGGGGAGGAGGGGGAGGAGAGGGATGGGGAGAGGGAGGAGGATGAGGAGGGACGGGGGGAGGGGAGAGGAGGGGGAGTAGGAGAGGGATGGGGAGGGGGAGGGGGAGGAGGAGGAGGATGGGGGAGGGGGAGGGAGGGGGAGGAGAGGGGAGGGGGAGGAGGATGAGGGACGGGGGGAGGAGGGGGAGGAGGATGAGGGACGGGGGAGGGGGAGGAGGGGGAGTAGGAGAGGGAGAGACGGGAGGAGGAAGAGGAGCAGAGACGGGGCAAGAGTGAGAGGTTGAAGAGGAGGGGAAGGACATAGAAGAGAATGGGGGAGGTAGGGGAGAAAAAGAAGAATGAGACGTAAAAGATGAGGGGAGGGACATAGGACAGAACGGGGGAGGGAGGGGATAAAAGAAAAGTGAGAGGAGAAAGAGGAGGGGAAGGACATAGAAGAGAATGGGGGAGGTAGGGGAGAAAAAGAAGAATGAGACGTAAAAGATGAGGGGAGGGACATAGGACAGAACGGGGGAGGGAGGGGATAAAAAGAAAAGTGAGAGGAGAAAGAGGAGGGGAAGGACATAGAAGAGAATGGGGGAGGGAGGGGAGAAAAAGAAGAATGAGAGGTAGAATAGGGAGCGAAGGATATAGGACAGAACGGGGGAGGGAGGGGAGAAAAAGAAGAATGAGAGGTAAAAGATGAGGGGAAGGACATAGGACAGAATGGGGGAGGGAGGGGAGAAAAAGAAGAGTGAGAGGTAGAAGAGGGGGGGAAGGACATAGGACAGAATGGGGGAGGGAGGGGAGAAAAAGAAGAATGAGAGGTAAAAGATGAGGGGAAGGACATAGGACAGAATGGGGGAGGGAGGGGAGAAAAAGAAGAGTGAGAGGTAGAAGAGGGGGGGAAGGACATAGGACAGAATGGGGGAGGGAGGGGAGAAAAAGAAGAGTGAGAGGTAGAATGGGGGGGAAGGACATAGGACAGAATGGGGGAGGGAGGGGAGAAAAAGAAGAGTGAGAGGTAGAAGGGGGGGGAAGGACATAGGACAGAATGGGGGAGGGAGGGGAGAAAAAGAAGAGTGAGAGGTGGAGGAGGAGGGGGAGGAGAGAGGAGAGAGGGGGGGAGAACAGCGAGGACGCTTGGAAGGAGGGGGGAAGGAGGAAGGAGAGCATGGAGGTGTACTGCACCTGAAGCAGTCCGGCGAGGAGCTGCAGTCCGACGTCCTCTGGAAGCAGAAACAAAAGGAACATTTCAACACAGACTCTCAGGAAACCAGAGCAAAGAGGTGAAGCTGCTCAAAGAGGGATGCTGAAGAGAACCTCAGAGGAACTCAACAAGGAGCATCAGAGGAGAACATGTTGCTGCACATTGAGTCTTTGATCGACTCCAGTTTCAGGATTTCAGGAAGATGTTTCACATTTCTGCTCAGAGATTGATTCAGAATGAAATCTTCTGAACTTAAATCCTCACTTTGTTTGTCTTTAGTGAGCAGAGACTAAAAACACACAGAGCTCTGCAACATCACAAACCAGCTCTCATGAACGTTCCTCGTTTTATTTCTCCCTCATTTCAAATCTATTACACTTATTTTAACTCCAAATTACACATATACTGTAGATCAAAATGTAAAACAGTAAATCTATTTTTTTTAAAAAAGATAATAATAATAATAATTTAATCTGGCAACAAGGTTGGCAGAAAAATAGGTTAAAAATAGTGAAAATAACAGGAAATATCTGTGAAGTATTTAGATGAAAAACAATGTAAAAATATAACCATAATAATTCTTATTATATTTTATATTATATTTTCTGTAATACTACCACTACTACTACAATTATTATTATTATTATTATTATTATTATTATTATTATTATTATTATTATTATCACTGTATTTCAAATTATTTTGGAAAATATAACCACTGATATTTGCTGTTGTTTTTAATTTGGACAATACAGTATTTCACTTTTTTTAAACAATAATAATACAATAAACAACTGTGACTATATCGTTAAAAATAGTTTGACATAACAGGAACTATCTCGTAAAGTATCTCAATAAAAATAATAGCAAAATATAACCACATTAATAATTATTGTCGATTTGTTTTCTATATCTTCTGTATTCTACTCATGCAATAATTATTTTAATTAATATTAATATGTACACAAAAATGATTATTTAATAAAAGTCTAATATTAATATCAAACGTTGTAATAATAACGAATAATCATTTATTAATATTAGATTTTTGATCATTGTTACAGTTATACATTATGAGAATTACTTTATTTTAATGACCAGCACATTCAATCATATTGACATCATCATAATTGAACTGAAATCGGAAACTTTAAAAGGAGGCTCTGAGGACCTTCAGTGGTTCACGTACATTGGATTACATTTGGAGCATTTAATGAAAAATGGACCATTTCCATGTCCCCCAAAACTTTCGATGTTAAATTAGACAAAATTCATGATTCCAAAACAAAACAACAGTTTTTTCAGCACATGTCCCTGTACTGTTATACAGTAAAACGCAGAAATAACAATTTTACAACAAGAAATCCATCAAAAATTGCGTTAATTAACTAACTTTACATTCAATAAATTATTCTTTTTGGAATGAAAGTGTTTTTAAAGTGCTCAGAGAAGCTGATGAGAAAATCATGAACTGAATTTTCTTACCTTTATGTTGACGGTCGATCTGGCAGGTCTCTAGGTGGTAAAGGAGCTTCTTCTTCTTCAATCCGCTGAGTTTCTTCTCTTAGCTTTCCAGGTGTCCAAAACAGCTAGCTTAAACAGCAGCCTTGTGAATTTGCAGAGGGTCAAATCAATGTCCGAATGCAAAAGGAGAACGTATGGAGGTCAGCAGGCCTTTTATAGGTGCGCGTCACCTTCTGTTGCCATGACGATGCACGTCTGTGCTTGATATGGACCTAAATCAATAATCCATATTGGCGATTTCTTTTTTTAAAAAATATGACGTTTTTTCACGTATGTGTGTGAGTTTCCATCACTTGTCAGAAATGTAGGGAGCCTCAAAGCTAGCTGGATCTTTCCTGATAAGATCAGCCTCGGATTGAAGCATTTTAGTGGGAACAAGATTCCGAAAAGCAAATTACTGGACTAAAATCATGTTCAGGATTCATCCACACAACACAAATAATTAAACCATATAAACCTAGAATCTGTGTGGAACAGCTGTCATGTCTGGTGTGACTGAATATTATTGATCTTCACATCGTAATGAAGTCGCCGCTGCCGTGCCACGTGCTGAAATGCGCATAGAGAAGAACTGATAGTTTTTCCTGCTACGTGATGCTGCAGGTGTTTATTAAAGTCAGAGGAAATAATCTGACAATCAGCAGCTGTGGGCAGGACTGAAGTATCGTAGGTGTAATAATGTTTCTTCAAAATTCCGCAATTAAATTCAGGGCAAACTGAGCATTATTGTTTCAGACGTGAATCTAACACGTGTCAGATTTGAGGCACATTAGTATCTGGACTTTGACAGACATTAAGTCAATATGTTATGTACTAGGTACCTGTTGGGGCGATGACACCTGGACACAACTTGGGCCTGATACTCTGCCTGGGTGTCCTGGATGATGGAGTGTGATGTTGAAAGAGCCAAACAGTCCAGGAAGCATCACTGATGATGTGTTCAGGGGCATCAACTGTATGTTGTATCGAGTCTGCTGAATGAAATTGTTGAATTGTAGTGAACAGCATATGACACGAGGGAGAAACAAAACAAGCAACAATACATAATAGATGGTTTGTGATGTTGCAGAGCTCAGGGTGTGAGCATCACTGATGATTAATCTCACACACACTGAGGATTTCAAATCTGCAGTTTTCATTCTGGAACAATCTCCAGGACTGAAGCTCTTAAACTGCTCCTCTTATTGTAACAAAAACTGACTTTGCTCCCTGGAACACATCCAGGGACTGAATGTTTCCTGTAATGTGCAACTAAATATTCTTCCCTGGCCCTGACACCATTCAGGCCACGATTTAAAATACTGGCAGGGCGAGCTGCAGCTCAGTTCTCCCATTAAGCAGCAGGGCATATAAGGGGAGTGATATAAGACTGGAAAAAGAATGTAAAAGTCTTCAATTGTTTACATTTTTGGAGATTTAAGTATTGTTAAATATGTATTTAAGTAGGTTCAGTTGTTTTTTCAAGTTTTGCACTTTATTAAAGATGTACAGCTAGGCATATCAAAAGTTGTTAAAAAATACTCTCAAAATGTTTTTGAATCATACTGAATTTATTTGATTTTACGATCAGTTATTGATTATATGCAGACGCTACTACGCTAAAAAGTTACATCAACACATATCACACTAATTCATGTTAGACATTATGATGTTACAGACCTTTGCTTTAATACATTTTCTATGACTGGACCTCTTTGAATTTTAGTTGAATACCCCTGGGTTCGATGGAAGCAGATGATTCACTGTGGCGACCCCTGAAGAGAAAAGCAGAAAGGAAAGAAGAGGACTCTGATCCAACTGATCCAGCTAAAGATGTTGTATCAGTAAATAACTTCATCGAGCTGATGTACATCCAGAGCATGCAATACTTCCACCCCCTGTGGTGAAGTACTACAATAAACATAGGGTAAGACATAATTCAGCCCATGGGTATGCACACTGCATGTCATCCCAGCAGGCATTAGCATCCCCACAGCATGCAGCGTGCAAGTCTGTCTGAATACTAATTCCTCCTCATTCTAATTGGACTGTGGCATTCAGCATGTAATCTAAATGCCAACATGATAAACCATACTAAATCCAAAAACATCAAAGAGTTGTTTGGCTCAGTTCTTTTGTCATGTTTTACTGTATCTATCATGATTTGTTTATTCTCATGTGGCCTCTGCAGACTTTCTGTGCTTTTGCTTTGACCCTAGTGCCACTTTTTTGACAGTTTATTCCTTTGTATTTTTTGTATAATGTATGAAACTTCCTGATTCTCTAATTTTATGTAATTTAACTGTAGCTACTGTTAAAGCTGATGAACAGAATGAGAGGACCAAAATGCAGACAATTTCTACAATTCAACAATTTCTGTAATTTCATTTAGCAGATGCTTTTATCCAAAGCAACGTACATCTGAGAGTAGATATGTGTCTGTGGTCTGTAGATACAGATCACAGACATTTGAGAGAGTTAAAAGGCTTATTGAAAAAGACTGTTGTCAATGCCTGAGGTGAATGTTTAACAGGGAAATCTTTTGAGCAAGAGAGCACTGAAGACTGAGAGAGGCCAGAGGCTAGGCTGATGAGGCGCTAAATGCCCGAGGAGGGAGAGAGCTGGTAACTAAGGAGCTTGGTGAAGACTGAGCTGGCAGACGAGGAGTGGAGGACAAGCAGGTTGGAGAGTTGGCTGTTGACCACAACAAGCAGACTGACACATGAGGAAGGATCTGAGTAAAGAGATAGTAGAAGTTAGCATGACAAATAACACACAGAGCAACAAGTATGTATGAATGAATGAATGAATGAATGAATGAATGAATCAATCAATCAATCAGTCAATGAATGAATGAATGAATGAATGAATCAATCAATCAATCAATGTTTTTTATTTCGGACATGTGAGAAAAAAAGCCACAAAAACAAATCAAAATATTAAAACAACAGGACAACAACACAAAACATAACAAAACAAATAAACAAAACAAAGCAAAAAAAATGATAACCCAACATATCCGAAAAGGAGTAGGATGAAGCCTAAGCTTATTTACTCCTACCACTTCTCCATCTCGACCATCAGTCACTTAGTACTGCACTCCCATAGATATTTATTTACATATTCACAAACAAAATAGAAAATAAATAGTATAAACCATATTAATTAACAATACAATATTGAATAATCAGTGATATACCAAAGCAATCTTCCTCCCTGTACCTCGTGAAAACCATATTTTTGCACTGCTTTTACAACTGGGTCTTACTTGGACATTGCTTGAGCTCCACCTCCAGTCCATTCCATAACCTCACTACACATAGGCCACGTTTACACGAGACCTTTAATTCCTCTTTAATTCGGAATTAAAGTTAATTCCGCTTTAAAATCTCCTCGTAAACACTTAATTCCGAATAAAGTTAATTCCGAATAAACTACCTGGTTTATTCTGATGTTAATTCCGAATAAACTAATTCCTGTGTACGTTCTATTCATGTATACAGTTAGTTCCACTTTAGTTAATTCCGGTCATTCTGCGCATGTTTGGTTCCTCACGTAGCGATGACGTAGCAATGTACACAATCTCCTTCTCAAGTGACGCAACAGAAGTAGTACGCCATTGTCGAGTTGCTGTTTCAAAACAACAATAAAAAGCAAAGCGAAAAGCGTGCTTATTATTTGTTCCTCCATGTTGTTATGGAAAAGAGATGCCGCGGCAAATGGAGTTTGTTTTCTTCCAGTAAGCAGGGATACGTCACGTCCACTCCCTGTCCAATCAGAATCCTTTCCAATGCCCAAGCGTTAATGCGGAATTAAGGAAGGGGAATAAACGTGCGGTCCATGTCAACCTTAATTCGGAATTAATATTTCCATGTAAACGCGAAGCACAAAACTTTAATTCCGAATGAGTTAATTCCGAATTAATAATTCCGAATCAAAAAACTTCATGTAAACGTGGCCATACTGAAAGACAAAAGGATTTTAGTGTTGTGCGAAAGTAGACAAGTTAAGTTGGCCTAAGAGTATCTACTGCTGAGGGTAATGGTGTGGTCAAGAGTGTTGGAAAAGCCGGTAAACATACTGGTGGAGGTGATGAGGCAAAGAGGCACAGGTGTGTTAATTGCAGGTCGTGCAGGAGGTCTTCGACACCACCAAAACAAAGGAAGTCATCATGGACTTCAGGAGGACCAGGAGAGTGGTACAGTCTCCGCTGTGGGGAGGGTGGACTCAGTCAAATTCCTTGGCGTTCACATAACCAAGGATCTGACATGAAACACCTCCAACCTGGTGAAAAAAAATCCAGCAGACGATGTTCTTCCTAAGGAAGTTGAAGCAGGCTGGTCTGGCTCCACAACTGCTTAGAAGCTTCTACAGAGGTACCATCGAGAGCATCCTCTGCCAGGTCTGCACAGTGTGGTAAAGTGGCTGCACAGCAAAAGACAGAGAAGATTTGTTCTGGTTGGTGAAGGTGGCACAGAAAATTGTGGGAGCTGAGCTCGCGAACTTAGACTCTGTGTACACTAAATGCCTGCAGAGAAGAGCACGGGCCATCTGCATGGACATCAGCCACCCAGGACACTCCCTGTTTGTCCCATTGCCATCAGGGAGGAGATACTGTGCCATCAAAACACAGACTAGCAGGCTGAGGAACAGCTTTTTCCCCAGAGCTGAAGCCTCCATTACACCACCTCCCTCCCTCTCCCCCACCCACAAACACGCACAACCCAGAGCTGGAACTCTTACCCCCATCCCCACGACCCCCTACCCCCCTGCTCTCAAACAGAGACTCACCAATGGACCATAATAATAATGAATAAAGATGCGACATATGCTGCTGAAGAGCCTTTAAGTCCTGTGTGTTACAAATTGGAGCTGCCACAGATCAGCACATTCTCCTGCCCCTTGTTACTGGTTCATGGTTTGTGCTGTACATGGTTTGAAGCACCCCATAATCCCTGCTGTTTTAGCAATTTGGCCCTTGTCTTAGCTGCCCAGGTTTTTACACCTCTCTGCGAGTATTAGAAGTGAACATTCACTCAAAGGCCTAATGTGTTGATTTTACAGAATAGTCGATGTTAGCCCAGACGCTCCAGGAGAAGCACCTACTTACGTGCTAGCTGGTATTCAGTGTTTTGTTTTACATAGCCTTTTGCCGTCTTCTTGTCGTCCCTCTATATATATCATATGCTCCCGCAATGCAGAGAGAGACTCTGTGTTCCTGCTGTCATGACTCTTTAAACGACAAGAAGCAAAATGGCTGTAATAGTGTGTACGTGTGTGCGTGTGTGTTTGCACATGAGTTAATACAAGTTATTTTTGGTGATGCAATCTCCCAAATGAAGCACATAAACACACATAACACACACATACACACACACTACATGGACACGCACACATAAGGGAACGTATAAGAACAGTACAGTGGCAAAAGAAAAGAGAATATGTAACCCCAGGGCATAAAAAGAGAGAGGAAAGAGAGTTAGAGCAAGGAAGAGAGGGGGATGTCAGTGGAAGGTGAATTGGAAATGACATCGTGTGGGAGAACAGGGAAGTACATGTACAGCATCCCAGATTCAGAATTTGCAGCAGGGATCGGGAAGATGGAGGAGCAACGCTACTACGCAATATTACCACATTACGACCAAGGGAATACCATGCGGTATCTTAGAATAAGATATTAGAAAGCTTATTGATCCCTCTCCAGGGAAATTCACGTTAGAGCAGCTCGATACAGAAGGCATGAAAGAAGCAGGACAAGAAAATGAAAAAAAAACCCCAACAGGGCTAAAAAAAATGAAGATCTAATAATAAAGGTCTGAATGATACATTCTCCTTAATTATGTGGATCTCTTGGATGTCTTGGACATTACATGGTCTATTTAGGCAATCCTAAACACATCACAGTCACATGTGCAGTCATGCACACATTGCTCGGCTTTGACAAACTGACATAATTAGATGTGACAGAAACAATGGAGCAGCTTTTGAAGCACACTAATCAAAAGCAGAGACAAAATAGCTGCTTCAAATAGTCGACACAACCGGACATAATTCCATGCTTTAATCCCTATCCGCTAATTGGACTTGTACTGATTAATAAATAACATTTCTTCACAGCAGATGGAGGAAAATATCTGTTTCGATTTTTTTTTTCACATAATTATCACATAATTGAGGCTGGGCATTGCAGAAGCTATCAGGTTAACAATATTCATTTATGTGGAGCCCTCAGATACTACCATAACTACTACAAGCATCTAGAGGAATTAAGGACAATAACACTGACACAGGTAAAGACAGAAGTGTTATGAGACTATAAACTGGTGTAAGGGTGTCCAGTTTTCTTCTTTTGTCACAACTGTGACAGCACACTTTTTAAGGCAATTTTCATCACAAAATGGTAACTGGTGTGCACGTACATTACCATTCAAAAAATTTGGGGTCACTTAGAAATGTCCTAATTTTTGAAAGAAAAGCAGCTTTTTCAAATAAAATAACATTAAATGAACCACAAATACAGTCTAGACATTGTTAATGTGGTAAATGACTAGTCTAGCTGGAAATGGCTGACTTTTAATGGAACATATCTACACATCTACATATGTGTACAGAGGCCCATTTCCGGCAACCGTCAGTCCTGTGTTCTAATGCTACATTGTGTTAGCTAATGGTGTTGAAAGGCTAATTGATGATTAGAAAATGCTTGTGCAATTATGTTAGCACATGAGCTTTCATGGAAAACATGAAATCGCCTGGGTGCCCCCAAAGCTTTGAACAGTAGTGTATATAGCATCTTTTAACTTAGGTTAGATTCTACAAATGCATTTCTAATTCACTCATTCATCACACTCACACTAATGGTGACACAGTTGCCCATGCAAGGTGCCTGTCAGCCATCATGAGCAATGCTAAGTTTCTGCTGAGGGACACTTTGGCACATGGATGGTCCACGGATCGAACAACCAACCTTGAAATTATTGTACAACCTGCTTTACATACTGTCCCAAATTTCTCAGAATGGACTTTACAATCTCACCACACTCTGTCTTAAGATCTATGAGTCTGTTAAGGCCAACCTCGTCACAGCTACAAGTTAAGCAATCAAATTCTGTGTGCCGAAATCCATTCTGACTGTACTATAAGGCAGAAAAGAAGAGGACTAGAAAGAACTAAAGCTGGAAACTTTAACCTGCAAGCACCTAAAAAAAGTTAAGCTTCTCGTCTGGTTTTTCACTATGTTTTAACAAACTAGAGGGTTTTTGTTTGTTTTGATTTTTTATTTTTTTTGCATAGAAGAAGAGCATCCCCTGCAGAAGGAAGTGAAAAGAATGAATAAGATGACAATGCAAAACTGATTCCAGACCAGCTAAGGTGGGTTGTGCTCAGCTTTCCTGGTGGATGCAGTGCATTTTATGATGGTGGAAAGTCGGATGGAAAACATAGGCTTCTGCTTCTGCTAGATACAGAGCTTTATTTTCAGAACTCCTTGATTTTTTTTGAGTTTGTCTGCGCTGCCAGTGCTTGGTGGAAAGAAGCTGCTGGGAATCCTTCAACAGTTTAGACTTTTACAGCACCAACACTACCTGAACTTCACTAGAAAATGTAATTAAACTAGTAACAGGCTTCTCAGTACTGTGCACTCAACCAACAGTTTACACAGGCTAGTGCACAATACACAGTTTGTATTCATTAAAATATTCTAAATTTGTATGTATGTATGTGTGTCTGTATGTGTATGGTGAAGTGTCATGGTTTTCTTTTTTAATTTAATAGTATAAAGGATGACATTATAATGGATTAAGGTGTTCCTTACCATACAGTGCATGAAGGTCAATTCTGAAAGAGAGAGAACTTCAAATTTCAAAGGCCAACCTTCTTACAGTGAAAAACCTTGGGGGGAAATTCTCCCTTGGTGCCCTCGGTACCCCTGGTTCTAACTAGCTGGCAAAGTCTGTGCTCTAAACATCGAGATCGTCAGTAGGCAGCTGACGTAGTATTCACTTGTAATCATAGTTACAGTGATGCTGTGCTGCCTTCTCGCAGTGATGCAGAAATCTTTAACAAATCCGTAGATCCAGACTATAAGCTGCATCACTACCAAAATCCAGTCAATTGGTCTTTGCGTCATGTCTGACCTTCCCTGAAAATTTCATCAAAATCTGTTTGTCTGTTTTTGAGTAATGTTGCTAACAGACAGACAGACAGACACACCAATGGCGATCATCACAAACCTCCACCGAGGCTGCGCCTCCTTGACGGAGTAATAAAGTCCAGCACAGCTAATATTAGAGAAGCTCAATAAATAGAAATTCAAGAAGTGATTGATTGGGATTCAAAAGCCATCAAAAAGAGACAGTGACATGGAGGTTGGCAGATGAGTCAATAAATCTGTCTTTAGTGACTGTTTGATTTAGGGGTAATTTTCTGGACTATACTTCATGGGTTTGGGTTTTTGTTGCAGTTGTGATGGCTGTTTAATTTTGTCTGCATCTCCGTCCTTTTGTTTCTGTGCGCTCTGTCTCACTCTCTTTAGTTACTTCCTGATTCAGCTTAAATTCTCTTACCCTGCTTGTCTCTGGTATTTTTTGTTTTCTTCTGTTGTCTGTGTTTTCCACCTGTTTTATTGCCTGCCTTGCCCTCATTAGTTCATTAGCTACTCCTACCAACTCCAGCTCCAGCCTCTGGATCCAGCCCAGCTCCAAAGCCAAAAGCTTTAAAGGGTAATTCCTACAAGACAGCAAAAATCTGTATCATCATCATTTTGAGTCATTAATTACAATATCACAGAAAAAAAGTGTACTTATTTCTCATATCTCAAATTCTTTATTTTAAAGACAGTGAGTCCAAGTCAAAATTGCACATAGTCACAGTAGCCTGTTTGAAAAAGATATTTTTTATTTTTAGTAGTGTATTAAACAAGTCAGGAAGCCCAGCAGAGCATGGTCTATTATCATTCTGCAACCAACAAAAGATTGTGTCAGTCTTACAGAAAACCCATCAAAAGTCAGTTTTCATAGTACAAAATGCCAAGCCAAAGGCCAAAAGTTTTCTTTGATGTCCAATAGTAAAGTCCTCATTGTTAAGCTCAAGGAAAAGAAATACTGACTCAAAATCGAATCTCAGAACATAATTTTCTATAATTTGGGACAGGACTGTGGCCAATGACTCCAGTGATAAATTGCAGGCAGGCATCACCTGTTGGGCCCTGATTATCAAACAGTGTTTGTCTTTTTTATGAGTTAAAGTCTTATCACAAAGTTGACAGACAACTTTTATTACTCCACCAAGGAACGTAGCAAAGTTATGTGACAATCAGCGTTGGCTTGTCTGTCTGTTAGCAATATTACTCAAAAAAGGATTTTGATGAAAGTTTCACGGAATGTCAGAAATGACACAAGGACCAAGTGACTAGACTTTGGCAGTGATGCGGCTTATAGTCTGGATACATGGATTTGTTAAAGAGTTCTGTATCATTGCGAGATAGTGGCACGGTGTCACTGTAATTATGACAAGTGAACACCATGTCAGCTGCCTGCTGACAGTCACATGATTGTGATCTTACTACAAATCCACTGTTACGGACTTATTGGGACTTATCCATCGGAAATGATACAAGAAACAGTTGATTAAATTGTGGGGGTGTTTCCGAGTCCCGTCAATTCCTGCCACCCGCTACATATTTAGGTCATGCGATTTGGCATCCATACATAATGTACACATGCATAAGACACGCCTGTACTTAGCGCAAGGTCATTTGTTTGTGGGTACATCTATATTAAATGACCACATTCTATGTTGCCATGATTTCTGATCATCAATAACTGATAAACAAATGCTGCATTCCTAAAGAAATGCTGCATTTTGTTCATTCCACCAATGCCATATGGGGGAATGAACAGCCTTGGTGGAGTACTGCGCTCTCTGAGTGCTTTTCTAGTTGGTTTTTGTAGACAAACTTTTCATTTCTGCATGTAAAACTACTCCATCAAAACAAGTTTCTCCTGGTCACGATTTTGCAGAGACAGTCAGAGTCACAGCATCCTTGGCTTGGCCCAGCCCATGACAATTGCGACTTGTTTAAGGAAACACAAACAAGCCAGGGCTTTGCCCCTGTAGCAAAATGATAGTGTAGCCTTGACCATTTTAGTTAAGTGACACTATGTATTGAGTGTTATCTTCAGGTCAGTCAGCTTGGGAGTAACCCCCCAAGACAGCTATATTGATATACGTCCTGTAGCACAAAAAATCTTACTTTCATTACATCAAAATCAGTTCACAGAGATGTTGTCGTGTCTTTTCTTTTAAACCATCTTATTAAATATTGAAGAAAAAACTCAATTTTGTGCTCTAAAGTTGCTGTGAAATGTGCTTAACAGAACTAATAGAGTAATAAAATTAAAAAAAAAACAATGTAAGGACTGTGGTATGGAAGGACACACACACACACACACACACACACACACACACACACACACACACACACACACACACCACACACACACACACACACACACACACACACACACACACACACAGAGTTCAGTGGAAGGAGGTGGAATAGCACTGAAAAGGGGGGGAGTGATTCACCTCCTCACTTCCTTGTTTGTGACCTAAAGTAGCTCGGAGCAACTGCTGAGCTGCAGCTGACATGAGTGCCTGGATCTGAGCATTAAAACTTCATTAAGACCATCAGGCTTTCCTCCTTCAACATTTCTTCAACTTATACGGTAGGGTCAGTTATAGTTATCTGTTAATCAGCCACCATTAACCCAAACATTACGAACTGAAAAGATTCATTCACTTTTACTTTCACTTTACTTTGGCTTGTGTTCTCAGTGTATCAACATGTCAGCAACCAGCTGTGTTCTGTCTGAGGAGCAGTTTCTGTGCTGCATCTGTCTGGATGTTTTTACTGACCCCGTCACTATACCATGTGGACACAACTTCTGCAAAAACTGCATTACACAACACTGGAATGTTAACAGCGCTCGGTGCCAGTGTCCCATGTGTAAAAAGCATTTTAGAGCGCGACCTGAACTGCATGTCAACACTTTCATTTCTGAGATGGCTGCTGACTTTAAGCAGTCGGCTAGAAAGACAGGAGGTGACGGCTCGGAGATACAAGTTGCCAAACCAGGAGAAATCCCCTGTGACATCTGTACTGGAACCAAACTCAAGGCTAAGAAGTCGTGCCTGACTTGTTTTGCCTCCTACTGTATTATTCACTTGGATCCTCATCAGACATCTGATCGTTTGAAAACACATCTGCTAACTGATCCTGTGGACAACATGGAAGGAAGGGTGTGTGCAAAGCACAGAAAACCCCTAGAGCTGTTCTGTAAGACTGACCAGACATGTGTGTGCTCACACTGCACTGTTACAGAACATGTGTCGCACAACATTGTTTCTCTGAAAGCTGAATATGAAGGAAAGAAGGCTGAGCTGGACCAGACAGAGGCTAACATCCAGCAGATGATCCAGGAGAGACAACTTAGGTGTCAGAGGATTAAACAGTTGAAAATACACAGTAAGGAAGATGCAGAGACAGAGATTGCAAATGGTGTTCGGATCTTCACCGTTCTGATGCAGACTGCAGAGAGAGGTCTGAACGAGCTCATTGAGATGATTGAAGAGAGGCAGAAGAGAACAGAAGAAGAGGCAGACCGCTACATCACAGAACTGGATCAAGAAGTCTCTGAACTGATAAAGAGACACGCTGAGGTGCAGCAACTCTCGCGCACTGAAGACCACCTTCACCTCCTCCAAAACTTCACGGGTACAAGCACTGCCCTGCATACCGGGAACTGGACCGGGGTCAGCATCTGTCCACCGTCATACGAGGGGACAGTGACGGAAGCTGTAGCTAAGCTGGAAGAGACGCTCAGCAGAGAGAAAGAGCAGCTGCTTCATGAGGCCAGACTGAGGAGGGTCCAACATTATACAGTAGATGTGATTCTTGACCCTCACACAGCCAATCCCTGGCTCAACCTGTCTGATGATGAGAAGCAAGTTGGGTGTGCTGAGGTAAGGAGGGACCTGCCAGACAACAAAGAGAGATTTTCTCTTTATAACAATGTGTTAGCACAGCAAAGTTTCTCTTCTGGAAGATTTTACTACGAGGTTCAGGTTACAGGAAAGACAGATTGGACTCTGGGAGTAGCCAAAGAGTCAGTGAACAGGAAGGGAATAATCCCACTGAGTCCTGTCAGTGGCTATTGGGCTGTGGGTTTGAGGAATGGAAATGAGTATCTAAGTCTGACCAGCCCTGTTGTCAGCCTCAGTCTGAACTTCAGGCCACAGAGGGTGGGAGTGTTTGTCAGTTATGAAGAGGGACTGGTCTCTTTTTACGATGTAGATGAAGCAGTCCATCTCTACTCTTTCACTGACTGCTGTTTCACTGAGAAACTCTTCCCTTTCTTCAGTCCTGGTCTTAATCATGGTGGTGTGAACTCTGCTCCTCTGATAATCTTGCCTGTCAACCATGCTGATTAGATTTTTCTGTGAAATGGTTTTTGTAGTTTTAAAAGAGGAAATAAAAGGATTAACCCCCCCCCCCAGTTGTTGCTTTGGACTAATTATTCCTTCTGTTCTTGCTGTCTACTAACGGAACCTTTGCATGCTTCCAATGCAAACAGTGTAACCCCATCAAATCAAGAGCAGATCCTCCAGAGTTACTTTTTTGTGTTGATACACTTCCACAGGAGCTCAGCACAGACACAGCAGGGAAAACAAACAGAAAAAAGATTTCACTTTGGAAGATATCCTCTTGATTTGCCTCACAGAGACTGGAAAAGCTTCCTATTTTTGTTTTAATTCGTCATTATGAACTAGAGTTTAATTGCACTGTAAAAGGTACAGAATTATGACACCATCAGCAATCCAGTTGCTATCCTATAAGCGTCAGTTTCTAATGCAATTCTGTCTGACATGGGTCCAAAACATGCTGGGAAATTCGTTTTATGGCACCATGTACCAATACAAAACCAAATCAGGAAAAGCATGGCACTTTGTTTTTTTGGGTAGCTATTGGTACATTTCTCCAGGTACCTATGATGAGAGGCGGCAGACACTCTACCTGCCCTTTTGTTGGAGTAGGCAGAGTTTAGTTTGTGGCTTCCAGCTGTTTGTATTAATTTTTCCTCTGAGCTTATTGAATACCTGCAACATCAAACAGCAACAGGATCCATATCAGCATCTCCAAAGACAGGCACATTTATGTTCAGCACAACACAAAAGAGGGGCCTGGTGATACAGTGGTTAGCACTATCGCCTCTCAGATAGAAGGTGCTGGGGTTTGTTTCCCAGTCTGGGATCTTTCTGCATTGAGTTTGCATGTTCTCCCTGTGCATGCATGGGGTTTTCTCCGGGTACTCCAGCCTTCTCCAACAGTCCAAAACATGCGAGGTTAATTGGTAACTCTAAATTGTTCATAGATGTGAATGAGTGTGCTTGTTTGTCTCGATGTGTAGCCCTGTGATGAACTGGTGACCTGTCCAGGGTGTCCTCTGCCTTCACAAAGTCAGCTAGGACAGACTCCAGACGCTCCTGTGACACTACAGAGGATTAATGCAGAGGATGTATTGATAATGAATGGATGGGCAACACAATGTTAACTTTATTAATTACTTGTAATTACAAATGATCCTCGACATGGAGACAGATCGATCAAGATCTAATCTGTATCACAACAGTTCATATAGTAGCTGTTGGGTCAAAAAATGATGTCTAGAATGTCCAGAAAATGGAACGCATTGTTTTGTTGTGTTGGCACTGCCACCTCCCCGCTCTCGTGTTTGGTCGCTCAAAAATAAATTGCTGGCTTAATTTTTCACCTTGCTGCTCGCATGTATAGGTGTCCTCTGAAATACTGTCCTCACTTTTTTTTTTATACTTTTGAGGAGAAGATTGTATTTGTGCTTTTACTCACTGCAGGTGAAGGTCCAAAGACAAGACTAATGACTCATATTGTCATGAGCTGAAATGCATCAAAAGATGATTTTTATTTCGATTAATCAAAATAATTGATGCATTTGATTATTGTCGCCCTAAGAAGTTGCAGATGTACTGTATGTTGAACTTGCTGTGTATTCCATTCAATGACAGTGTATTTTAAATTGTACTGACAACATTTTTAGTGTGTTTGACTCTGCATGTTTACATCTTATGATATCACTTAAATGTGCTTTATTTTTTAATGTAATTACATTATACAGAACAAACTACTACAGTATGATTTAGCTGAAGCAGGCTTCTCCTAAATACATGTAATCAACAAAGTGTCTTCAAAGTCATTCATTAGTGCAACTGAAACAAAAGAAGAACAGCACAAGACCACATTTTTTAAAGTTCAAGACTAAATTAAATCTTTCACACGTTATATTTTATCGTACAGTGTTCTGCATCAAAGTTGCATTGTCAAACTGTGTCTCATCTGTTATTTATAATGGGTTTTTTTTCACTTTCACGGGCTATACCTATTAGTATGGAAAATAATTGTATAGTGTAGCATAGTGCATATACTCTGGTCTTTGAGGTTTAAACCATTATGTGTTCAGATTTTTTTTAGATTTTCCCTGTAAAATTTTAACAATGTTATTGTTAACACTGTTCTTTCAGTGTTCTATCAATATTCAATCAATAAAGTAAATTGGAAAGTGCTGATAGGGAGGATGTTACAAATAAGAATCCCAGAGTTAGAGGATACATTCACAACCCGATGCAATACTCTGATTTCCATACTGTCTCTGAAAAGTTTTAACTGTCATATAACAGTGTAATCCAGATAACATGATAATCCTTTTTTATATTAGCCATTACATTGAGGAAAACTGTATGATGAAAGTATGTTTTAATATGTATCTCAGCATTAAGTCATCTTTTAGTTGTTTCAGGGAGATGGTCTAGAATCTGCCAATATCACAACCATGGCAGTGGGATAATGTATGACTTAGAAATGAGGAAAAGTATGTTGTTAGTGCCTAATAGAAAGAAATGTCTTTATTCCGTTTTACATACAGTGATCTATTTGTACTTGAGGAAAAACTGTGCGTTGTTCACTCCTTTATGTGATATAATATTAACATATAGAGAAACATGTTTATAGAATGAACTTACCTGTATTACTAAAACAATAAAAAGTTCAAATATGCTATTACTGCCTTGTATTTTCCTACATGTACAATGTATTTCTTTAATTACTATATTTAATTCATACTAGTTGTTTTTGTCTCAATGATTTATGATATTTTACTCAGCTTGTGATGTGTTGGATTTAATATGTCCTCGTATAAAAATTTGAACAGAGGCATGCTGTCTCTCCCATGTGGGCGTATCAGATAGTGGTGTCCAGCTGTGCTCTGGCGGGTTCAAGCTGAGGATAAAGAGACTCAGTCATGCAGATCACAACCAGGCATCACCTGAGTAAGGAAGGTGAGCGTCCGTGCAATATTGCTTTGAAACAGTGATGAAGATCGACATGTCGCTTAGTTTTTGGAGACGACAAGTAGTACCCAATGAGAAGCTGATTGTTCACAGTCAATGACAGTGGTACCTTTTTAAAGCAACTGCTGTGTTTATTCACCTTTTGGAAGAAACTGTGTTTTGCCTGAAACCTGATAGTCCAAAGTCTTACAAAAGGCCCAAACAAACTTTATTACTGTTTGATAATGTTCTTGGTGTATACGTGTTTAGGTCTCTTCATATCCTTTTCTTTTGTCTGAGATTTTGTTCTCTATGAAATAGACTTATCAGTGTAGACTGGACAACCACAAGTTCTACAATCTGTTTAACAAACTTGCTTGGAAAAAAAGCAAGCTGCACTGCAACACATAAAACAGAACACATACTACTACAACACATAAAATATGCAACAATTAGTCCGTCACATACAAATAAATAAGTTACAATAACATAAAAAAAAAATACACACATTCCCACGTACACATCCGATTACCTTCCTTTGATAGCTGCACCTAACTGCTCATTTATGAGCTTGATTGAGATAGGGATAAAAGACTTTTTAAAACAGTTGTTGTATCTTGTGTAGCGATGATGTGAAGATTGTGAAGAAATTCTCCGCCGATACAATCTTGTTTATATATAAAAGGTTTATTAAAACAAAGACAGCATCACAGACACCATGGCATGCCTGTGAGAGGATTCAAGGCCTGATAGAATCACTCTGCAGAACAACTATTTCTCCTAGCTTATATAGATGGGTTCTTCACATGAAACCAAGCAGGTGATGGGATGTATGGTTACTGGTGCCTCGTTGTCTGGACAAGCAATAGCAATAAAGCAATAAAACAATAAACTAATTTTTTAGAGATCTGGTGTTTAACTTAGGATTTTATGAACTTCTGACCTAAGACCTTTTCACTTTTGTCCTGAGGCTTTTACCATCCCCATCCCCTAACTTAGAAGGCCACTTGGAACAACAGATACCACACAGTTGAGCCTACACAGCGGGACTCTGTACCTCCTGCCTGAATTCAACAGTTCATACTCAGTGAATAGGACATGTGATGGATCAGAAAGAATACTGTTTGCCTGAATGATGGTGGCCCGCAAAAACAAGTCTTGGGACAAGAGAAAAATGGCATTTATGGAGAACTCCCGACTTATTTGGTATTTTAAAAAATATTTTCAAACTTTTTTCCTCCTTTTTTTCTTTAGATTGGATCTCAAGGGCAAGCAAACTTACACAAAAACTTTTAGTATTTTATACATGGATTATTTGAAATTTGACATAAAAATGTCTTCCAATTCTGACCCTCACAAGAAAATCTAGAGCATTCTCTATGGACTATGAATAACATCCAGTAGGTGGCAGCAATACACCAGTGATGCGTCTAGTCTGCGTAATTGAAAGACGAAGAAGAAAAGAAGCCGGATTTTCAGCGTGAGTGAAGTTTGCAATTGAATGAGTAAGTCCGGATCGAGAACAAACCGACAATGCTGTCTGTAAACATCCTCCGTGCATTACGAACCTGTAGTGTTCCTCAGTCGTTCACTAACCTCCATCTGAGACACGCCGCAGGGCTCGCCGTGTCCAGCGGCGGAGGGGGAAGAGAGAAGCAGCTAACGCTCCATGCTGTCAGAAGGTCATTCCCCATGCTCCACCAGGTATTTAAACTCACACCACCACACTGACGCATGCACGGAGGCATGGAGAATGTATTCAGCACGCTTTTGTGTTACTGGACGTGTTTAAGCGACACAAATGATGCCAAAGCCTGTTGGAGTTAGCCGTTTGGTAGCTCGCTGTGTGAATGCAGGACTCCCAGCTGTAGTTGAAGTCAGCCCCAGTTGAACAGCTACTGCTCTTGTCAGACATATGATATGTAACGCTGCTGCTTCATCAGTCCGTTAAAGGGACGTCCTTTTGTCATTCAGACACAGGACGCTGTCAACATTGTGTTCCTTAAAGCTCCTTTCAGACATATCCACCACAGCGACGCAAAGAGCGACGGTACGCACGCGATACTTGTCATTCACGCGATACTTGGACAGCGCGTTAAGTGATTTAGAATATATAACAATTCACTAATAAACAAAAGACTAAATCTGAACTAGTAGCTGCTTTTAAAACTGTCTAAATAACTGATAGCCTCGTTTATTCATGAATAAAACCACCAGACACAAGAACAGCTTCTTTCCCACTGCCATCACCCTAACAAGCAAATAAATATTATTAGTTGGATCTCTTCTCTCTGTTGTGTTTTACTGTTGTTGGGTCCTTTTGTATGAATGTAAACGGACATATTGGTATATATTAATTCTAAATCACGTACACATTATTATTATTGTTATTATTATTGTCATTATTATTGTTTGTAAATGGTACTATTTGAAGAAGCAGAATAAACAGATTTGCAATCATTTTGTAAGGAGAAGGGGTGGCATTAGATAAGCTTGACTTCTTCCCACTCCTTTTGGAGTCCTCTTATTCATTTTCTTTTGTTCCTGTTTTCTTTTTATGTTGAAATGTTCAAAATAAACTTTCAAAAACAAAACAAAAAACAGCTGAGCCATTCCTCCACACCTGTACAATATATAATATACCAGCGTATATGTACATTATTTTTGCACTAAGAACAGCATTTTCTGCTTTTTGCACTGTATTATCACTGTAGCAATTAGGATGTTGCACTACTGTGTTTATTTGTGTAAATATCTGTATGTACCTTTTGATTTTTTAAATTTTTATTACTATTTTTTTCTCTTCTTCTTTCTATAGTTATTTTATCATTCTCTTTCCTTAATCCTAGAGTGACACCAACAGCCGAATCCAAATTCTTTGAGCTGATTCTGAATGTTCAAGATTCAAATGTTCTTCAATGACAAGCACAGCATCTCCACGCAGCAATAAATAGGCTGTAATAAAATAAGTAAAGCACTCATAGAAAAATACAACTAAGAAAATAATGCGATCTGGAGAGCTCAAAACAGCTGCGTACATGCGCGCCGCAATGTTGCTTGTGTATAAGTTCCTAATTTCCGAACAGTAAAGCTTCTTTCTTGCGTGATGATAATCAAACTCCTACTTTACCAACAGTACAATGAATGGCTTCTTTGTATCAAATGATTTAGCTGCAGCTGATAAACTGTGACTCAGTGGAAAAACAGCTCACCTGTCTGAGATGAAGAAAAGAACACAGTGTGATTCATGTAGTGTGATATCCTGATCAATCTCCATCAGTCTCAATGTCCAGGATAGTCTATAGGATAAACAATGAAGTTACTGTTGTTGTGACAGTGCAGGAAACTCCCTTGCTCTGGAGATGCTTTTTTGAATCTTGCTGCTGTCTGGTGCTGCAGGGATTTAATTAACTAAGGGGAGCACTCCTTAGCAGACTTGACACAAGATCTGCAACATCAACACCAGTGCTTTTCTTTTCTTTTGTACGTAAACATCAACAGTATAAAGACTTATGTTTTTTTGTATGGACACGGGCCTTAAAAAATCAGCTGGAAAATCAGCCGTTTCCAGCTTGAATAGTCTTTTACCACATTAACAATGCCTAGACTGTATTTTCTGATTAATTTAACAAGATCTTCATTGAAAAAAAACTGCTTTTCTTTCAAAGACGTTTCTAATTGACCCCAAACTTTTGAACGGTAGTGTATGCCATAACTTTAACCTTTCTGAGACACTTTGAAGCTGTTGACATTGTCTGACGTGTGTAACTGCAATTCTATATTCATCATCATGAGGTCAGTGTTAAAGGAGTTGTATGACTGCATTATATTAGGCACCGTTTTTCTGATAGAAGCAACTTTGTGCCATAGATGTTCACACTCTCGAATAAAAAAAAGTGCCATTTCATGACTAAACATATGCATGCCGACACAAAAAACAAACAAATCACCTGCTGTATTGTGTGTTTTTCTTCTGCTTTTTTGAATAGGTGCAGTCCCACTGTCCATCCACACGATGTCTCTCCACGCCGCCGCACTCCAGTGAAGGGAACCTCATTTACACTGGCAGCCTGGGAACTGCTGTTCGGGGTCAGTCATTGTGTCACGTCTAAATTTTGCTGAAATTGTTTCACACTGCATGTCTTGTTTGCAGGTGTCTGAGGTCAAAAATGAAAACTACACACAGTCCATCATGTGATCTCACTTTAATGACACAACATTTCAATCCTCAGACCTTCATCAGGCAAAATTTGCGAAAATCAAATTCAGTTTTTTCTTTATGCCTATATGACTAAAAAAAATATTCATCATTGGTTTGGGGTAAACGGATCAGTGTATCGCCAATTAATTTTGATTCATTTAGAAAATCTATTTTTGGGGGGAATTTGCCATGTATTAAATTTCTCCACAATATACAGCCTTAGCTACAGTGACAGAGTGTATTATTCAGTTGAATATATGTTATAGATTTTTGTTGATGAGCATGGGAGTGTGTACACTTACTCTGTGGTGCCCTGCAATTCAGGCCACCAGATGTCACTGTGTCATTTTGTGGCTAGAAGTTGTTGAAGCAGCTTCATTAGTAATTGGACACGTGGATATGAATGAACTGAGGTTAGTGTGCCATTCTTGGGTGTCTCTTCAAAACGCAGCCCATCAACTTTGTGCTTGTGACACCCTCCTTCCCTCACCACTCGATCAAAATAACCTCTACACTACATACTAGTGGTGTTCTGTTAGATACTTTTATGCCTTCAGTTCAGAAATACTTAAAGGGATTTGTGTCTGTGTTGAAGGCAGATCAAAGCTGAAAGTAACATTAATATATTACAATCTTAGCCAGCATCAGGATTGTTTAGATGGACAAATTATTAATGCTCTGTGATTTTGTGCTGTTAATGACATGCTCACACAGAACTGCAAAAATATGTAATGCTTCCAACTTCTTCATTTAGATGCGGCCACACACGATTAAGTTGCATCCCATAATTTTTATTAAGTACATCCAGTTGTCTTCTGTGGTGTGCTGTTGCACTAACATTAGCAAATACCAGTAAATACGGTTACTAGAATGTAATATGACACCAATAAAATTCTTAAACAACGTTAAATCATCCCAAATACACTACCAGTCAAAAGTTTGGACACACCTTCTCATTCAGTGGTCTTTATTAAATTATTCTGTACACTGTAGATTAATACTGAAGACATTAAAACTGTTAGAGAACACATGTGGAATTAGGTTGTAAACAAAAAAATGTTAAGCTTCTGTATTAGTCTACAATGTATAAAATAATACAGATAAATAAAAAGCATTGAATGAGAACGGGTCCAAACTTTTGACTGGTAGTGTATATACACTTTATAAGTAATTTACTGTTCTGTTTAATGAGGCAAATGGTTAAAAAAAAAAAAAATGACTAAACCAATATGAACACGTCAAGTATTTCCCTCCATTTGAGATCGATGAGTCTCTGCCTCTCCCTGCTTTCAGTGTAGTGTTCTGTAAAAAGTTCTGTAAAAACTTGACTTGTTCTCTGTGTTTTGTCAGGGGTGAAATTCTTCTCTTACAGCACCAGTGGTGCCAGCCTCTTCCTCATGCCGCAAATCCTCCTGAAAACGGGACTAGGAGTCCAGAGCTTCGCCCTCCAGGCCGCTTTCTGCGGAGTAATTGGTGTCTTTACCTTCCTCACCCCCGTCCTCCTCCACCTCATTACCAAGGGCTACGTGATCCGCCTGTACCACAACCCAGACAGAGATACTTACACTGCCATCACCTACAGTGTTTTCCTCACTGAAACAAAGTGGGAATTCCACCAGAGCCAGGTCAGGATCCCAGCTGTGAGCAAGATGTTCACCACCTTCTATGCTGGCAAAGTCGGACTCTTAGTAAACCCGGACTTGTTCCCAATCCCACATGACTACAACCATCTGATGGGCTATGATAAGCCCTTCAGCTTTAGCACAGACGACATGGACCAATCTGAGAAGAGCTGAAAGACAGGCTGAATGTGTGAATGTTAGTATATCTGTTCAAACTGTGCAGCACATACTCTCTGTTTTTACCAGGTGGAAACGTCCAACCAAAAAAAAAATCCTAAACTAGGACTCCAGATATTTTTTGTCAATATATTGATGGTTATTTAGTATTAATAAATTATGACTTCATTACTATGAGCTGTTTTGTTAGTCTCAGATAATGTGTCATCACTGCTCACACTCACAAGCATCAGAAATGCGGTCACTTCTAGTCATGAACCGAATATTCTTCATCCTCATGCATTTTTAAAAACATGAAATAATTTGTCAGTACAGTCAGCAGAACTGGGTGTTATTTAAAATTTGTCTGTACAGCAGCTAATATAATGCCAGTACAAATGGCAACACAATGGAATTATCCTTTGAGGACATTTTTTTTTTCTCTAAACCTGTTATTTAATTTAGCAACACGAGCCACATACATAACACAAGCTGTTGTACAATAATTATGCAGAAATACAGTAAAGACTAACGTTAGCAATCTTGATCACAGAATAAGCTCTTAATGACAATCTCTACTGTGAAGGAAAAATTACTTTCTTTCCCCTTACTAAGGTATTTCCTTGCAGCGGTTTGCTGAAGACATCTCAGAATATCATACAGGTTGCATCTGTCAACTGCAGTCACATTAAATCATCCTGTAGATTGTGTCGGTAACCTTAAATGAAGCCTGTTCGTATTTACTTCTCCTGAACTGAGGCTGTGAGCACGTTCAGGCCTTCTCTCTGTCTGATATGGCCCTGAGAAAGACAGATGCTGCAGAAAAATGTACATGAGAGAGACAGCTGCTGTGGGATGAAGGTATATCAAGACTCCCTGCCCTGGTCAAGATTAGATACTGTTTAGTCTGACATACCTGAGCTGATAAATTGTCCAGATGTTAAGTTGTAATCTAAATCTGGCATTCCTCCCAACTCAGTTAAACCCAAAGGTCAAAGAAAATCCTCAGAACTGGTACTGGTCAAGCACATGACCTGTTGATTTATTGTATCACTTCTCCTGATATCAGTAAACCAAACTGTTAACCTAAGTCATCTGAGTCTCCAGGGTGCCTGTGTATCTGCTTCATCATCATTCTCTAAACACTGATGAAATTCCGCAACATCTATAGATTCTTTAGTGCCTCTGCTTCAGCTGCCTTGAGCAGGTGGAGGTTGTGTCAGCCAATCATAGCTTGATAAAAGGCATAGAGAAGAGTGTGAATCTGAGCAAGCATTACTTTATTGAGATAGTGACAAAGACAGTTTCTTGTTGGTTAGACTCCAGTGATGGGAAATATGTTCACTGAGAACAAGTTCAAATGAGGGTTGATCTTGCACAGGAATTCTGAATCTAGCTGTTGGTGATGGGGGAGCAGACGCAGCAGCTGGTGTATGAAGTGGAAACTCCCTGGACAGCCAGGAGGAAGTTGGCTATGCAGCAGGTCTACAGACAGAACTGCAATCATACACTCGTGGACAAAATTGATTCAAAGGACAATCATTTCTGTCTAACAGCTTTGGCACGCATTATAAGCTAGACATCGCAAAGCAATATATACTGTAGATGGAAGCTTATCCATTAAATCTGTTCAACATCACAGAGAGCAAACCTTCTCTTTGGCTGCTAACCAGACGTCTATAATTTGTCACCCTGAATGAATGAATCATGTTTTATCAGATTTTATTAAGTCAAGGTGATGGATATAAATTGATTTCCAATTATCAACAGTGTTGACCTTGTTCATTTAAACTACCCTCTCATATCTATGGATCTCGTGGCCTTGTAGACTGTTGTCTACACAGAAGTCATAGGTCGTCCTCTGCACTGATATGAATGCTGTAACACCTTTTCAGATATGTCTGTTACGCCCTGGGGCTTCAGCACACAGGCTTTTGTCTGGTTTCAGATGACATAAATTATTATTATGTAAATCAGGTTTAATTCAAATGACTGGAGTTCGATTTTTGTTGATGATTGTGACACATTATGATCACAAGTGTTTCTACGCAATTTTGGAAATAGATCCGGCTTACCTGGTTACCATAACGAGATAAATGGTGGATGTACACCGATCAGCCGCAACATTATGACCACTGACAGGTGAAGTGAATAACATTGATCATATTGGTGCTATGTGGTGTTCTTCTGGAAAATTTTGGATTCTGGCATCTGTGTTGATGAGACTTAGACACCCAAATAAACTTCGTCCCAGAACAAGCACATTCCTTCATGCAAATGGCAGTCCCAAATGTCACTGGCCTACCCCTGCAGGATGCACCCCACCACATTGCAAAAAAGATCAAACAATCAGGAACATCTTGAGGATCATGACAGTCGCCCAAGATGTTGATTTGACTCCAAACTTCCTAGACCCCATTCTGATCAAGCATCAACAGGTTACAGTGGAACAAGGTTGATTCCCAGAGACCCAACTGCACAACCCAGAGCACCCAAAGTATCCATTGCCAACGTCCTGGTGCCAGACTCCATAGGACACCCTGAGAAGTCCTCTTGTCCATGCCCAATGGGTCAGAGCATTTTTGATGACAAAAGAGGGACCAACACAATATTAGGCAGGTGGTCATAATGTTATGCCTCATGTATGTGTATGTGTTGTATGTAAGTTAATATACATGAGAAAATACACCCAGAACTGGTTTGGGCAAGACAAACTTTTAATCATGAAGGCACAAACATGTTAAGGCAGGAAAGAAGGGAGAGGAGAACAGGAGCTCACAGTTCACACGAAAACACAGACACAATCTGTGTACACTGCTTCATTATTCCACACCGTTGGTTCAGTGGTTGTTTGAGGCCAATAAACAGTGTCTCTACTGGCTAGCAGTTAAACTTATGCAAATAATTCAGAATGAACATGAGTATAGAATCTGATCTGAATTCAGTCTTAAGTGAAAACTGGGTTATTGCAACTTGAGTTTAGCTTTTCATCTTGTCAGTTATTACACTGTTGCTGAAATTTTTACCAGCTGGCATACAGAATATTAATTGTTGCACGGGCCGCACAGTGGCTCGGTGGTCAGCACTGTTGCATTGCAGCTAGAAAATCATCGGTTCTCGTCCCGGCCTCGGCCTGGGATCTTCTGCACCGAGTTTGCACGTTCTCCCTGTGCATGCGTGGGATTTCTCTGGCTTCCTCCCACTGTGCAAAAACAAGCTGAGGTTAACTGATGATTCTAAATCGCCCGTAGATATGAATGTGAGTGTGATTGTTTGTCTCTATGTGTAACCCTGTGATAGACTAGTAACCTGTCCAGCGTGTCCTCTGCCTTCACCATAAGTCAGCTGGGATAGGCTCCAGCCCCCTCGCAACTCTAATGAGGATTAAGCGTTGTAGAGATAATGGATGAATAAATTGTTGCTTTTATTGGACCCTCACGTGTCCTGTTCTTTCAGTAATCAACAAAAATGTTTATTTCCCTCAGTCATATTGTATGACATGCTGATTTTGCCTGCAGTATTAAGTAGGGAAACAGCAGCCAACAAGAAACATTTCATAGCTGAGATGTGTCATTAGTAATTGTCTTCTCTTTAAAATGAAGGTGGACAGTAAGCGGATATCCTCCATCTTCACACTGCACCTGTCTCTTGCATCAAAGTCCAGTCTAAGACCACTTCTGAGCTGTATGCAATTGAAAGTTACCTATTGTGATCTAAAAAGGTTTACGTCTCAAGCGCATTCACAAACTTGTGAATGCGCTTGAGACGCAAAGTGTTTAAGAAACTGTTTTACTTGATGTTCCAGTTAGCATTTCATTGCTGAAAATCATTTGGGACTCACAAGGTCAACACATAGAACAGTACACTGCATTGAAAGTAACACAATATCAGGATAAAGATAAGGGGAGCATGGGAAGGTACAGACGTTTCAAGGTCAGTGCTATGTACATTGTGTACTTTAGTATGAGTTTGTGTCAGTCGAGTTAGAGATTCTTTATGCAGCTTTTTTCACAGCTGCTGTATGTTCTCTATTTGACATATAGGATCACATGGTGTTCAGACACGTGCTGCCCTCTGGAGAGTACAAATCAACTCTGTTGTCTAATTGAAGGTTCGGTTCATGAATGACATATCCTGTGAGAGTTTTATAAAATTTTCTGTCAGTCTTATAGGAATGTGTTCTTTTATAATTGTAATAACTGCATTTACATCTCATAAAATACGACTGAAGTGAGTGCTTAACCGTCAAATCACTTTAATGTCAAATTTTTTAAAATTACGTCACCTTACAGTATTTTTAGGTGACATACTAGCTCATAGTTTCCATTTTTTCTGGTGTGAATTTGGCATTATGCTCTGAATGGTTATCATATTGGAATGTCCCTCCTGCTAATTAATAGCTGGACTTTTCCCCCATTGCTGTTTTTTTCTCCCTAGAATTTTCTACAGCTGCCAATCCCATCCTTCATGTTTGCACCAGCAAATGCATGACCACTAAGCATGAATGGTATTGTCTTACATATTTCCAGGTGTGTTTGTAAACCAGGACGTTTTACTGACATGGTAGTAAAATGCTCTTCTGCACAGAAATTGCTTTAACTTTCAAATGCTGTTTTAAATTAAAAAGCTTTTCGGTGTGTATTTAGCCCTTGAGACAGGTTTCTACCGCGGATGAATTTGAGGATGGGAATTAGCTTGATGGTGTTATGGTCCCGATTTAAAGGGCAGCGGGGGTGCAACATTGCATTTGTGCAGTATCTTATTTTTCCATGTGCTATTATTACTCTGCCAAGGAATGCAGCAGAGTTCTGTGACAATCGGCGTTGGTTTGTCTGTTTGTGTGTCTGTTGGCAACATTACTCAAAAACGGACAAACAGATTTGGATGAAATTTTCAGGGAAGTTCGACCGCTGCGGACTTATCGGGATTTATCCATCGGAAATCATAAAAGGACAATTGATTAAATTTTGGGGGTGTTTCCGAGTCCCATCAATTCCCGCCGCCAGCTACATATTTAAGTCACGCAATTCAGTATCCGTCCATAACGCACACATGCATAACACATGCCTGTGCTCAGCGCAAGGTCATTTTGCTTGTGGGTACATCTATACTAAATGGCTACATTCTATGTTGGTATGATTTCTGATCATCAATAACTAATAAGCTAATGCTGCATTTCTAGAATAAAATGCTGCATTTCTGACAATGCCATATGAGGGAATGAAGAGCCTTGGTAGAGTACTGCACTCTGAGTGCTTTTCTAATTTAAATATTGTTGCTGTCTTGAAAGAGCATAGTGCATCCCACAGTGACTGAAGTCTATGAGTACATATGTCAGTGCATCAGGCTTATTTTGTAACTGCCGATGAACAAGGTTGCCTAAACGTGAGACAGTTTCCCACTAGATGAGGTGTATACAGACCACATAAAAATGTTACCATTGCCTGAAATGATAGATAGATAGATAGATAGATAGATAGATAGATAGATAGATAGATAGATAGATAGATAGATAGATAGATAGATAGATAGATAGATAGATAGATAGATAGATAGATAGATAGATAGATAGATAGATAGATAGATAGATAGATAGATAGATAGATAGATAGATAGATAGATAGATAGATAGTGTCAGGAAATTATTTCTGTAAGACAAAGACTGTATTTTCGCTGTTAGTTCGTACCAGAAAATTTCCCAACACAAAATCAAAACTCAGTGAGGCTTTAAAGTCTTTCTAATGGTTTACTTGCAGCAAGGAGTACAGGCAATGGGTTACACCTGCAATGAGGCAGTGTCAGTGTCTTCACAAACAAGAAATCTCCCTCCCCAGTGGCTCCCACCCGTTACCCTCCTCATTTCTCTACTTTTGATCGCCGGGGAAGCGCGGTCTCAGTCATCTCCACTTTCATTCCAAGGTCCTCTTTATCTCTGAAATGCAAGCTCAGCCTGATACATCTCAAACACGTCACTCTTTCGTCAGTATAAGGGTCACAACAACAATTATCACACAGTTCAACAGATCAGGCTAAAATAAAATTTCATGTTAATAAAGCATAAATGTATTAATATATAAACGTGTCTGCATATTTCCCAACAGATAGATAGATAGATAGATAGATAGATAGATAGATAGATAGATAGATAGATAGATAGATAGATAGATAGATAGATAGATAGATAGATAGATAGATAGATAGATAGATAGATAGATAGATAGATACTTTATTAATCCCAAGGGAAATTCAAGTGTTTAGCAGCTGAACTGGACTTAGACAAAAGAGTTCAAGATCGGGAGTACATGCTATGTCTTTTATTGTGTATTTCCTGCAACAAGAGTCTTTCATAAAAACACAAAAGCCACCTCCCCTCATATCATGCCTATCCAACAAAGCTCTGAGCACCCTCGTACCACAGCCAATGGTTCCAGGGAATCTCCTTGAAAGGAGGCCTCTGTCTAGATCAGGACTCACAGCATTCAATGCGGATTCATGTGTTTAGGTGCAGCTCTTCCCTCTCATTGCTCAGCGAGTGTGTTGCTGAAGAGTCTTAAAGGCAGTGGTGACATCTTGTGCCTTCAGTGGAGGCGATATTAACTGCTGCCACTCAAACTATTGTTTTGGTGATCAACGGTTTCCAAACCACAACACATCCATTTGAATATTGTCACACACATCCAATTCTGGTGCATCCTGTTTGTGGAAGGACGGCCACCACTCCTTGTCACAAGCATGTAGCAGCTGATCACCACACCCGAGAAACATGTACCGAGTGCAAAAAACAGCAAAATCACTTTGACAGTCTTCTCCCCTATTGTGTTATTGAAGCTCCAAACCTAAACACACTTGACAAACTTTGACACACTTCGCTTCAGCCACTGCCTCTCTCTCTCTCTCTCCTTCTCTTTGTCAGTGTTGTCGTGTTGCATGTTTTTTGAATGAGGCTTGGTTGAGTTATGTCCCCAGAGTTTAGTTTCCCTAAAATGTGTTGATTTGAATTTTTTTTTTTTTTTAATTTAAATCTTCTTTTGAATCCTCCACCTGTCTCAGCCTGATCTGTGTCTGGGCCTGGGCTCCCAGCCCTGGACGTGACACTTCCAACAAACATCCATCTATAGTATCCCCCACTCACAGCAGAGCAGCACTGCCCCACCATATGTCCTCTTAAACCACTGTATTTCATCAGCTGAAGGTAGTTTACAGAAAAATGAACCTGCATATTCTTAACTCCTTATTTTAAATTTTATGGATTGGAAAAAAGTCAAAATAAGAAAATCAACCCAGAGAGGTTGGGGAGAGTTGCTGCCCCAAACGAAGAAGTTCAAATGTCTCAGTATCTGGTTTATAAGTGATGAGAAAATTAAGCATGAGATGGTGTCGCTGTTGTACCGTATCCATGGTGAAGAGGGAGCAATTTACCAGTTGATCCAACCCTTACCTACTTTCATGAGCTCTGGGTAGGGCTGGACTCAGCCTATGATGTGAGGAGCTCAGACATCCAGAGGGAGATTTGAGTCTTTGTAATTTGTAAGGTCTACACCTTGCTATGTTAAGTGCTATGAGTTGATATATGTCGAATTGGGCGCTATATAAATAAAATTGAGTTGAAATCTGCTCTTTCACATCAAAAGAAGCCAACTAAGGGAGATGGATGAATGGATGGATAAAGGGATGGATACTTTAGCACATTCTGCCTCTTTTAAGAGGTGGTTGACACAACAGTGACCAAAAAGCAACCTGGACCAGTTCAGAAAATCCCTCCATAAGCTTCAACTGGTCCAGAATTCAGCTGCTCGCATCATCTCCAAAACCCCCTCATTTCAGCACATCACCCCCATCCTACAGCAACTCCACTGGCTCCCTGTCAAATCCAGAATAGACTTCAAAATCCTCCTGTATGCATTCAAGGTCATCCACAACCTCGCCCCTCCCTATCTGTCTGATCTTCTTCATATCGCCTCCTCCACCCGCTCTCTCAGATCCTCTTTCTCCATCCACCTCACAAGGCCCTCAGCACTATGGGGAGCAGGACTTTCAGCCACTCTGCTCCCAAACTCTGGAACTCACTCCCACCCGAGTTTATAATATTGTCTCTCTGTCTCTCTTCAAATCCAGACTCCAAACTCACCTGTTCAGGACTATTTATTTTCTCTAGCTGCCTCTTTCTCTTTTTTTATGTATGCTTTTTTTTATGTATGGATTTTATCTTTTTGTATGATTTTTATCTATTTTGTTGTATTTGTTTTTACTGTAAAGTGACTTTGGGTGTCAAGAAAGGCGCTTATAAATAAAATGTATTATTATTATTATTATTATTATTATTATTATTATTATTATTATTATTATTATTATTATTATTATTAGAGGTAGTTGGTGTTTACTTTTCGTCTAACTTTTCTGCAGAAGACCATGCAACTGCAGTTGTGCTTTGTTGCAAATGCAGAAGTGCTGGAAGAAAATATTCAAGAAAACAAAAGTATTTTATGGCTGAAATTTATTTAAAAAAACAAAAACCTGTTTGACTATCCTTGGAGCTAAAATCTGTGCAATATATTGCCCTTTAAAAATATTTCTATATATTTTTACCTGCTACCAGAGCAAAACTAGGTCAAAATCTGATGATGTTGCTTACCAACAGGGCCAACTTAGGTTCCGTCCACACACAGCTAAAGGCCTACTGAGTACTAGGAAAGTAACTGAAAACAATTTTCACCCAAGTTTGTGCCACTTCCTTTCAGTCACCAGCACTCGCCAAGGTTGAAGTATACTGGATGAAAAGAAATGAACTGACATCCAGACAGGAATCCCTTAATTTAATGGTGAGATAAAGTTATCATCAGGCTTTGCAGCATGCAGCTGATTTCACTGTAGTACTAGCTTATCAAAAGTTCCAAGGCCATGCAGACTGAACAATTGATTAAAGGGAAGAGTTGTTTATTGTAGCTTGGTGATTATCATTCAGTTTCTGTTCTTGTTATCTCTCTTCCTCTGTCTCGCCCTCCTGGCTGACCTTCACCTACACCTTTGAAAATTTCAAGGCTATGACCGTATCAGCCTGCAGGTTCCTGCCAACACTGAAGTGGATCAAACCTGGATAACACATATTGGACAGAATATTGTTTGATGTGGATATCAGTATCTGGTTATATAGCACAATATAAATAAAGGGTCTAGGGGCGTGTAACTGGTACGTAATATCAACTCCAAGTCACCCAACATGATGTGGACTGATCAAGGGTTGCTGGCTTTGATCAACATCAGCATGGAAGCATTATTATTGTAGTCACTGGGTTTGAAGTTACCAATTAGCTAAAAGCACCACTGTGTGGCCCATCAATCTATGAGGGAAGATACTTGACAACAAAGACTATGCCGGGTCAACTGAGGGTTATGATATCCTTGATACAGCCTCACAGAACTATGTAGTTCTTCTCAGTAGTGTTCACCAGCACACAACTTTTAGTTAATTGTGAACATTGTCACAGTTGTTGTTTCAACTGCTTAAAGAGCTGACAATCTAACTGTGTACTGTACTTGTCCAGCAGCAAACCACAGATAGCTGGTGAACATAATGAAGCATTTTACAGCTAAAGGAGCAGATAGCTCTCCCAAGAGAGCAAATTCATATTGGATTTAAGTTTATTGTGCAGAAAGGGACTTTCTGAAGCTGTTCCATCCAACAAGCTTCACTGATGAGTGTACAGCTTATAAGTGGATTGCTTGAATAATTTTTTTTTTTTTTAATCTCTCCCATTTTCCATTTATTCTCTACCATCTTAGACAGATACTGATGCCACAAGCCACTTTTATATCTGCCCTTTTTCAAATGATGTTCAACAGAGAATACACTAACAGCAGTTAAGATAAAAATAGGGTAAACAGCACATTTTAAGGCCTGATGTGTCTTTTCCTGTCCATTCTATTCACCAGCATTCTAGTATGTAGCTACAAGCATGGCTGCAGTTGGGTTCCAGCAGTTGCATCATAGAAATAAATCTCCCACTTGACATATTAATACAGTATCTTTGGGTATGAGAGTGTGGTGGAGGACAAGATTGGGACGTGCCACAACAGTTAATCAGAACCACTGTCTCACCTGTGGAAACCTGAGAGTGGAAATGTTGAAATCGCATACAAGTCTGTTTGTGTGTCTTTGTACACGTACACATGGGTACAGTCTTCTTTACACATTTACTAACCAAACTGTACACTATATTTTACATACATAAAGCTAGACTTGATCTTACAGTGTGTGTGCATGTCTGAGAGATGGAATATTATAGCCAGTAATGGTCTGAGAGGAGACGGAGGGCTCCAGGTTACTTAAGTATGAACTAATATTAACTTGACAGCACATGACTGGACAGAGATCAGTCAGGCTGATTCATTATTCATATGTCATCCATCTTCCCTAAAAAAAAAATAAATCTTTTTTTATTTAGATGAGTGAACTGTGAACAAAATCTGACCTAACCCTAACTCTTGTAACTCAACTCTTGTGCAACAGAAATGAAGCAACACAATTCTCACATATATTTGAGTCATAATAGTACCAGGCAGCCTCTTCAATAAATGTGCATCAGCAGAATTTTTCCACATTTGGCTAATAATAATAATGATAATTTATAATAAATTTGCTATGGTAATCTTTTTTTTTCTCCAACACTTTTACCTTTTGAATCAAATTTATTTTACACAATTGATGGTCATTAAGAAATCATATTTTTTTATTAGCAATTATATTTTATGAACCATGCAGTCCTTCAACCCTAAATAACACATGCAAAGTCATTTTTCAAGGTTCATACTGAGCTGTATTCTGACAAGGGTGTAAAGGTCTCACTGCCATATGGTTATCAGATAAGAAACTGAAAATTAACTAATGCAACAGCTCCTCATCACCCTAAACTTTGACCATGACACAGTCATTAACTGTCTTTGTCAAGGATCTTACAAATCACTGTTTGTCAGCATTTATAACACACTAGCTTATATTCTAATCAGTGATAGGAGTATTCTGCAGGAACTATCAAATGCCATAGTTTGTCTTGGCTCTCTGTAAATCCAGAATATAACTTAAAATCATCTAATCACATACAAAGGCCTAATTGCATCATATTATCCCAACACAGCACTTCGCTCATAGATTGTAGACTTAACTGTAATTCCAAAGGCTCCAAAAGTGTCAGTTATCAGCTCCTCTCCTGTGGACTCAGCTCCCAATTTGGGTTTAGGAGGCAGACACTATCTTTACTTTTAAGATTAGGCTTAAAACTCTCTAGTTTTTACAGTTAGGTCTGCTCAGGTCACCCTAAACCACCACTTAGTTATGCTGCTATAAACCCAAGCTGCTGGGGGGATTTTCCCTGTTGTACTGAGCACCCCTCCTTCCTTCTCCTCTCCTATACTCTTTATACATTAAAATGCCACCAATGCATGTCACTAACTTTTTTCGGCTTTCCCTCATAGTTATTTATTTATTTACTAAAATTTTTTGAGCGGCCTTTAGTAAACCAGATATTTTGTTGTGAAATAGATTACCAGTTTCATCTACAATACATGAACCACCAGTCTTTTACTTGTGCTATGGTGTTGGACCACGTGGCATAATCAATACTGCTGACTGCAAATTATTGTGAAAGACATATCCTCTCAAAGAGGTTTGTTTGAATACACTCTAAGTTAAGTAACCTGTTTGGCCTGCGTCAGACAAATTTCTAGCCAGCTATCTAAATAACATTTGTTTGGCATAACTGACTGCAACCTGGGTGAGCTATAGTACTGGATGTAATCATGTGTTAGTGAAGGAAAAAATCCAAACGCCAGCATTTACAAAGACCTCCAATCTGACAGCAGGAAACATCTGGCCAAATTTTCTTCTATTGTCAAGAAGAAAAGGTACAAGATTGCAATCACAGACAGAGTTCCCATCATGTTATACTGATATCATAGATTTAAAATAACTCCTTATACTGTTAGACAAACTAAAACTGGTGTGGGCACAGTCACAAAATATAAATACACTACAGCTGACAGACGAAATTTACAGGAATATTTAAGGTAATATTGTGGCATTAAAATCCCATAAAAATAATGTAAAGTACAGTCATGAACAAAAAAATCCAAACACTTGCAAAGACCATGTATATTGTAACAGTCTTGAGTTTCCAGTGACTCCAAGAACTTTTAATTTATATGATGTCACAAAAAAACAATCAAGCCTTTGGGTTCATTCATAGATTTTTTTTACAGGTCTTCTGAAAATGTGACAAAATCTGCTGGGTCAAAAATATACATGGAGCAACTTGAATTATTTGTTCTGGTGATATAGAAAGTTTTGTTAATGTTCATTTACTCAGACCACAACACCATTCTGCTGGAGCCTGCCTATAAGACTGTGTTAAAGAGGGAGGCTGCCAAATTTAAGTCTGTTAAGGTGTGGTCTCCAGATGCTGTCCAGTGCTTGCAGGGATGCCTGGACTTTACTGATTGGTCTGTGTTTTCTCAGCCAGATGGACCTCAGAGCCCTTCAAGTACTATGGACATACACAAACTTACCTCTACTGTGTGTAGCTATATAACTTTTTGTGAAGAGTCTTGTATCCCTACACGACAGGTCAAAGTCTTCCCCAACAATAAGCCCTGGATAAACAAGTCCTTAAAGGAAATGATAAAGATGAAACACGATTTATTTAAAAAGGGCAGTGTTGTGGAGAGCAGAGAGGCAAAAAGATTGGTCAGAGCAGAAATTAACAAAGCTAAACTAAGGTATAAAGACAAAATTGAACAGAAATTCAACAGCAAGGACCTTAAAAGTGTCTGGAATGGCATGTCAGGCACTAAAATGTTAAAGAGCAGTCAGGTCAGATTAAATGGTTTTAATTCAGACAAAGAGCTAGCTGATCATTTTAATCGTTTTTATCTCAGGTTTGACTCAGATGCTTTTAGAGAGAAAGTAGATCAGATAAGATTTGAAACTGCCTCTATCACAGAGCCCATTTTTAATTCTAATTTTAATCTTGATTTTAGTGTTGAAGATGTTAGGACAGTATTCAGCAAAACCAAAACCAACAAAAGCCCAGGCACTGATAACATCTCTGGTAACCTCCTGAGACACTGTTCAGATCAACTGTCTCTTGTTTTTCATCACATATTAAAGTGCTCCTTGGAGCAGCAGATGGTCCCCGAACTGTGGAAAAGGTCAACAGTTGTGCCTGTGGCTAAAGTAAAATCCCCCAAGTCAGTTAATGATTACAGACCGATAGCCCTGACCTCCCTAGTAATGAAGGCCTTTGAAAAATTGATCAAGAGAGAGTTGGTGGAGGCTGTGGAGGACATTTTAGACCCTTTGCAATTTGCATACAGGACTAAAAGAGGCGTGGATGATGCGGTTTTAACTCTTCTTAACTTTGTTTTTAAACACCTCGAAGGCCCAGCCACCCACGCACATCTACTGTTTTTAGATTTTACTTCTGCTTTTAACACAATCCAGCCCCATATTTTAGCTTCTAAATTATTATCAAATTTTAGGTTGGGTCCTAGTATCGTTGGCTGGATTTTAGATTTTTTAACAAACAGATCACAATGTGTGAGAGTCAATGGTGCTCTGTCGGACGTCCTCCTCTCCTCCACTGGTTCTCCACAGGGCTGTGTCCTCTCACCCATCTTATACATCCTGTACACTGATGACTGTAGAAGTTTACATTCAGGAAGACATATCCTGAAGTTTGCTGATGACACAGTCATAGTGAGCTTGTTACAGGGAGAGGACACAGCCCTGGGGCCAGTGGTGGATGATTTTATTCACTGCTGCGACGACTCATTTTTAAACTTAAATGTGACAAAAACCAAGGACATGTGCATAGATTTTAGAAGGAAACCAAAACCACCATTTTTAACTGTGATCAAGGGGGAGACAGTGGAGCGCGTCACCAGCTTTAAGTACCTTGGTGTCGTCATAGACAGTAAGCTCTCTTTTAATGAAAACACAGATGTTGTGTACAAAAAATCACAGCAGCGACTGCACTTTCTCCGGACACTCAACAGGTTCGGGGTATGCACTAAACTGTTGACAATGTTCTACCATTCCATGGTTGAATCTGTCCTGACCTTTGCCATCATCACATGGTTTGGCAGTCTTTCATTAGAAAACAGAAAAAGGTTAGAACACATCATCAAAATTGCAAGTAAAATCATAGGTGTCACATTACCAGACCTGTCAACAACATATCTGAAGAGAGTGAACTCTAAGGCTCAGGACATCACACAGTGTCCTGAACATCCTCTCCACACTGAGTTTGAGCTCCTAGCCTCCGGCAGGAGATTTAGAGTGCCAAAGGCCAAATCCAACAGGATGAGGAACTCTTTTGTAGCCCAAGCCATCACACAATTAAATTTGAATTTTAGAAAAAGGTGAATGGTAGTGATGTGGAATGATGGTCCTGCCTTCAGTTGTCCCTCGTGGTGTATGGTCACTTGTCCTTGCCAGCATTTTTCTTGAGTCCTTGTGATAGTGATTGTGTTTGGAGTTGTGTTGCTATGTTTTGTGTTTGTTGTTTTACTCACCTGCAAAGCAAATTTCCCTCAGGGGACAATAAAGATAATTGAATTGAATTATTTATTTTGTGGCATGACCTCTTATCTTTTTGTTAATGATTGCAATTGACTGCAGTTGGTGACTCCCTTGAGACGATTTCAGTTGGGCCCATTTGATATACTTAGACTCAGCCACAAACACAACTCTGGGAAACTCTGGGGAGCTCAGCAAACATCTGAAAAGCAAATCATTGACTTGAACAAGTCTGGAATGATTGCATCACTGCAATAATTAGGAAGAAAATATATGCCATCACCTGGTGAAAAACAATTGCTCAAGATAGTCAAGAGTCAACCAAAAATCACATCAAAACAGGTCTGCAATGATTTACAAGCTGCTGGAACAGTGATGTCAGTGTCCACAGTGTTTTACATCAATATGAGCGGAGAGGCTGCCATGCAAGAAAGAAGCTCTTCCTCTAGAAATGGCACCTTAATGTATCCTCCTATAATGATACCACAGCTAGAGCACTGCTTGCACAATCTAGCTTAAAAAAGCAAACAATGAATGAGCAAGTGCTGCATCTGCCTTGGGTTATCAGTGGTTATCAGCATTTCTAAGGCAGTTTAGACAGTTCAAATCATATTGCATAACATTTCTAACTTTTTGGAATGTGTCCAAGGAAAAAAGAAAAACTACTGACTCTTTAGCACAAAACTGCCAGAAAATACTTTGTTAATGTGGATTAAAAGAAGTCTCACATCTTTTTTTAAGCATTCATTCATGGAATTTACTCAATGCTACTTTGTCAAGAAAACAGATCTTTGTTTCCTATCCATCTACCATAGCTTTTTCACAATTCAAAATTCAGTATGCACTATTGTCATGTATTATGGGTTAGCAATATCGGCATGATGGTGTAATTCTAAAAAATAAGGTAAGAAAATTAAAATATGACAAATTAAGCTGGGCCAAAACTACCCATACAGCAATTTGAATTATCTGTTTTGGTGATGTAAAAAGTTGTGTATTACAGCTGGTGAGTCCTCTGAGAATTGAAACACAAAAAAATACAGTTTATCAATTACAATAAAGCCTCATTTACAGATAAAAAACAACAATAGAATATAATATACATATAATGTTTATTATGCTATGTCGAGATAACATATTTGTGCCAGACACTCCATCAGTCTATCTACCTATTATCTATACACTGCTTAATCCTCATTAGGGTCATGGGGGGCTGGAGTCTATCCCAGCTGATGTAAGGCGAAGGCAGAGGACACCCTGGACAGATCACCAGTCTATCACAGGGCTACACATAGAGACAAACAATCACACTCGCATTCACACCTATGGACAATTTAGAATCATCAGTTAACCTCAGCATGTTTTTGGACTGTCAGAGGAAGCCAGAGTAGCTGGAGAAAACCCACACATGCACAGGAAGAATATGAAAACTCAATGCAGAAAGATCCCAGGCTGGGCTGTGAACCGAGGATCTTCTAGCTGCAAGACAACAGTGCTAATCACCAATCCACTGTGCAGCCCTATTTTGCCCAAAATGTTTGATTTAATTTCATTGATTTGTGCTTAAATTAAGATAAAATTATTTTGATTGATGTAATCTCATACTACATGGGATGTTTTTTTTTTTTTAGCCTGGATGGGTATATTCTGGGCTAGGCTATTTCAGAGGCTAAATCTGGCCTGTTACACACAGATCAAGTCAATCTTAGTTTAAGCACAAATCAAAGACAATACAAAGAGATATTATACAGAAATATGTTATACAGAAACAACTGAAAGCAACACCAGCTGATGTGGATGTTCTTTCAAAAACCTAAATAACTTAACAATTAAGAGTTTAACATGCTTGATCTTTATAGGTCAACAAGTATAAATTAGCTTACCCCAGCATATCCTTGGGTCACCCATGCATAGGATGCCACCGGCTGCTTTAGAATTCATCACTGCAGAGTATACAGAGAGTATCTCACAGTGCCATTTTTTGAAGGTAGTTCTAACAAGAACTCTGTCTTAACCTTCTTTGATTCCCTCTTAATCATTACGCTGTTGTTTTGATGGAGTGACACGGTTGGTATACATATTTAGGATGGCAAAAAGATGCGTCATGTGTTCTTGATTGATGTGGGCCAGTCCGGGCCAGAATGCCAAGGGAGATAGTTGTGTCCCAATTCAGGCTGCACCTTATCCAGATTGCAGCTTTAGAAGTCTTTTCACTCATCACTCCTAATCTCACGTCACTGCGCTGGCTTCTTGTTGCTGCTTGAATCTAGTTCAGAATTCTGGCTCTGGCCTTCAGAGCAGTGTTAGGAACTGACTTTGGTGCAAGTGTTAGAAAAATGGTTGCAGTGCTATGTCAGCATTAGATGTGGTCTCCTATCAGCTTCAATTTCAAATACGTGTACTAGCTTCAACCTCAATTCTAAGCAAGATTTTAAAAATCCAGGCCTTTGACAATTGTGTGAATTGGAAATGGAAGGACCAATAAAACTGTTAACCGATGCACCCACAAAAACATCTGCTCTCTCTGCTCAGTGGCTGTCAGTCAGTTGCAGTGATTCAATCTCCTGCTGGCTCCAATTCACATGCCAGTGAGAAATGTATTGAGCAGGATAATATTTGAACTCATCAGCAGTATGTCATCCCTCCAGGCTCAGGAGACTATTGCGCTTCTCTTCTGCAGACAAGGGTCAATTAAGGTCAGGAAGTAAACAGACCAGTGGATATGAGCAACACAATAGTAAAGAATTCACCCTTTGCAGCAAATGTATAACTCATTTATGTTATAATCCCGTTTGCCATTTTTGAGTCTGGTGAGCATAGCAGTTTAATTGTGTCAACCCAGTAACTCATTTTATTGTAACAAGCTAAATGCCACGTGATGTCAACTAGCAACAAATTGTGGGCACTACAAATCTGCTGAAACAGGGTAGCAGGAGGTTGACTTACTAGATGTTTGGTAATTCAGTGAAAGCTGTTGTGTTAATTTCATTTGTCCTAGTTTTTAGATTTCTTCTTCTACCACGGTAAGTAAATCGATTTTCAACAGACCTCTGGGAAGTTTTGACTGAGACTGTTTCTCAGTCAGTTTGTGAGACTAAAGTAAAAACGGGAAAAAACCAAGAGAACAAGAGACACCTACGGAAATAGTGCATTTAACAAAGAAGCGTGAGATTTGGAAACATTGTTGAGCCTAAAGCCACTCTACCAGCTCTGCTAGGCTCCACTTAGGCACAGTGTGACCTTGAGCTAAATTACCTGATGATGGCACTGGAAATAAGTTCGGTGTTCACTCAGGATATTACAGTTATTACTGCTGTTGAAAAATAGTTCAAACTATTCTCACTGAATCTTTGTTGATGTGATTGTGCTTGCATTTAATATTAACCTTCACCCTGGTTTGCATAGTGCACTGCTGTGCAGGTACGGCTACTGGATTGTAGATAGGACAACCGACATGTGTCCACCATGCATATATTGTCCAATTCATTTACTTTTTGGCAAATGTTGCTTTGTTGTGGGTGGTGAACAAATATTTGCTCTAGTCAACTGTCAGTATCTGTAGTGAGGACCTCACATAACATCAAGAGCAACTTTACTTCAGTTTTGCAGCATGGGCTGTGGCTGAAACAGCAGCCAACATTAGGTACTTTGTAAACACTATTTGGAATGGCAAGATCATCATTTAGTTTTCGCTTACTGTGACTTATATGGTTTAGATCTTAAACATCATCAGCACTAATTAGCTTTAGGAACAAAGTGATTACTATCATTGACACTGTTTCCCTAGTTAGAACTAAAATCTTATCAGCAAGTAAGAAGTTACCTTGGAGAAATGCCACACTAGTTAAAGCGCAAAAAAGAGTGTGCAAACAGGTGAACATAAGTGGCTCATTATGATATCTACAAAGAGAGTCTTCATGTGTATAGCCAGAACCTGAAAAATGCAAGACAATCTATTTTATCAGAGATTGTCAATAGAAATGCTAACATTGGCCGCACATTGTTCTCTGTAGTTGACAGGCTGACAAACCCAGCAGGGTCAGTCCCACCAGACCTGCTGTCCAAAAAGTCATGCGTTGACTTTGCAGCTTTTTTCACAGATAAAATAATAATGACGAAACGAACACTATGTGGTTCCAGCTCAGGCCAAACTACAGAGTCAGCTGTTCCTTCTGGTTCTCTGATTAATGACATTTTAAACTCTTAGCTCATACTGAGCTGGTTGAAACTGTCTTTAAGCTGAAATGGACAACATGCTGCCTTGACAGTCTGCCTACAAACTTTTTTTTAAAATGGTTTTAATTGCATAGCATCACTTGTATTGCAGATAGTAAACAATTCTCTTCAGTCAGGGCAGTTTCCTCATGCTTTGAAAACAGCAGTGATCAAACCTCTTTTTAAAAAAATCCAATCTGTAGGCTTCAGTAATAAGTAATTACAGGCCTATATCAAATCTTGCATTTTTGGGGAGGTAAGTTAGTTAGTTAGTCAGTCAGTTTTGACTTCATCCATTGACAAAAGAAAAAGAAGAAGATCATTGAAAGAGTTGTTTTTCAACTGATTCATACCTTTTTGGTTCAAAACAATCTCCTTAATGAATTTCAGTCGGGTTTTCGACCACACCACAACACTGAGACTGTACTTACAAAAGTGTTAAATGATATCTATCTGAATAATGATGCACTTAAAACCACCATCCTGGTATTGCTCAACCTCAATGCTGCATTTGACACAGTTGATCACATGATACTGTTCGACAGACTGGAAAAAATGGGTGAGACTTACTGGCACTGTACTCAATTGGTTCAAATTTTACTGACAAGATAGGGACTACTTTGTCTGAATTGGTAACTATAAGACCGAGGAAACAAAGTTCACATGCGGGGTTCAACTTGATATTTCAGTGTCATCACATGACTACAGTCCTTTACTTGCTCTCAGTAAGTGTATTCATCAAATCAGTGAGTAGATATGTCGAAATTTTCTCCAGGTCAATGCAAACAAGACTGAAGTGATTGTATTTGGCCCCAAAAATCAACGATCAGTGTTCACCTTAACTCCACATCACTAAAAGTTACAAATCAAGAGGGAAACCTCAGTGTCATTATTGACTCTGACCTGAATTTTAACAACCACCTGAAAGCTGTTACTTAATCTGCCTATCACCACCTGAAGAACGTTGCTAGTATCAAGGGTTTCCTGTCAGGAGATGATGGCAACTCTACAGGTCTTAACAAGAAATTGATCAAGCGGCTGCAGTTGATCCAGAATGCTGCTGCCAGAGTCCTAACTAAAACCAAGAAACTGGACCATATTACACTGGTCCTCAAATCACTACACTGGCTTCCTATTAGTCAAAGGATAGAGTTCAAAGTCTGACTCTTGGTCTACAAAGCACTGAATGGTCTTGGACCAAAATACATCCTGGACTTATTAGCTCCATATAAAGCATCCAGAGCCCTCTGGTCATCAGGGCGAGGTTTACTGTGTGTTCCTAGAATCAGAGCCATGATTAGTAAAGCAGCATTCAGCTATTATGCCCCTCACCTGTCTAACAAACTTCCTGAACACCTAAGGTTGGCTCTTTTAAATCAGGCCTGAAAATCATATTGTTTACTGCAGCTTTTTCTTCGATACTCAGTCTGTTGTCTTGACCTTTAATGCACATAATCGTGGTCATACTAAGCAAGTCTGAGTTTCAACTGTGAAGAGAAGGCTTGGAGTTGCAGGTTTGATGGGTGGAGTTGCTGCAAGAAAGCCATTGGTAAGATGTCAGAATAAGAAACAGAGGCTTGCCTAGGTCATGAAACACCACCAATGAACTACTGAAGACTGGAAGAAGGTATTATGGACTGATGAATCAAAATTTGAGATCTTTGGTTCATCCCACGGGATTTTTGTACGTCACTTTTGTAGTAGGAGAAAGGATGGTTCCTCAGTGTGTGGCATCAACTGTCAAACAAGAAGGAGAAAGTCCGATGGTCTGGGGCTGTTTTGCTGGATCAAGGGTCGGTGACCTGTACAGAGTGAGAGATAACCTGAACCAAAGCAGCTATCACAGCATTCTGCAGCGCCATGCAGTACCCTCTGGTATGCTCCTAGTTAGTCAGGGGTTATCCTACAGCAAGATAATGACTCAAAACATAAGTCCAAGCTCTGCCAGAACTACCTTAGGAAAAAAAGAACAAGATGGTAAACTTGAAAACATGGAGTGGCAGCACAGTCTCCAGACTTAAACCCCATGGAGCAGGTTTGGGAAGGACTGGACAGAAGAGTGAAAGCAGAGCAACCTACAAGTGCTACACATTTATGGGAACTTCTGTAATAGAACTGGGAAGAACTTTCTGAAGAATATTTTATTTCTGTTGTTGAAAGAATGCCATGAGTGTGTTTAGCTGTTGTATCTGCCAAAGGTGGCTACTTTGATGAGTCAAAAGTTTAAAATTTGGGTTTCTTTTTTACCTAATTTGTTCTATGCTTTCATCTCAGAGTACAATGAGACAATAACATGCATAATTTCCAACAAAAATATGTGTGTGTGCTTGTGTAGGTCTTACCAATATTTTGTATTCTCTTAAGTATTCTCTACATAGATGGAGGTCATTGTCACATGAAATTAGGATGCTATCTTGAAGATTCTGTAAAAATAAATAAATGGATAAAAAAGAAAAAAGAATATATAGTTAGTACTAAAAACATGCTAGACCATTCTCTGAGAGCATCTGCTTGCATTTTATTTTATTGAAAAATAATGCTTGTTATTGACTTTTGGATTTTTGGCCAAGAATGTATTTAGGACAGTCATTTTGTTTCATATTTTCCAGAAACAGCAGGTGTTTCAGGACATGAACTTTACATTTTCCCTGAATGCACAGGGAAGTGCCACACATTTATGGAAACTTCTGCAACAGAGTTGGGAAGAACTTTGTGAAGAATATTTGATTTCCAGTTTGGAAGGAATGCCATAAGTGTGTTCACATCTGTCAAAGGTGGCTTCTTTGATGAGTCAAAAGTTTAGAATACATTTTGATTTCTAAATCAATTTTTTTTTTTAAACTTCATTTGTTTATTTGTTCTATGCTTTCATTTCAGAGTACAATTAGACATTAATATGCATAATATACAATAAAAACTGAAAAAATTGGGGTGTTCTAAAACTTTTGACTGGTAGTGTATATAATTATAGAACACAACGAAATACAGCGAGGAGCTGCAAATAAAGAAAACACAACCAAATACGCTAAGGCTACAAATGACCAGACTACAGTGGAAATGTTTAAAGGGACCTTAAGAAGGGAAGAAAATGAGTGAGATGTGTTTGTCGCAATAGTTTGTAACTCCTACAGTTGTTTTATTATCCGATACTGGTATTGGACAGTATCGAACATATACATTTCTATCTTCTGTTTGTTTTCACTTTTTTTTTGCTTTTTTCTATATTAGTCATGACAGCAACTACAAGCATATCCTGGTCATATCCACCACTTTTTAATACCCCTGGCAAAGATACAAAGACTATCCCACTTCAGGCAAATTTCACGTCTATGCATTTTAAAGTTTTCATGTGTGACATAGCATTAAAAGGACACATGAAAACTGTCAGGTTTTGGATTAAGGTTTGGCAGAGGGTGTCGTTCATTTAGACTACACGACGACAAACGACACACAAAAAGCAAAATATGCATAGACATGTGAAATGTGCCTGAAGTAAGATAGTGTTGTGTGACGATTGGCATATGTTTGTCTATGTTTGTCTGTCTGTCTGTTAGCAACATTATTCAAAAATGGACAAACAGATTTGGATGAAATTTTCAGGGAAGGTCAGAAATGACACAAGGACCAAGTGTTTAAATTTTGGCAGTGATGCACCTTACAGTCTGGATCCACAGATTTCTGGATCAGTGTGAGATAGCAGCACGGCGTTACTATAACTATGACTACAAGTGAACGCTAAGTCAGCTGCCTGCTGATGATCACACGATTGTGATCCTATTACAAATCGACCGCTGTGGACTTGTCAGGGCTTATCCGTCGGAAATGATACAAGGAACAATTGATTAAATTGTGGGGGTGTTTCTGAGTCCCATCAATTCCCGCTGCATGTTACATATTTAGGTCGCGTGATTTGATATCCGTACATAACGTACACATGCATAACACACGCCTGTGCTCAGCGCAAGGTCATTTTGCTTGTGGGTACATCTACATTTCATAGCCACATTCTATGGTCCTGGGATTTCTGCCACAAATTTTTTCAAGATTTCAGCCATCGGAAATGATACGACGACTGAACAGCCTTGGCGGAATACTGCGCTCTCTGAGTGCTTTTCTTGTTTTGCCTTGTTGTTGTTTTCTCTGATCTGGAAAAACTGACCCCAGTCTTATCCGTATTGCTGCAGATTCGAGCAAATTCTTTTCCCATTGTGCAACGAGTAACTTGTTATGGTCATCCCACACTCAGCACTGATATGACCAGCCACTCTAAGATTCTCATTTTTACATCTTACATTCTGCTGTTGCTCAGTTGATGACTCGTATTTTACACTCACCCTAAAGCACTCATCACCTTTTTATTTCATCAGACCATCTTTCATCACAGTCATTCAAGCCAAACAGGCCAGAACAGCAAGACACAGTTTTGTGATTGGTTGATGATAAGCCAGCTAATCCTTTGAGTATATTACATACTTGCAGCCTCAAACAGCTGTAAGATCTAGTGAGGGTCTGCAAAGAGAGAGAGTTGAGCACATACAAGTGGATAACCAGCAGAAACTTCACTATTTACCCATAGTTAGAAATTACCTCTGGCATGGAGACAGGACGACAGGACTGACAGGATCTAACAGTAAATCACACCATCCACATTTTTGAACCTCTGACAAGTGTGCTGTCCAACAGAGTTACACTTTCTATGCAGTTAAATCCTTTGTTCCGTTGCATATTTAGATTGTTTTCTTTCCAAATCTAAATGTAGTTAATAAGTTTGTATATTACAGTTTGTTGCAACACTTTCTGTCTTCAATCTTCTTTTCAGAAGTAACATTCTCAGTAGAAAATATTAACCTCTTGACGTCAACATTTTATTCAAAGAACATCTGTGCCTACAGTCTCACAGTTATTCTGTATGACTTTAGACTCTGAGCATTGCTGATGGTCCTTAGCCATTCGCACAGTGTGCACTACTGGTACCCCAACACATTCTCAGAAACCTGAGAGTGAGTGAGTTTTGGTTTTTTTTTACCTTCATTCTTGCCACTCTCCAATCAAGTATCCTGGGTCTCCGGACATCTTGCTCTTTGGTGACAGTACCATTTTAGAATCTTCTGTCCTTGTGACAGCTTTACCGGACAGTATGCTTCTTTGATCATTCATTTATGTCTGGTAAATCTATTACTTTCACTGACATTTCCAAGTCTTTTGTACCTTCATTCCACATATCAGGCCCATAAGTTGAGAAAGGGCTGACTGGGTTGACATTTCGGCCAAAGTTTTCTTCTTTCAGCACATTCATTATTGTCATCATGTAGGGATTTTATATCTCCTCATGTTTTTTGTTTAGAAGAGAGTCAGTGTTCCCATGTAGATGGATGATTCATTATTATTCTTGCTTATCATCTGTCAAATTGTGTGGTGTTTCTGCATGCGCTTCAATGCTCTTTATTCTCCTTCTGTGTTGTCTTTCTTGATGAACAAGATTTTATGTCCTCCAGCACCACAGCAAGTTTCAACAGATCACACATACCGCACAATAGTGATGTTTATCCCTGCACATACACACCCACACAGATACACACACACACACACACACAAACACACACACACACACACACACACACACACACACACACACACACACACACACACACACACACACACACACACACACACACACACACACACACACACACACACACACACACACACACAGGAGCACTGGAGGGACTTTGTATCTGTTTACCAACTCAAATGCACTCAGAATACCGTTACCTTTCAGGTAACACTGTCCATGGACTCCGGTCAAGGCCATCACACACACAGTATGCATGGAATCCTATTTCCCAGAGACATTCTATTGAGATAAGGGCCTGTATCAATTCTTTCAATCTTACCTTTCAAAAAAATCTTAATATGAAATCTGGAATGGAACCTCTGATAGACTTTAGGAGAAAGTGTAATGTGTATGCAAATTTAACAATGATTCGTTGAGTAATATTTTAAAACCTTGTTCCCAGTTTTACATTTGTGACATCACTAAATTCCTACAAGAATATATAGAAATATTTTTTGCTAACAAATGCAGTGAAGAACCACTGTCACTGTCCTTTATCCATAATAACATATTTGTAGATAGAGAAATAATGCTAGGCATGTTGCACAACAAATAATCTAAATAACTGAGCCTGCTCCTCTTTCAATTTGTGTTGGACCTGGATCAGGCTGACTCCAATGATGACATCATTAGTGCCTGGGCCCACCCTAAGGGACAAAGCAGGTATAAAGAAACCTGCTGCATGCTGCCTGTCATTACACAACTGACGTTGCTCACCGGCACACAGTTGTTGCTCACACATTTTGCAGTGACAGGCAGCAGCATTTTGCATTCACCTAGGGCAGCGACTTCAATACTTGATTTTCCTCTGGGACTGCTGGCTTTAATGACACAGGCAGCAGAGAGTTAATGACAGCTGATGTCACTGCGATCTGTGTGGAGCATTGTAAACTTTTATTAAGCTTCCTGCTGTGTTGGATCCTCCTGTCAACATGATAATAAGCATCGCTCTGATCTGGGCAGTTCTGGTGGGATTCTGTTGTCTCCTGTGGCTTGCTGTGGGGATAAGACGCAGGTAAGACCTGACTAAGGACATGCATGATGTAATATTTGGCATTTCTTTATTTGAAGCTCTGATATTTCACTGAGAATGGGTGTCTGGTGCAATACTGATAATAATATTTATGCAAACAAATCAATAACAACTCTGTCAGTGATGATGTGTATGGCCACTTCTGTAACACCACAGTGAATTACATAAGTGTGAATGTAGAGAAGCGGAGGAAAAGATGATGGAATCTGTTCCGTATGCTAGGAAAAACTGCTCACTTAAAAAAAATTGCCAAAAATAGCAACCCACCCAAACTTAACTTGGTTTAACTCTAGTGCTGGATTTGACTATTTAGCCCAGTAAGTGAAATTAACTCTCTTGTGTATTCAGAATATAGATGTAGCTGATTCGATGCTTCTTTTTGTAGCAATGATCATGCTTTGCAATCCTATTTTCAAAACTGGACAAATGTATCTAATATAAAAATAAATGTCTTAATGAATTCTCCTGTTCGCAAGAAAAGTGAGTGGCAACAAGTCTGGCATGTAGCTGCAACAACTGGTTTGTAATGTTTTGGAAATGTTTTAGTTGTTGGGAGGACCTTGTTTTCATTTCAAGAAAACTAGGCTCACTGACAAGGTCTTGTGGAGTTTTGATTAACGCAAGCATCAGCAACCTTTGTCACTGGAAAAAAAGATGAATCCAGCAGTTGAACTCTATTTTTAAAAAGAATTTCAGGCAGAAGTGTATGCTGTTTTGAGAGTTAGTAGAGAGCAGTGGCAAAACAAATGAGAGAAGGAGAAGATGAAGAACTGGAACAATGACAATACAATTATGTGGTCAGCATTCTAAAAACAACTCCATGGCACTAACCATGTGCACGTGGCATTATGTTCACAAGCATCTGCTTGGTGACTGGCCCATTGTCATTATGTAATATAGGCAAAAAGGTCCCCATCTTCACAAGGCAACTAGGTTTGAAAATGTACGAATTAATATGAATTCTGCCAATGCTGTTAGTTCAAACCATTTATTAATAAATTTCGTGATTTTTAGATTTTCAGGTTACGTAAAACCTGAAAATCATTGAATTGTCCGGAGGCTTCACTATTAAAACAAGGCTATTTTCAGGTAAAACTGACATTTTAGTGGTACAAGATTTTAATTAGAGAGAGACAGTAAGACTGAAAAGTGAAAACGTCCATGCACTGGCTAAACTCTGACTTACAATTACTGAATGTCAGTCGGTAGCTTAGTCAGAAATTAGAAACAACTGAGCCCCATTGTAGAAAACATTATCCATCAGAGGCCCTTTGTTCTGTTTTTTATAACATGTATAATCCATTGTTTCTTTTTCTCTCAATGCCTGTAGGAAACCTGGTGAACCTGCAGTCGAAAATGGTTTAATTCCCTACTTGGGTTGTGCTCTGCAGTTTGGGGCCAACCCTCTCCAGTTCCTCCGCAGCCGTCAGAAGAAGCATGGCCATATTTTCACTTGCAAGATTGCAGGACAGTATATCCACTTCCTGTGTGACCCATTCTCTTACCATTCAGTCATCAGACAAGGAAGACATCTGGACTGGAGGAAGTTCCATTTTGCTACATCTGTCAAGGTATGTCTTTTATTATGTGTAGCATGATTTGTAAGGTTGTTTCTTCAACAACAGAAGAATTTTCCATGTTACCAGTAAGTCCTTTAATGGTCCTAAACTCATTTTTCCTTTCTTCACTAGGCATTTGGTCATGATAGCTTTGACCCCCGCCATGGTCACACCACAGAGAACCTCCACCAAACCTTTCTGAAGACACTGCAGGGTGAAGCTTTGCCTTCCCTGATAGAGACAATGATGGGCCACCTCCAGGATGTCATGCTGAAGTCAGACACACTCAGCCCCAGCAAGGATGACTGGGAGGTGGATGGCATCTTTTCTTTCTGTTACAAGGTCAGTATTGTTCAGTATTTAGACTAAAAGATCTTGAGTCACTGGAGGAGGTAATTTACTATAACTGTCATGCAAAAAAATCCCCAAGAAATACTAGACTTATGATCCCCATTTGTGTTTAGACACAGTTTGTTTTTCCAGAGACTCTATATTATATAACTGAGCTCAAAAACATTTTTCCTACAAGTCCTTACAAAGGTCTGCCTGTCCTGCTGTTCAACAGGTAATGTTTGAGTCTGGTTACCTAACTCTGTTTGGTAAAGAGCTCGGTGAAGACAAATGTATGGCACGGCAGGCAGCTCAGAAGGCCTTGGTACTCAGTGCTTTGGAGAACTTCAAAGAATTTGACAAGATCTTCCCCGCACTCGTAGCTGGCCTGCCCATCCATGTCTTCAAGAGTGCCTATAGTGCCAGAGAGGTTAGCAGACTTTTCCTAAAACTGTCACTGGAGAAACATTTCTGTGCTGCCATTTCAAACATTTTTGGCAATATAAGCTTCTCATGTTGTTTTTCATTTTTGTATTCACTCTTTTCAAATGTCTAGAATCTAGCAAAGACCATGCGTGCTGAGAATTTGTCCAAGAGGGAGAATGTGTCTGATCTGATTTCTATGAGGATGATCCTGAATGATTCCTTATCTACCTTCAATGACGTGAGCAAAGCCAGAACCCACGTCGCCCTGCTCTGGGCCTCACAGGCCAACACCCTGCCTGCTACCTTCTGGAGTCTGTTTTACATGATCAGGTATGCTGATAGTTCTCTTTTTCTTTATTGTGTGGAAATGAAATAGAAATCAACTCTGATTGGGTTTACTGTCACAGGGCTAGTTTTGTAAGCCTTAGCACGGCACAAAGAGATTGAGGCTTTTTCTTAGGCAAACAACGACTAAGTGGATGACTCTAAATAAACTGTAACAGTGTCTACTGACCAACTTCTATCTATCTTATTGTGTATTGTTCCCCCCTTATGAGCCGGGTTCTGCTCAAGGTTTCTTCCCGTTAAAAGGGAGTTTTTTCTTGCCACTGTCACCTTAGGGCTTGCTCTGGGGGTTCAGGCCATTTGTGTTCTGTAAAGCATCTTCAGACAATCTGAATTGTAATTGGCGCTATTTAAATAAAATTGAATTGAATTGAATTGTACATGCACTGCATTAGTACATATTTCTAGCTCTGCTTGATTACCATGGAGGCTCTGCTGTTTATTTACCCTTGCCATGGTAAATTATAGTATTGTAGCTCCAGTGGTGATTTACCCGTGCACCTGCTGAGCTCAGTGTGAACATACTCAGAGCTAATTGAGCTAACTCTGATCAGCTTTTCTGGAACCAAAAACTTCGAGTTTTCCATCTCAGCATATATAAGTTTAGACTTCTGAGCGAAACTCAGAGTTTTTTTAAACCTACTTTCTGGAATAGGCCCATTGTCTGCTTGCAGCAGCATATTTCAACAAGCAAGTCCTCCAAAATTCTTGTGAAACATCTGTGCACCTTTCATTTTGCCTTTTCGTCATTTATTACCCTTATCCTATGCACAATATTGAGCTGTTACATCACATTACTGCACATTTATCAGTTTCAGGCAGCTGATAGAGAGAATTGCATACATGACCCCTGTAGTGAAGATAGTGGGAGTGGAAAGTTATTTTAAATTCAGCATGGAACAAATTAACAGGTGCACGTTATGGTGTCTCTGAGTCCCTGTGAGCATGTAGAGCAGGGCTATTCAATTAAAAATTGACTCGGGCCGGATTTTCAGATCAAGAACATGAGCTGGGCTGGATGTTTTAGCAGACAGTGAGCAAAGTTAACCATTTAAATTAAACAGATAAGCTAACAAACACACTGGATGTTTATTAACGTATTGCCACATCCAAAAGGACAAAACACAATAGAAGAGCAGTACTTAAACTAAACCTGTGCTGAAATACTGCTTCTTTAAATTTTACATTTCAAACACACAACTTCAACACATTTTGATAGGTAAATATAAGCACAGGTTAAGGTGCATATGAACATAAAAGCTAAGTGCCGATTAGAAACACCATCTTTTGTTTTGGTCACATCTCAAAGTGCATTAAAAAGAAACTTGCTTAACAGTAATCTTTCAGAACTTGAGACATTTTTCTTCTTTTGAAATAACAAAAAACAGAGTTTGTCCCTGTCCATATTTGGTCTCATCTGAGACAGTCACATCTTCAGTGCATATAATCAAAAAAATAAACAGTAGGCACAGTGATAGTTACTATCCCTTTGAAACGAAATAAAGCTGACATCAAAGTGCTTAATAAAGTGCAACTAAGTGAAATAACTGTCAAAACAAAATGTGTTTCTTAAATATTAAACTTACAATAAGTGAACAGAAAATAGTCACATAAATACATAAAACTACCTTTAGTGTCTGCTACAGCACGCTGCTTTGTTGCACTTACCATGTCTCGAAGACATCTGTGGCGAAAACGTCAACCCTGTGAATGTTTGACGTGTCAGACAGGGGTACCTGTTTGATAGCAGATGTCACACTCGTCTTAACTTGATCGTCCGTTAAAACTTCATCCACGACAGCCAACATGCAGTCCTTCACAGTTTCTAAGTCTGTGAACGGCCTCTTTTTCGTGGCCCTTTCCTGAGCTGTGCAAGTCTGCTTCATTGTAGTACAGCTCCAGTTTTAAGATGCAGTCAAACTTTGAATTATAGCCGCTCTCTCATGACATCCCTGGGAAAAGTTTGTCCGAAACGCGGCATGTTTTTCCAACGTGGTGTCTTCGGACATTATAATCTTTCTGCACTGCAAAGCACTCGTTGCAGAGTAAACGCATTGGTTTGGCGTTCGGACTTGGTGGTAAATAAATAAATACTTGTCAGTCCACGCAGGATTAAACCGACGGTTTTCCTCGCCGATTTGTCGTTTCAGAATAGAAAAAGACATGCTGCTATTTTCGCCTGTATAGAACTGCTAATGCTAACTTTTCAAAGGCGTCTCCTCAACACAATGCATTGTGGGTTAGTTGCTAGGTGTTTCATTCAATGTTTGCAATAATGTTGGATTTTTTGTAAGAACTTGTCAGTGTTACTGAAAGATGTTTTTCTGTTTTTCTCGGCCCAATCACTCGGCAGTTGCTTTAGGGCCACTCGATGGTTGCTTTCGGGCCGCATGTGGCCCGCGGGCCGCTAATTGAATAGGGCTGATGTAGAGCATACAAATGTAGCTATATGCTGCAACAGTGCCTTCATTACATATAAATGCATTTTTCATTGGTTTGTATCTGTAATCCAACACATTGGATTTTGGCATAGGTCAAAATTAGAGTAACCAACTGTGCAAGTACCATGACTGACAAAACCCAGTGTTTGCGTGCAGGAGTCCAGATGCTTTGAAAGCAGCACGTGAAGAAGTAAAGAAAGTTCTGGCAGATGCAGGTTTGACAGCTGACCCTAGTGACCCCACACTTAACCTGACCAGGGACCAGCTGGACAAGATGCCTGTTTTGGGTAAGATTACAATAGGTTACTTGAGAACTGAATTTACTTGCTCATCAGCTTATTAAATTAAAGGTTTGTGTGCAGAATTTGGAATGTTTTATCCATTTAAATGTTGTAAATAACATGTTAACTCTTTCTTTATGTCTTTGTCATTTCTGCCTACAGACAGCATCATAAAAGAAGCCATGCGTCTCTCTAGTGCTTCCATGAATGTGCGTGTTGCCAAGGAGAACTTCGTGCTTCACCTTGACAACCAAGATTCTGTTAGCATACGGAAAGATGATGTCATAGCCCTTTATCCGCCCATGCTTCACTATGATCCAGAAATCTACGAGGATCCCTATGTAAGATATAATTATTATTAATAAATGACAAAACTGTCTTTCTTAGGAAATTAGTATAAGGTGTATTTTGCCTTATCTCTTCCTCTCCTCTTCACCCTGCAGGAGTACAAATTTGACCGTTTCCTGGATGAGAACGGTCAGGAAAAAACTATCTTTCATCACAGCGGCCGGCGGCTGCGTTACTTCTACATGCCGTTCGGCTCCGGGGTCACAAAATGCCCTGGCAGATTTTTTGCTGTGTATGAGATCAAGCAGTTTCTTACTCTGGTGCTATCCTACTTTGACATGGAACTATTAGACCCTGCTATCAAAGTGCCTCCTCTTGACCAGTCTCGTGCTGGTCTGGGAATTCTTCAGCCTACCTATGATGTGGACTTCAGGTACAAGCTGATATCAAACCATTAGGTGCTGTCTTTGAGTGGCAGAGCAACTTCAGTAATATTGTACATAGTGTATATTTAACAGTGCTTATGAAGAAGCCTTATGTACATGTAAATAGACTGAAAAATGTATTGTTTTTGCTTTAATTTGCTACTGAAGAACATGTATTGTATATATATGTAGATCCCTAAAAAAAGTAAAAACCTGTACCACAGATCAGCCACAACATTAAAATCACTGACAGGTAAAGTGAAGACTAGCTCTGTCTCATTACAATAGCACCTATTAAGGGGTGGGATATATCAGGAAGCAAATATACAGTCAGTCCTTGAAGTTGGTGTGTTAGAAGCAGGTGACTTTGACAAGGACCAAATTGTGATTTGTCAGTCCATCCCAGAGCTTACGCATAAAGACAGGCAACAGGGTTAGGATTAGAGTTAACCCTAGGGTTAGGGTTAGGAACACTCACACCTATATCCAGTCTCATACAGTCATAATGCACCCCCTGCAATTGTCTTGCATAAGTAATACAGGAAAAGGGTAGCCCATTGCCTTTTTCCTGTATTCTGCACTTTTTTATCATTGTATTCTGTTTTCCTTTTTCCTTTTGTATTTTTTTTTTTTTTTTTTAAACAAATGAATGTTACCTCTCCTCTGGTAGCGGAAATTCCTCCATAGATTATGTTGTGTCCTCAGTGGTAGTTGCAGCCCACAATAGAAGCTATGATTCCTGCACTGCCGTATGGCACGTACACCTTAGCATGTTTACTTTTTAAGTAGAAGTTGCTAAGGGCGGCATATTTGTTTGTAAATGCACAGCTGTAATCATTATCATTCATGATCTTCCATCAGCCTTGGAGTTTGCTTCCTCTGGCTCTCTGAAACAGTGTCACTGTGTTCAGACATGTCTAACTGTTGGCCAATGCTTACACTTATATATCAGTGGTCATCCACCCTCTCAATGAAATTCTGCAAATTTGCTTAACAATGAGACAACTTGTACTTAGCTTAATGAGCATATAGAGTGCATTCACATGCTAAAAAATGGCAACAAAGCCAAAATCCAGAGGGACAGCAGCGTGCACACAATTATAATCTGAACAGGAAACACAGTTCCTTATTCAGGTGCATTAAAGAAATGAAGAAATGTTTATTTGCACAAGTCAATGTGATGTGTCTGTTCACTGGCTCTGCTTATTCACGAAGAAAGGTGTCTGTGGGTGTTGACTGAACAGGTATGTCCACTATTAAATAGCACTCTGGACTTTTTCAAACTGTGAATAGTATAATAATTTCATACATGATAGTGAAAACAGCTGGGCGCAGATGTACATGGATATCAAATATTTTTTACATTTGTCAGCGATAGTCTTTGTGCATTTTCTGGGAAAGTAATTTGATTGTTTATTTACAACATTTAAATGCATTTACTTCCTAAATTAGAATTTTCCATAAGCTGTGTGTACAGTAAACCAAATGAAGGTGGAAGCTCGGTCACGTGTAAACCTGCACAGCAGGTTTACATTATTTCTCCTGCCTGTCTGAAGGTTTTTCACTGAATCAAAGTGCAACTCGTGTGCATGAGTTAATGTATACATGTTGAACAAACAGATAATAAATCCAATCATTTGTACACCCAAATGTGTGTTCTGTTCTGATGACTCTACCTGCTGTAACCAATGCAAATAGAGCAGAAAAGCTTTCTCTTCCAAGACAAGTTTCAATGGTTGTTTTACAGTTTTCTAACAGAGAGAAGATACGTACGGTTTTTAACTTGTTGTTTCTGACAAATGAATACAGTCAGAATTGTCAATTACAGCCGACCCACAAACAGGTGCTGTAGTCCCCGATGTAGCAGTCATGGGTTTGAGTCTGACCCACTGCCATTCACTGCATGTCTTTCCCCCACTCTTCTCCCCACATTTCCTCTGTCTTTCTCCACTGTGCGCTACAATAAAGGCAAAAATGTAAAAAAAAAAAAATGTCCATTATAACCTGGACTATTGCTCACACAGACTTTTATATATATATATATATATATATATATATATATATATATATATATATATATATATATATATATATATATATATATATATATATATATATATATATATATATATATATATATATATATATATATACATATACGAAGATATTAAAAATCCTGCCTCCCCAGCAGTCTCCAGAAAACCTCATTGCATGCTCTGTTCACATTTTGTTCAGTGAAGTACCTAATGCATTGTGTAATACTGCAGTATACACGGCTGGGTGTGACACCAGGTACTACAGAACATACCTACCTTTCAATGCACAGAGGCAGTGACACTTCATGACCTTACTTTTCCACAGCAAACAGAAGGCTATGTAGTACTTTAATAAATACAAGAAAACAAAAATAGTATGAGCACATACAGTTCACTGTAAGCTGCTGATAATTACACTAAATATGGTTATTGGTTACTTTTAGTTTGTAGTGTATGGAACTTTTCTTGTAAAACAAATCCCCCACATTTTCAATTGTAAACTAGTGTTTGATCTTTAAACTGAGAAATAATCAATATAAGGGATTAGTTTGTAATTTACAAATGAAGAGAAAAGTTCGATGCATAATGTGCTATTTTGGTTAGCATGATATAGTATCTATGAATCTAACAGTATTTAGCCAGTATTTGGCCGTTACAGCAGCTCTGAAGTTACTTTAAGTAACCTCCAATAACCCCAATCTCCTTCAGTAACCTCTGCAGTCCAGACACAGACAGGGAACAGGCAGAGTAATGAAACAAACAGAATTTAGATGTAGGACACATGTTATCAGTATTGCTGATAGCAAACCAACAGTAATTAAGTCAAACCCAGCTGCTCAGCCATGTGTATGAATGGTGTCTATTACACTGTGGAGACAATAACAGAATTGTTCTTAGCGTTGTGTGTATACATGCAGCAGTTATGGTGAGGATTAGAGTAAGATTCAAGGAAAGAAAAGAATAGAAATGCAAGTATGTATACATTTTTTTAATCCAGTGAACACAGTACGATCTGAAATACATCTATTACACAGTAAAACAACCCCTTTCAGCATCACTGAAATGATTCATAATTAAATTCAAAACTGTATCATCTTACAGTAATTATATATTTTATTTTTTTTATTTTATTTTATATATATATATATATATATATATATATATATATATATATATATATATACAGTGTTTGTAGCATCTGCGGCAGGCTACCCGCCTGGGAGCCGTAGCAACGTAAACAAATGACACTTGACTGCAGATTTTCCTTGTACAACCTATTTATTTAATGGCCAGTTGAAAATGGCTTTTTAAAGGCTGAATGTTAAGATTTAAAAAAAAAACCATTTGAATCATCTGAAAATGCAGTCAGCAGTTATTCATGGTGGTGTGTAGATATTAGCTTAATGCTATCAATTAGTTTACTCATGACACTGAGTTGGCACCGGGCCCAATTAACTTAAGCTACCGATATGCTACGTAACATTAGTTGGCCATCAATATTTTGCGAATGTCTGTTTAATTTGTAAAATCTGTTATGAGTTATCTTAAGCTAATAACTTTTCTCCGGTAAGTCGCTGTCCTATTTTCCAAGACGACACTCCTCTGACTCTGACCTGGGTGCTTGACGTGACGTCACTTTCAAGGCCACGCTCTCACGAGTAATTAACGTCGTATTAACCCGACATATCAAAGAGTAGATACTGAACAAGATAGTTATCTGTAGTTTACCTTAGTACTTGTGAGTACCCGACACAGTGCAAGACTGCTGTGAAGGTGGAGACATGATACACACATATATATATATATATATATATATATATATATATATAAAATAAAAAAATAAAATAAAAAAATAATTACATTTTGTTCATGTTCAATGTATGTTGGTGTTTGGCATGTTTTGCTGGACTGCTTTTTTCAGGTAACTTGTCTGCTTAGGTGATTGTATTCGCCATTTGTGGCTACAATTTGGTTTTAATATGGTTATGGAAAAAAACAGTCGGAAAATGTTACTCTGTTGAAATTACAGTGATATTGGAAAGAGTTATATTTGAAAGTTCTCCTGGTGAGAGAAGGGAAGATTACATAGTATTTTTGACTGAACTACTTGTTCACTGTTGACGTACGTATTTTTGTTTTCCTTTTTGCACTGCACGGAGCCATTGAGCCTCATTCTTCATGTGAAATACGATAGAGGGGTGTCATCCAGCCTGAGATGGCACACATTGTCATCGACGAACTCAGAAGGCTACTGGCTTCTTATCACATAAACAAAACCATGAGAGATTTTTTATTTTTTTTTATTTTTATATATATATATATATATATATATATATATATATATATATTTCTTCCCTGATGGCATGGGCATGTTCCAAGATGATGATACCAGGATTCATGGGGCTCACATTGAGAATGAGTGGATCAGGGAGCATGAGACATCATTTTCACACATGGATTGGTCTCCACAGAGTCCAGACCTCAGCCCCACAGAATCTTTGGGATGTGCTGAAGAAGACTTTGAGCAGCGGTCCGACTCTCCCATCATCAATATAAGATCTTTTTGAAAAATTAATGCAACTCTGGACAGAAATAAATGCTGTGACATTGCAGACGCTTATTGAAATGATGCCACAGCGAATGACTGTCATACTCAAAGCTAAAGGCAATCCAACAAAATTATAGTGTGCGACCATTTTTTTGACTGGGCAGTGTACTTGTTTACTTTTATCAATAGATTACAGTGTCAGTTGCTTATAAAGGTATCATTGAACACACAGCTTATTATAGCTAGCGCTACAGACAATACACAAAGACACAGGAATGACTTTGTGCTATATTCTGGAGAAAACTGTGCTTTTTAACATGAATCAAATGAGCAGGGGCCTTGAAACATGAAAAGCATGAACTGTAAAAACAGACTGGCCCTGACCTGAAGTAACTGGACAAAAGATTACTGCAGGTGAAGTCATGACAGCATGAGTCACCAAAACAACAGCTATTCTTTGGAACAGATACGTTTCTAGATATTTTTATCACTCTGCTGCTGTTTGAGTGTAATGAGAAACAACATGATTTTAAGACTCACTTGCTAAATTATAACATGTACAGAGGCGGATGACTGCCCTCCCTAAATCTGGTTCTTTTGGAGGTTTACTTTTGTTAAAAGAGAGTTTTTTCTTCCCACTCACCTTAAGTGCTTTCTCAGAGTGAATCATTTTATAAGTGCCCTGAGATGACTTATGTGGTAAATTGGTAACATATAAATAAAATATATTTGAATCTAAGGAGAACACAGGCTTTGATGTGTGTAATATGAGACATTATGTTGTCCACATCTGACTCACATATTTGACTAGAATACTGACAGATCCAAAAAGTTGTAAATAAGAAAATTTGCTGCAACACTGAAGGGATTGCAGATTTGTATTTTTAACAACAGAAATGCAACAAGGTTACAACATGACAGGGTACTTTTTTGTTGCCCAAAAACCTATGATTGTCATAGAAAAGGCAATGAAGGAAAGTCAACAACAAGTAAGAATAGTACAATCTTTTGTATTTATACAGGTGCTCTACAGAAACTCATTATGACCTGAAATTTCTAGCTTTGTTACTATCAGTGTTTTGATCGTGTGGAACATGAGCACTGAAATCGTTCGAATCAGTATGTAGTTAAAAATGGACAACACACTCCAGTAAGGGAATCTGTAAGCTGATGGATTAAAAACATGTTTGGTCATTATAATCACAGTGTTGGCGAGAAAAGAGGAAGACATGGTTAATAAAACACTTCACTATCAGCCGGATGACACATTAATATAACCTTTGTCTCCTGTCACAACGTGTCTGTGTGTGTGAGGGATAGATGGGCATGCAACTGCAACTAGCCCTCGTCCTTCACCATCACCTCTGTGTAGACAAGCTGTGAGAGCAAACAAGCTTTCAAAGAGTATCTGAATGAACTGGAAAAGCCTCCACAGAGGATCCAAAGCTGTAGGTTGCTGCTGGTCTCACACATATTAACTTGTACCTGCCCACACTACAAAAGCTCCTCTAGATCCACGTTACCCCTGATATTAATCTGCATGCACTAAACCAAATGCCAATCAATTGAACTACATTTTTAGAGAGAAAATCAAGTTAATGAGGTGAGTGCGCAAGTGCCAAAAACTGCAGTTCCTTGTAGAACCAATATAATAGAATATAAATAGGGAGAAAGGCAGGGGCCAGAGCAGGGATCATGACTTGTAATCACTATACTTTGGAGGGTCTTTCGGCAGGAGGAAGTGCATCCTCCATACCACATAGTGATGCAGCCAGTGAGGACACTCTCAATGGTGCCCCAGTAGAAGGAGCAGATGATGGGGGGTGGGACTCGTGCTCTCTGCAGTTGGCTGCGGAAGTAGAGGCTGTTTGAGCCTTCTTGGCCAGTGATGTGTTGTTGGTCCAGGAGAGGTCCTCAGTGGACCCCCAGGTACTTGGTGCTGCTCTATACAGCTGCGCCATGGTCAGTGGGGAATGCTGTGAGTGTCCTCTCATGAAGTCAACAGCAATCTCTTTGGTATTCTCCACACTAAGGAAGAGATTGCTCTCTTTGACACTCTGGAACAATATACTGGATGTTGCAACCTTTAATGCCTTCAAAGATGAACTTAAAGTGGACAACCAATATGTAATCCCTCTAATGGTGTATCGAAGTGAGACCTGGACATTAAATTGAAATCAGAAATTTCAGAACCATCCCACATCAACATCTTTGAGTCATTCTCATAGTTAAATGGGATCATTATGTCATCAATGATTAAGTTCTGGCGTGAGCTAAATCTAATGACACTGAGCTCATATGTGGAACATGAGCACTGAAATCGTTCGAATCAGTATGTAGTTAAAAATGGACAACACACTCCAGTAAGGGAATCTGTAAGCTGATGGATTAAAAACATGTTTGGTCATTATAATCACAGTGTTGGCGAGAAAAGAGGAAGACATGGTTAATAAAACACTTCACTATCAGCCGGATGACACATTAATATAACCTTTGTCTCCTGTCACAACGTGTCTGTGTGTGTGAGGGATAGATGGGCATGCAACTGCAACTAGCCCTCGTCCTTCACCATCACCTCTGTGTAGACAAGCTGTGAGAGCAAACAAGCTTTCAAAGAGTATCTGAATGAACTGGAAAAGCCTCCACAGAGGATCCAAAGCTGTAGGTTGCTGCTGGTCTCACACATATTAACTTGTACCTGCCCACACTACAAAAGCTCCTCTAGATCCACGTTACCCCTGATATTAATCTGCATGCACTAAACCAAATGCCAATCAATTGAACTACATTTTTAGAGAGAAAATCAAGTTAATGAGGTGAGTGCGCAAGTGCCAAAAACTGCAGTTCCTTGTAGAACCAATATAATAGAATATAAATAGGGAGAAAGGCAGGGGCCAGAGCAGGGATCATGACTTGTAATCACTATACTTTGGAGGGTCTTTCGGCAGGAGGAAGTGCATCCTCCATACCACATAGTGATGCAGCCAGTGAGGACACTCTCAATGGTGCCCCAGTAGAAGGAGCAGATGATGGGGGGTGGGACTCGTGCTCTCTGCAGTTGGCTGCGGAAGTAGAGGCTGTTTGAGCCTTCTTGGCCAGTGATGTGTTGTTGGTCCAGGAGAGGTCCTCAGTGGACCCCCAGGTACTTGGTGCTGCTCTATACAGCTGCGCCATGGTCAGTGGGGAATGCTGTGAGTGTCCTCTCATGAAGTCAACAGCAATCTCTTTGGTATTCTCCACACTAAGGAAGAGATTGCTCTCTTTGACACTCTGGAACAATATACTGGATGTTGCAACCTTTAATGCCTTCAAAGATGAACTTAAAGTGGACAACCAATATGTAATCCCTCTAATGGTGTATCGAAGTGAGACCTGGACATTAAATTGAAATCAGAAATTTCAGAACCATCCCACATCAACATCTTTGAGTCATTCTCATAGTTAAATGGGATCATTATGTCATCAATGATTAAGTTCTGGCGTGAGCTAAATCTAATGACACTGAGCTCATATGTATCAGTGTTAGATGGGTCATGTTGCATGTAGGCTAGATGAGCGTCCGGTCAAAGCACTGCTGCATGTTGAGCTTGTACAGAGTTCTAGAATGGTATGCTGACTATTTTTTAGATATAAAGCCAGTACCAAAGATATTCTCAAAAGAGGTAATGCACTTGGAGACACACATGGAAAGGCATTCTAACAAGCAGGCAGGCATGGCTGAAGTTAATTCATGATGATGTGAAACAAGAAAAGCACTCAGAGAGCGCAGTACTCTGCCAAAGCTGCTCAGTCATATGATTTCCAACGGATAAGTTCCAATAAGTCTGCAGTGGTTGATTTGCAGTAGGATCGCAATCATGTCATCATCCGGCATATGGGTTCTGTAAAGCGTCTTGGGACAATCTGAATTGTAATCGGCGCTGTATAAATAAGATTGAATTGAACTGAATTGAATCAGCAGACAGCTGACATAGTGTTCATAGTGTGCCACTATCTTGCAATGATGCAGAAATCCTTAACAAATCTGTGGATTCAGACTATAAGATGCATCACTGCCAAAATCTAATCACTTGGTCCTTGTGTCATTTCTGACCTTCCTGAAAAATTTCATCCAAATTCGTTACTTTTTGAGTAATGTTGCGCACAGTCGTCACATAACTCTGCTGCATTCCTTGGTGGAGTAAAGGTAGACAATGACAGAAAAGAGGATAATTAAAGAAAAACCGCTCAATGTCACGAGAAGAGAATACTGGGAGGAAAGATAAATGATATCATGAACTGTCTATTATAGATTGGCTGACTGTTCATCACAGAGGAAGATTTACTAGACTCATATCTACTCCCTTTCATTTATACACTCAGATATATTTTGACTCTTCGTTAGCTCATCTTGCAGCAGGTATCTTTCCGATACTGTCTGAGGCCTCATATTTTAAGCTGACATGGCAAAATGAACATAGGTTGATTATTCACTGAAACAAAAAGAATCAGGAAATCCCAGAAAGGCATTGCATAGAGGGTTGCATATCATCTTTAATTTATCGTTGAGAAAAAAGGTCAGGCCAGGTGGTCTGTGGATGATCACAAAGTGGGCTGTAGTCTATCACCTTGAACACAGCGGTTCTTAGCTGATGGAGGGTTTTTCATTACAAGAACCTCAAATGCACTGAATGCCATATCAGATACAGACATTAATCTGAAAATAGACTCCTAATGTGTTCTGGTATTTGAACACTGGTTGGAAGACTTTATTTCATAGTAATGAATAAATAAATAAAAATAAAGCAAAAAAACATGGGGTTTACATAAACCAAACTCTTAAAATAGTAGAAAATGATTTGATATTTACAAAACCAAATTTGCAGGTTGTTTGGTAGGAAAGTGTAGAATCACAGGGCCACCTAGTGGTTAGAAGCAGAGGCTGACATGTATGGTTTTGCAAAAAAGCTGCTGTGCCTTTGACATGCCTTTATATTCCATCCATCCATTATATATATATAACGCTGTACCCTCTGTAGGTCACAGAGGGGCTGAAGTCTAGTCCAGCTGACTTAGGGTACGGGCAGGGGACAGGTCACCAGTCTATCACAGGGCTACATATAGAGACAAACAATCACACTCACATTCACACCTACGGACAATTTAGAGTTACCAATTATCCATCCATCCAGCCATCCATTATCTATACACCGCTGAATCCTCATTAGGGTGGCGGGGGGCTGGAGCCTATCCCAGCTGACTTGGGGTGAAGGTAGGGGACACCCTGGACAGGTCAGCAGTCTATCATAGGGCTACATATACCGACAAACAATTACACTCGCATTCGCACCTATGGGCAATTTAGAATAATCAATTAACCTCAGCATATTTTTGGACTGTGGAAGGAAGCCAGAGTACCCGGAGAAAACTCACACATGCATAGGGAGAACATACAAACTCCACACAGAAAGATCCCTAGGCCCGGGTCGGGACTCAAACCTGAGATCTTCTAGCTGTGAGGCAACAGTGCTAAATTTTTCAAATGGGTCTGCAGCATGACATCCTCGTCTGGGCTTCAGTTTGGCTTTTAGCACTAACGTGACTGATGTTTAACAGACAAGAATACAAAGACCTTCTAGCTGTGAGGCAATGGTGCTAACAACCAAGCCACTGTTAAACTCAACCCCAATTTCAAAATGTCACATTTATTTGTCTATTTCAGAGAGCTGCTATTTCACAATTACATGTTTATTTATTTTCAGAGACTTTTATTTCACAATGCCACGTGTGTGTTTTTTTCCAGTTATGAGCCCTGAGAAGCAGCCTGTGAGTGACCATGTACACCTCAAGTCAATCAACCTGGGGTTTAAAAGTCAGGCTGCCCTCTTCATGGGTTAGGGCTCACGGGCCGCATGTTTGATGCCAGAGGCGCCAGTGGGTCCAATGTGGCCCACAAGACAACTTTGTAAAGTGTAAAAATTACAGAGAAAAACTGCAAATTGTAAATTTGTAAAACTATAAATTTAAAATAATTTCTAGACCATGACAAGTTGTTTTGATTAAAATACTATATTGTTCATTGTTCATTTGTCTCATTTGTGTGTCTCTTTTTTGTCATTTTGTGTTTGGCTTTATGTTTTGTATGTCATTTTTGTCATTTTGTGTTTTTTGTCTCGCTTGTGTTGTCTGTCCATTTTGATTTTTTCTTTTTTTTGCCATTTTTCATATTGTTTATGTCATTTGAGTATTTTTTTTGTCTTGTTTTTGTCCATTATTTGTCGCTTTGTAATTTTTTTTATCAATTCTTTTTGCCTTTTTTTGTTTTGTTTAATGTCGTTTGTCTCATTTTTTGTCATTTTGTTTCTCGCTTTTGTTGTTTTGTCTCATTTTTGTCATTTTGTGTCTCATTTTTGTAGTATTTTGTCTTGTTTCTGTTGTTTTTTGTCTTTCTTTGTCTAACTTTTGGTATGATCATAAAGTAAAATACCATATCATTCAGTTCCAGATATTTGATACTAAAAGTTTTGTGCCTTTTTGTAGATACACTGTGATCTGTTAGTTGTAATGAGTTAATGATAAAATGAGGCATAATGTTGTTGAAATTTAATTTATTTTTCTTCAAAAATGCATTTGTTAAGTGTTGTGTTTGTATGAAGTTCAACAGCTCTAATGTAAAGCTGTTACATTACAAACTAGAAAAGCACTCAGAGAGTGCAGTACTCCGCCAAGGCTGCTCAGTCGTTGTATGATTTCCAACAGATGAAATCTTTAAACAATTCGTGGTCCACAACGGTCAATTTGTAGTAGGATAACAATCATGTGATCGTCAACAGGTAGTTGACGTAGTGTTCACTAGTTGTCATAGTTACAGTGACGCGTGCCGCTATCGCGCAACGATACAGAAATCTTTAACAAATCCGTGGATCCAGACTATCAGCTGCATCACTGCCAAAATCTAATCAAATTGGTCCTTGTTTCATTTCTGATCTTCCCTGAAAATTTCATCTAAATCTGTTAGTCCGTTTTTGAGTAATGCTGCTAACAGACAGACAAACCAACACTGATCGTCGCATAACTCCGCTGCGTTGCTTGGTAGAGTACTAAGCAGAGTGGTAAAATAAATATGTTAACTTACATGAGTAATAGCTTTCTACCAGCATTTTTCTCCTTCCAAATTTGCTGTAACAGTGCTTTTTACTGTAATAAATTCTTATATTCCTCATGTTCAGGAAACATGCAGATTCAAGATGTTTTTGAAGCTGGTGAAATAAAATGAATCGTAAATAGCCTAACTGAAGCAGTGGAATGAAGGCTGGTAGGGAAACAAACAAAAAGAGATTCAGGAAATAATGGTGGAAAAGCCCATAACTGAGCAAAGCAAATCCATGTAAACTGAATCCTAAATTCACAAAGACAGACGGAGCAGGTGAGATACAGGAAACGCAAATGAACCAGCACCATCTGGTGGTCACTGTTCAGAATGTGTAAAGGAAACTATTTATAAAGAAGTACATTTACATTCATCTTAAATGAACATAAGAGGAAAGGAGTTAGAACATTGTATATTAAAAGAATATTTTGTTAGCATGGTAGTAATTTGTAGGCCCACAGACAGATTCCTATGATATAGTAGGCAGTATATAGTTGAATGACTTATGTTGTTTAGAAATGTATGAATTATCTGATAAGCATTTTGTGTGAGCAGCACAGAACCGAGAAGAACAAAAAAAACTTTGTTGTATGCCTTGTATTTGTTTCTGATTTGGAGCGCTAAATGTTGATATTTCAGGGACTTCATCACAGTATGTTCATTTCACTACATATCTCAACATTAGTCAAATGAAAAAGTCAGTTTTTGCACAAGAAACTCAGTATAAGCAGTGAAAAACTATATTACACCTTCCAAATACTCCTTGTACATGTTTATAAGTAGGAATCGCAAATGCTTCCTTCTGCCCAATAGCAGTGGGCATGTGGTTACATTTTTTGTGCATTTTTGACAAATCTTTGCAGATATGCAATCCAAATAACAAAATAGCATGCAATGTGAAGAGAAGGCCATATGATATGGTATTGGCCATGCTTTTGTTAACCAAACTGTACACTGTTACTGTAAATTGTGACAAAATATCACTTCCTTTCACACATGCACTAACATTTAAAAGTTTGGGGCAACCCAAGCAATTTCATGTTTTCCATGAAAGCTCACACTTTTATTCTTGTGCTAACATAATTGCACAAGGGTTTTCTAATCATTAATTAGCCTTTCAACACCATTAGCTAACACAGTGTAGCATTAGAACACAGGAGTGATGGTTGCTGGAAATGAGCCTCTGTACCCCTACGTGGATATTGCATTAAAAATCAGTCGTTTCCAGCTAGAATAGTCATTGACCACATTTACAATGTCTAGACTGTATTTCTGATTCATTCAATGTTATCTTCATTGAAAAAAAAGAAAAAAACATTTTTTTCAAGGACTTCCGACAAAGAATTTAAAATGACCCAAAAGAGGTCAGTAGAAAATACATACACATTCAAAATCTCATACACATACAAAACGCAGCTGGTGGTCACTACCAAGAATGCATACAGGAAATCAGCTTCATTACACCAGGTAAACTAAATGTAAAGGAAAGGAGTTAAAATATTAGCAGTGATTACACGTTACTGAGCATACTGAGATGCATTTTTGTCTGTTATTGGCAGATTTGGCAGAGGTCAAAGGGCAGAGTGGCGTGTAGCACACTGGAGGCCTCTGAGAGAAGGTGAATTCATACAAATCTAATTGAGCTTATATGTTCCTCCCTTAGGGCTAGAAGTGGACGATTGTGGCCTCTGTGGAAAGACTAAAAAGTTGTGGATTCCAACAGTAAGCTCCAAACAGAGGATAGTCACCTGCATCCCTATACACGGTCAGGTATCCACCACCACTCAGTCTGACAGGAAGGGACTCTGCAAGGACGAAGACATCATTATCAACGACAAGTTTTAGAACACAATCTCCCATATTGTGATGCTGAGGGACACCATCTTTTCCAAACATTTGTACATTGCTGGCAGCTGCACCAAGGTGTTGTTTTAGAAACTATCAAGGAAATTCAATCATCACCAGGATGTTTGACATTTGACTGGGGAAGACCATCAGAGTCCTCAGACTACAACTGACCGTACTCTTTGACAACAGCAAGGTGGACTACACCCTCATGATCTACCTGAATGTCTCTAGTAGCAGCAAACTGATCCTGGAACTGCCCCTGCTGATCAACACAACTCGATTCAGTGGTTTTGGCAGCAGAACCAGCAGTAGGAGCAGCCAAGACTCTTGTATAAGTAGGTCAGAACAGTGTATTTTAAAAGAATATTTGAGGGCACATCGGGTAGCAGTGTGGAGGGTCAGGGGTACATTACAGCCATATAGTACGCAATATAAAATTCAATGAATCACACTGATGGTGAATAACATAACAAATGGGAAAGAAGTTAAATGAACATCAGAGCATGAAGTATTCACTCATACAGACACTAGTACACTGGTCATTTGAAATGTATAAACAAATCCTGACAATAAAATATTTTGAGTGAGAAGGGAGAACCAGGGAACTTCAGGACAATGTGCAAATATACACTGCTGTTCAAAAGTTTGGGGTCAGCCAGACAATTTCATGTTTTCCATGAAAACTCACACATTTTGTTATGATCCTGCTCCAGCCTCTGCCCTTCTTCCTCCTTTTCTCTCTTTTTCCTTCTTTCTCCCATTGTCCCTCATCTGTCTCTTTTGACCTGTCTCTCTCTGGCTCCCTCTGTCTGTCATCTCTCCCTCCTGTCTCTCTCCGTTCACTCGCCCCCTTGCTCTCCCTGCTTCACCTGCCTGCACTCTGTTTTGCTGATTACTGTAATGAGTTTCAGCTGCAGTAATTAGTTCACACCATTCACCTGTTCTCCACCTCACCTCCACCTATTTAAGCTCTGTCCTTTCATTCACTCCCTGCCGGATCATAGATTCACATCCCTTCATGGCGTCTGATGCGCTTCTGGATTCTGTTTCTCCCCACCAAGCCTTCTACTCCCTGTCAGCTTCAGCCCTTGGACTCAGCTGATTCCCCCATCCTGGGTTTCCCTCTCGTGGACTCTGTTAAACTCCTGTCTGTTTTTGGATACTCCCCAGTCTTCAGTCTGCCAGTTTTGTTTCCCCACTAGCTTCTAGATTCCCTGAGCCTGCCTAGCCCTTAGTTCTGTTTTCCCCTGGTTTTTGTAACTACATTGCTGTGTTGTTTGGTTCAGTTTATTCCTGTTTGGTTTTTGTAGGTTTTGTAGTGTGGTTTATTTGGTGTTAGGTTTGGTTTAGTGTATCTCCTGGTTTGTTTTCCCTTTTCTGTATTGGGTTAGTCTTTTGTTTGAATAAATCTTTTTCCGTTATTCGCCTGTCTGCCAGTTTTCTGTGTGCCTGCGCTTGGGTTCTTCTGCTTCCCCCGTAACACATTTATTCATGTACCATTAGAACACAGGAGTGATGGTTGCTGGAAATGGGCCTCTGTCCCTCTATGTAGATATTCCATTAAAAATAAGCCGTTTCCAGCTAGAATAGTCATTTACCACATTAACAATGTCTAGACTGTATTTCTGATTCCTTTAATGTTATCTTCATTGAAAAAAAAAGATTTTCTTTCAATAATAAGGATATGTCTAAGTGACCCCAAACTTTTGAATGGTAGTGTATGCTGCTTAAAAAATCCTTGTGAATGCCATGCAATAATGATACATCTAGTAAATATATAAGTAATGATGATGGAAGGGCTGAGTACATCGAGAGAGGTCCCCCAGCAGCCTAGGAGGCAAAAGTGCACGAACGCATTTGCAGACTAAGGGGTTGACAGTGATCAAACTGCACAAGTAATGAGGATATAACAGACAGAAAGGGCCACAGGCACTTTGGTGAAGGCTTCACCAATGTGGCACATCCAAAGCTGAAGTTAATGTTTTATTTCTCTGGTGAATTAATATTGTGAGAATGAATGTAAATCTGCCACTATGCTAAAGTCAGCAAACACAAAAAACATGCAGTAACAGATTATTTTTACTACATGGAGACAGCAAAAAAAGTTTGTGTACACAGTATATCACCTTTTAAGTTGATGTTGTGCACGCAAAGTTTGGGGTCACTAAAAAATGTCCTCATTTTTGAAAGAAAAGCAATTTTTTTTCAATGAAGATAAATTAATCAGAAATAGAGTCTAGACAGGGCTGCACAGTGGTGTAGTGGTTAGCACTTTCGCCTTGCAGCGAGAAGGTCCCTGGTTTGCGTCCCGGCTTTCCCGGGATCTTTCTGCATGGAGTTTGCATGTTCTCCCTGTGCATGCGTGGGTTTTCTCCGGGTACTCCGGCTTCCTCCCACAGTCCAAAAATATGCTGAGGTTAATTGATCATTCTAAATTGCCCGTAGGTGTGAATGTGAGAGTGATTGTTTGTCTCTATATGTAGCCCTGCGACAGACTGGCGACCTGTCTAGGGTGTCCCCTGCCTTCGCCCGAGTCAGCTGGGATAGACTCCAGCACCTCCCGCGACCCTAATGAGGATTAAGCGGTGTATAGATAATGGATGGATGGATGGAGTCTAGACATTGTTAATGCGATAAATGACTATTCGAGCTTGAAACAGCTGATTTTTAATGGTATCTCTATATAGGAGTACAGAGGCCCATTTCCAGCAACCATCACTCCTGTGTTCTAATGCTACATTGTGTTAGCTAATGGTGTTGAAAGGCTAATTGATGATTAGAAAACCCTTGCGCAATTATGTTTGCACATGAGTAAAAGAGTGCTTTCATGGAAAATGTGAAATTGCCCTGGTTGCCCCAAATTTTTTGAACTAGTGTATGTCACTAGTTCAGTTGAGAAGGTTAAAAAGTCAGTACTGCATTTATGTAAGCAGCTTCCAGGGTCATCATCTTGTAGATGCGGCTCACTGTCATGACTCACTGGGCCTTGTCATTGAACTGGGCTATTTCACCTGTAATTTTCTTGTTGTGTCAGGGCAAAATGTCTGCTGTAAAAAAGACTGGCGTAATGATCAGGACTGATATTGGTTAAAAAAATGTAGTGAGTGACAGTGGAACATAATATTAATATAAACTGTCATTTAAAGGTTAAATCTCTGAAAATTAATGAATATGTGGTAGCTATGCTCAGACCTTATGTTGGTTAAAAGAATTTACTAGTAATATTTTATGGCAGTGTTTTTGATGACAACATTGTCAGTGTCTTTAAAGACCTCTGTGTAACAGTGAGACTGAAAGGTTGATAATACTGTTATAATTGCACTAAAAAGATGTAAAATAACTTTTCAAAACAAATCCCTTTTGTCGAACTTTGTGACAGTGCGACTATACCAGAACTATTAAATTGTATGTGGGATATAGTTTTGCTATTTAAAATTTAGGATGTATAAATATCAACTACAAGAGAGTTAAAAATAACATAATTAATTAACGACATATGTAGAACTTTACAATTTATTCATTAAATCTAAACCTCGGAACATATACCCTACCAGTCAAAAGTTTGGACATGCCTTCTCATCCAATGTTTTTCTTTATTTTTATTACTTTCTACATTGTAGATACATACTGAAGACATCAAACCTATGAAGCAAGATATATGGAATTATGGAGCAAACAATTGTGAAATAACTCTAAATAGGTTTTATATTTTAGATTCCTCAAAGTAGCCACCCTTTGCTTTGATGACAGCTTTGCAAACTCTTGGCCTTCTCTCAACGAGCTTCATGAGGTAGTCACTTGAAATGGTTTTCACTTCACAGGTGTTCCTTGACGAGGTTCATTTGTGGAATTTCCTGCCTTCTTCATGGGGTTGAGACTATCAGTTGTGTTGTGCCGAAGTCCGGTTGGTACACAGTTGACAGCCCTATTTGACAACTGTTAGAATCCATATTATGGCAAAAACCAATCAGGTTAGTAAAGAGAAACGACAGTCCATCATTACTTTAAGAACTGAAGGTCAGTCAGTCTGGAAAATTGCAAAAACTTTGAGTGTATCCCCAAGTGCAGTTGCAAAAATCATCAAACGCTACGACGAAACTGACTCACGAGGACCGCCCCAGGAAAGGAAGACCAAGAGTCACCTCTGCTGCTGAGGATAAGTTCATCCAAGTCACCAGCCGCTGACCTCTACCCCTCTACCTCTAACCCGCTACCTCTACCTCTTCTGTCCTTCTCAACCCGCCCGGCCAGCAGGCATGTGGGTCCCCCGACATAAAGAGCCGGGTTCTGCTCGAGGTTTTTTTCCCTGTTAAAAAGGTGTTTTCCTTGCCACTGTCGCCTTTTGGCTTGCTCTGGGGGTCAGGCATATGGGTTCTGTAAAGCGTCTTGAGACAATTTGACTGTAATTGGCGCTATATAAATAAAATTGAATTGAACTGAATTGAAATCACAAATTTACAGCACCTCAGATTAGAGCCCAGATAAATGCCACACAGAGTTCTAGTAGCAGACACATCTCTACATCAACTGTTCAGAGGAGACTGCACCAATCAGGCCTTTATGGTCAAATAGCTGCTAAGAAACCAATACTATGGAAAAGCAACAAGCAGAAGAGATTTGTTGAGGCCAAGAAAGGAATGGACATTAGACCAGTGGAAATCTGTGCTTTGGTCTGATGAGTCCAAATTTGAGATCTTTGGTTCCACCTGTTGTGTCTTTGTGCTACGCAGAAAAGGTGAACGGATGGTCTCTACATGCATGGTTCCCACCATGAAGCATGGAGGAGGAGGTGTGATGGGGTGGGGGTGCTTTGCTGGAGACACTGTTGGGGATTCATTCAAAATTGAAGGCACACTGAACCAGCATGGCTACCACAGCATCCTGCAGCAACATGCCATCCCATCTAGTTTGCGTTTAGTTGGACCATCATTTATTTTTCAACAGGACAATAATTATATCCAGGCTGTGTAAAGGCTATTTGACCAAGAAGGAGAGTGATGGAGTGCTGCATCAGATGACCTGGCCTCCACAGTCACCTGACCTAAACCCAATCCAGGTGGTTTGGGATGAGATGGACCACAGAGTGAAGGCAAAAGGGCCAGAAAGTGCTCAGTGTCTCTGGGAATTCCTTCAAGACTGTTGGAAAACCATTCCAGGTGACTACCTCATGAAGCTCATGGAGAAAATGCCAATATAACCCAAATATAAAACATATTTTAATTTTTTTCACACTTTTTTGCTTACTACATAATTCCATGTGTTTATTCATAGTTTTGACGCCTTCAGTGAGAATTTACAATGTAAATAGTCATGGAAATAAAGAAAAACCATAAAATGAGAAGGTGTGTCCAAACTTTTGACTGGTAGTATACATTTCACAGCCTGGAGGTGTGTTTGCGAAAGTTTTTTTAACTGATAGTTTTAAAGGAGGTCCAGCCCAATATTGTTACGGAGCAACATGTGATTTTACGTGTAGGTTATTATTTGAAAGTGAAAAGGTCCCGCATGTTGTCTCCTGTGATTTGTGAGTGTATGTTTACAAAACAGCCTCATCGCTTTAGACAAACATAGGACAAGTCATTTATGCTTAACAAGATGAGGGGTGGGGGTTCGTGCCGTTTTCTAAGGTGTTTTCCTGCCAAATATTTTCCCATGAACTCGTTGTAATTAGTTTAGAGTACCATAATCACATTATTTGCTGAGCCACGAGGGCGCGCAACAGGGTTGTGCACTTGCGCGTTCCAGTATTTGCAGCCACATACTCGCTCGCAGCGCTCAGTCAGCGTTTGACTCAGTGGTGGTAGGGGAGCCAGGATTTCCACTTGTCAGTTACTCCCGAAATCAAGTGCATCCCCTCAGCTAAAATGTCAAAGTTGGATCAGGTCCTTATCCTTGACCCTCCCTCCGACCTCAGATTTAAAGGTAGGTGAAATGTGATTTCTTGACGTGTGTAATGTCCAGCGACTGCTGGTGAAGTAGACTGACATGATTTCACACTCCCTCAAGCGAATTTCGCTGCTAGCGAGCCAGCTAGCATTCACCGCCATTTTAAGTTAGCCATGGACAGGACGGGCCGCTGTAGCCCCGCACTGTAGTGACGTGGATAACCGGCGTGGTGTGCATGTAGTCAGCCTGCCATTCAAGACCAGCTAACTGACAACACCTAGCAAAGTGGTGTAAGAATGCGGGTTAGCTGCCAGTGCCTGCAAATCCAAGTTAAAGTCAATATATTACGCAGCAAGTTCGCTAGTGTGTTCACTGAAGTACCAACATTAAGGCTATGCTATGGCTAGTAGTGTTAGCAGCAGTAAACTGTTGTATCCTTGGGGCTCGACTATTCCCTGAAATCCTTACAGTCCATAAGTCGGAGATTATTTGGAATGAAATTAACTTTCATTAGCAAATATAGTGTCCCACCTAATACGGCTGTGGCGAATGCTTGGCAATGTTAAAGTGACTGTCAATTGGAATGACAAACTTGGCTAACTAACGCTCACTGTAACAACATACAGAGTTTTTAGCAATACTGGGCTAACATGAGTTCGTTTCTCTCAAACCCAACCTAGCTATGCGCTGATTTCAATATGACGCAATGTGTTCTGAACAGTAGTATTGTTTCCGGAGCACTTTCATAGGAAACCAAAGTAATCCACACATTAGGTTGCCACTGATTGCTTTCCTGGTAGTGATAATGTAATGATGTGTCAGTTACCCGTTGGCTAACGATAGCTATGCTAGCCGGCTAGTGCAAAAGTTTATATGTAGCTAGCTACGTTGTTACCTGCTCTTCAACAGCAAACTGTGTGACAGACGTATCAACTTTGACCCATCACTTTATAAACGCATAGATATAGTCTCAATTTGTGACATTAATGCGAATCCAACTGTTGCTCTTGTGATCAAGTGAATGAGGTCGCAGTAAACCGTGTACTGTGCGAATTTCAGTGTAGCTTTCTGCCAAGGCCATGACAGTGTAAAACAATCCAACACTTTGAACTGTTTCTCCTCATCATTTTTCATTTCGACCCAGAATTCCTCCCTGCATTTCTTGTATTTGTCCCAGTTACTATCTGTGTCTCTGCTGCAGGTATTCTTACAAATGAGGCACTGTTTTTGTTGCTGAGTGTACCACTGTCCTAGAACCAAGAATCTGTCAGGTTATTATTGTAAGGTGTGAGTGGATACTGGTTGTTAGTCAGTCAAATACCAGACCTACAGGCAGGTTTTGGGTGGGGTGTAGCTATTAGGATGTTTTGGCAATGAGGTGTCCTATGTGAAACTGGTCACAGTTTTCTACACTGTTGCACAAATCAGAGCAAATACCTGATGATACCACTGGTTGAGAAGAAGCAAGAATGCCTCATGCTGGCCAACAAATCCGTAAACTTTCGGTGAACTTTACTAAACTGTTATTTGTTTTGGGTTTTTTAAAAATAGAAAATATGTTCACCATCACATGTTCAGAATTTGTGCTGTTGCATTAAAGCTTTTCTGCGACATGGTAGCAGTTTTTAAACAATAAAGGAATAAGGCGGAATATCAACAGAATTTTTGGGGGGATCCAAACCAGTTAGGTAAAGGTAGCAACTAGTATTATTAACTTTGAAACTGCATTTAATTTCTGCAACAGGTTAAAGGTGCTGTAGTGATCAACGTATTCAGTCTTTTTGTTGAAAAGTCAACAGCAGAAGTGAGCCTGGCTGCACTGCTCAGTCAGATTGTTTTGGACACATAAAGGTTTTGAAACGGACCCAACACAAATACAGAAGTGAACGGTTGTTTCTCAGCTAAACCTCAGATTGATGTGGGCAGTTATCCTGATGGCAGAGACATGGTCTGTCATAAACGGATCATGAATCTCCTCACTTTACCTAGTTAGGAAATTATGTTCCTTTCAGTCACATGGTTTGTATTTTAATTCATGGGATTAAACTTTTACTCCCTTGTATACCAGTTTAAATGCATGGCTAAGTCACATTGATGTGATATTGGTGATGTTGATACTGACCAACATTCATACATAATCATTGCACCATTCTATTCTATTGCACTTAGGCTAAATTGTGTAATCTAAGGCATGTGGAAGAAAATCATGGTGCCTGGATCTTATGCCTGTTTTAATGGCTTAATATGAAATGTAAATCATAATGCAAAACAGTTGCAAATGCATTGGTCTTTCTTCTTAGTAGTAAGATAACTTGCAAACTGATTTTCAGCTACAGCAATATCCCTTATCTTATAGAAGAAACTGAATAATCCTAATTCATAACCGTTTATATATAAAGGCTTGAGTCTGAATTTATGCAATATGCAAATTAATTTGCCCTTTGGTGTGAACCAGCATCATATTAGATGTTACTATGGTAAAATCTAATTCAAAGTGCTAATTTTGAAGAGAATGCATCTCTGAATTTATGAAGTGTTACTGTAGTTTAGGAGGAACACATAAGTAAATGAAATGGTTACTGTTCTGACGTTGAGAAGCAATATGAGGAGAAGGACCACAGCCCCTTTACCATCACAGAGACAGAGCTAAATCGGTCTGTGTGTGTCTGAGAGCTGCTCCGTTTTAGAGCCTCTGCTGGGATTCCTCCAGCAAGCTAGAGGGGGCAGCCCTCCTTTCCTTGGATGATATTTTTAGAATAGGACTGGCCTGGGGGACCCTAACTCAGCATACATGCAACAAGATGAGAGAGATGGTGCTACCACTGCTCAAGCAAAGGTGGCATCTCAGAGTTAGGCGATGGATGCAGGCTATGTGGGCGTATATCTAATGCGCACTGTTTTCCAATGTTTCATGTGTTTCAGTCTTGGATTTGGTGATGATCACATTTTTTAAGCACACATAGCGTATCTTACTGAACATTCCATTTTGCAGAAGAGAAGAGAAGAGACAGGTTAATATTAAATGGAGACAGGATTAGGGATTGACCACTATGGTTTTTCCAGGGCCAATATTGATACTGATCTGAACATGGTGGATATTTATTGGGATTTTGTCTTAAAGTACAGTATATGAGCACAGAGGGCAAAGAAGTAAACAGATATAAAGAGCTGAACATTGTGGGCATTGTGGTGTGGTGCTATAGTCTGCCATCGAAACTCTACACAGTGTACAAACGGTCTTTTTGTTCTTTGATCGTACTCCCATACTTTTGTTGCCTGGGGCTTTGGAAACTTACAACTAAGCAAGTTGGACTTTGCTGCCACCATTATCTTAAACTCTGATACTGAAGAAAGACATTTATGATGATGAATTGAAGTTATGCGTCAGTTAAAAATATTGATATCAACTCATTTTCAGCATCTACGTCATCGATTATGCTGACTGATTACAGCAGCGTAGGCCAGACTGATCATAGATGGACCCCTAGTCAGGATTTTTACCTTATTTTCTGCAACTGTTTTTCTGTGTCCACAAGGAAAGAGTTCAGCAATGCAGTAGGTCAGTAGAACTGCTTGCTGATCTGACAGGCTATTATTATTATTATGCCTGACATTTACTTGTAAACAGTGTCAAATGTAATTTACTTATCTTTATTTTTCAGTTGTTCAAAAATATTCTTTCTGAAAACCATTGGTTTGCTTTCACACTGCTGCACTTATTAATATTAATTTACAATGCATCAAAATGCATAGATGAAATAAATGTCCATAAGTAATTGAGCTAAAATGATGATGGATATAATAACGCAGTTTGAGAAACAACGTTTATGGTCTTCATGCTACCATAAGGATGGAATACCCACCTTTGTAATAATAACCTGGGGTTGTGATTTCAGGTAGCACCATATATACTTTGCAACCTGCTTACTTTCATTGACACACAAAAATCTAAGATGCTGGAAGCACAGACTGTGTATAGAAATAGATATAAAAAAAGAAATGACAATGATGCAGTGTTGGTAGGGAAGTATTTCAGGTTTATAGGAATGCTTTGGTGTACCTGTGTTGAAAACAACGCCTGAGTCATGGCCATAACTCTACATGTACTTTAGTTGGGTGGAGCCACTCCAATCTGGTCATGCATTGCTTCTTATCTCTCTGAGTACTGGATGTGAGGGAAGGCTAAATGTAAGCTTCGTGAACTGCAGACCTCCAACCAAGCTGTGGAACCCACTGAAAGTAGAAAGAATATTGAATGTTTTGCTTGTTGGTCACTTCCCACAGTTTTATGTGTACAAAGTAATGCACTAGGGTCAAACCTTGGGGCAAATCAACACTTTTATTTATTTATTGTTTTACAGGTTCAGTTTAGACCAGGGCATAAGAGATACCTGATCAGTTTTTAGTATGTCAGAGTTTATTTTATGGTATTGTACTATTAATTCAAACAAATTGTAGAAATACATGCACATGTTGGAACTGGGCAGTTTTTGTGTAAGATGCTTGGTAATTTTGCATATAAATTGTCATTTGTTTAGTCTCGATAAGTTGACAGCATTGAGAACTTAAAATGCATGTAATAGAAGTCCAGGGTCAGAGTATAATCTCATATCAGTCCAAAATCGAAATAACAACATATGAAATCCATTTAAGGAATTTTGATTGTTCATGATTGTGAATTTGCAGCTTGCACGGTTTGTTTGACTATGCATTACGCAATGGCTTGTGTATACCTGGTGGCCAGATTTGCAAACAGTGAACTGCAGATCTGTCCAAATTGAGAAAGTTGGATCCACCGTGGTGTTTTGTTTGATAGAAACAAAAGTGAACCTGTGCTTTCTCTCCCAAAATGACATGGTGTTGCCCCACAGTCAAAAAAGCCCAACTACGGTAATTTTGAGTGGTCTTCCTTGGAGCTAAGGTTCCAAACTTTTCAGGTCCATCATCAGAAAGCTGTAATCAAATGCCTGACGCGTTACCAGTGATATCCACAGACAGGTTCCATAAAACACAGATGTATATTATTGGACTTCATCAAACTAAACACTAGATAACTAAACTAAACTAAACATAGATAATCCATAGATTATCTATGAATTTTGCCACAATATTTGCAAGTTGCCCATCCACACATAGCACCCATGCTAGAATTTTGGCAAACCCCATATCTTTGGACATGTGCCCTTTATTTTGGGGCTTTCAGGCTAATTGCACTGATCGAATTTGGGGTACGTCAGACTTACCATCCCGTGGTATTTTCAGCATGACATGGCAGCTCAAAGCTGGATGATGCTGATCACTGTTAAGGATCTAATTTGAAGCCAGCTCAGTCACAAGATGAAAAACGAACTGGTATTCACCTGGTATAACCTGAGAGGGGCGAGACCTTAATTTCCAAAATCATGGTGGACATCTGTATAACATTAGCAGTTTGGCAAAAACATCTTTGGTCCAGGTTTGACCCAGTGTTTCTGGAGAAATGTATGGAGACAGTGTAGTCATTGAGCTCCTGTTCTTGCAATAAACTTTACATTTGTAGGTGGTAATTCTCTTGTGTCACGGCTGTATAGTTGATTCAATATTTTAAAATACAGTTTTGCTATTACAAAAAGCTTAACTTCACTACACTCCAAAAAATGTGTGGATATACTGCAACTCATTATTGATCTATGTGGCATTATTTAACTAAACTAACAATAAACCAGTGTAATACCTAATACCATTTCTGTCTACGGCTTTTAAAGTATTCTATGGTAGAACTATCGTACAGTCTAGCATCAAGCAAACAAACCCACAATTTAATTTAATAAGTCTTCTTAATCATGTAGTCTAATTGAGTATCCTGTCAGTATTTTCGGCTAATCTTTTTCAGGTGCTGTTGAACCAAAAGACACAGGCTTATCTGTTCTCTGGGGAAGTGGTGTAACTAATACTGAAATTTTGCAATTTTACTATGCCATAATGCAGCGTATTTACCCTCTGTTTTCACAAATTTAGTTGGATTTACACAGTGACAAAGCATCTGTCTGTTTCTCTTGAATTGAACTGACTCACTGGAAAATTGTCTCATCCTTGTGAATCCTGTGAAGTTTCATGTAGTAGCTGATTATTTGAATGTTTTCACCTTCATCATTGCACAGTGTAGGAGAGTATACTCTGCAATACAAACTTAATAATTGCCTTGTGCTTGTTGTTCTGTGTTCACAAGGTCCTTTCACAGATGTAGTCACCACCAACCTGAAACTGAAGAACCCTTCTGACAGAAGAGTGTGTTTTAAAGTGAAGACGACAGCGCCACGCAGGTACTGCGTACGGCCAAATAGCGGTGTCATTGATGCCGGAGCAATGGTCAGCATCTCTGGTAAGTTTTTATTGAATTTTTTCAATGTATGTTCAGCTTTAGCACAGAGAATGTCACTGATCTATGTAAAGAGAAGATCAAGGAAACTGGGTCAAGGAAATGCAGATTACTTTGTCATAGGTGAGAAAGCCTATGGGCTAAGTAGTAGCTAAGGTATGAAAGATCCAAGCTGTGATTTGTGGCAGCAGTTTTCATTCATACACGTCCACACACTCCACAGTAGGAAAGGCCTCAGGTTTGAATGAGCCACAAAGTCCATGAAAGTAGGTCGGGGGGAGAACAGATGCAGAAGTCAGCTGGACAACAGGCCTATCACCCAGAAAACCAGGATTCAGTCCTGTGGAACCATTATTCCTAGGCTCAGGTTTTGTTTTTACTTGTAGTTTAGTTAGGGTTTTCAAATGCTATTTGGTAATGTTTAGGGAAATATCATGCTTTGTTTAACCCTTCCACAACAAAAAACTACATGTTAAAAGCTCTGTGAACTTTAGGCACCAAAAGTATTGGGTTACATTCAGGAAGATGGCACAGTTTGGATTAAAATATGACCCTTATACAATGTTTTTGAAGCTTCTCCATTTTCTGGATTACCAGAGTGATGATTCCCTCTCCATCTAATATATAATTAGTTGGCTGAAAGGAGCAACAGTAAAGTAATAAGATAAATGGCAAAGATATGTTGATTTGTAAGATATTTGTGATATATCCCAAACAGGCATACCTTTCCTTCCACTCATAGTTTTACATGTTATGTAGTTGTACAGGAATGTAAATTTTAGGAAACAAGACCCCTAACCCCAGAAATTTTGGTTTTGAACTTGAACAGAATTCTTGCATTCTTGCAGATAACATCTACTCGAAATTGGTCTGGAGATGACAGGATTAACCAATCAAAGAAAAAAATGCCAAAAAATAATGCTAACTTTATCAGCACTTGAAACGTAGATTCTTAACAGTCACGTAATGCCTTCACAGAGGTATGTGAGCAGTCCCAGAGTCATTTTTCAGCATGACACCAAGCCCAAACACACAGCCGGAGTCATAAAGAACTATCTTCATCCACAGGTAGAAAGAGTCTGCTCCTTTGGGTATGCCCCCCCACAGATCCTTGACCTCAAACTTACATTAATAATTCTGAGACAAGCTAAATCCACAGAAGAACTGTGGCAAGGTCTTTAAGATGCTCCAACAACCTACCTGCAAAGTACACTAAAAATTGTATGCAAGTGAACCAAGGACAGTCGGTGCTGTCAAAAAGAAAAGGATGGTTCTGGATGGCAGGATGAAAGTTTTTTTTTTCCCTCATTACTGCACTTTGAATGAAACTAACTGATGACTTAAACATTGTTTAAAGCATCCTAAAATTGCCTCTTTAGTGCTTCAAACTATTGCACACTACTGTATTTATAGGGTTTAGTATTCTAGATATTTAGGTAGTTATTTATCTGTGTATAGAAATACCTTTGTTCAAATGTTTTAACATATGTTATCTTTCATTTACAGTCATGCTACAGCCCTTTGACTATGACCCCAATGAGAAAAGTAAACACAAATTCATGGTGCAGACGATTTTTGCCCCACCAAATGTTTCTGACATGGATTCATTGGTAAGTGATTTTAAATTACTTGTAAGACTTTTGAAATAAATGTTGTTAAAAGTGTCTGTGCCAAAAACAAAGTGCTGCACTATTAGTTAAGTACATCATAAATCATTTAAATATGTAAAATGTGAGTTTGACTATAGCGTTTGCAACCATAAATGGGTTGTACTAAATACTCATTACTCTATATTGCTGAATTTGATTACTCCGCTTTCTCACGCAAAAATAGCAGTTGCCTTGCTTAAAAAATATGTAAAGAAATGGTAGCAGGTGGGACAGTTATCAATGCCTATCGTTTATTAACTACTTTTTTATAACAAGAGCGGGTCAGTTAAAAGTTGACTTCTCTGCAGCACAAAGGAGGTTCACCACGGTTTATCGTGAGGTCATCTTGTAGCCTGGAAAGCTCAGTATTTACTTCATGTAACAGCAACTTTCTGTTCAAACTTCTAATATGTACAACAGATAAAATTCAAATTTGGTCATTGACTTTGGCAGGGTTGACTGTCATTCTGCTTACTTACAATGTAAAGCTTGATGTGGCAAAACGTTTAACAAATTGAGATGCATTTTGCCGTTGTCCAGTAGAGGGCAGCAAAGGCTCAGTCAGCCTGTACAGATGCACATACCTTGCATTTGTATTCATGAACTGGCTTGTCTTGAATGAGTCTCACATAGCAGGAAGTCTGGAGGAGCAAAAGTGTGACTATTCTGGATAAGTAGACTGGAATTCAATGCAATTGTTAATCAGATACAATTCTTCCATTGCATAGAAGGTTATATTTTCTATTATGAATATAACAGTTCTGTGTGTCGTGAGGACTTTAAGAGTTTGGGAACTAACTAAAATACACACCTAAAATTAATGGAAAAAGGTACGCTAGTAAAAGAAGTGGCTGTTTTGTGCAGCAAAATGAAATCAGACTGAGGTTATGACTGTTTAAAAAAGCAACCTGTGTATGTTTTATGTTTATGTGACATCTCTAGATCCAAGGCTACATTGCATGTGAATGGTGTGAAGCAGTTTAAGTGTGTGTGTCCATATGTGTCAATGTGTGTAGATAGAATTCAGATGCTAGCAGTGTGGATACACGACTAACGTGCCTATTTTTCATCTCAACCAGTGGAAAGATGCAAAACCCGATGATCTCATGGATTCCAAGCTGAGATGTGTCTTTGAGCTGCCTTCTGAAAACGATAAAGTGGTAAGAGATGCTGCTGCCAGGGGTCCCATGCATCCTGGATTACCTGGAATCTTATGACCCATTTTCCAGTCCTGGAGACCTTGGAAAAGTGGAAAATGAGAGACATAGTACAATGTCCTAAAATCCACTAAGCCAACCTGGAAAATATTTTTGACATTGTCATCTTTTGTTAAGAGCAAATTGTAAGAGATGTACAACACCATGCAGCTAAAGCAATGCTCAGGGTCCAGATGAAATGAGAATAGCAGGGTGAAAGTTTAAAACCTGAAGCATTCTGAATCATGTTTTTCTTTTAAATTAGGATGCTCCTGCCCAGTGTTTCCTCTACATTTATTTAGGAGCGGCAGGCTGCCATTCCTAAATCCTAGCTGCCGCTGCTTCAAATTTCTTTTTTTTTTTCTTTTTTTTTTTTTATTATCGCAAATACACCACTGCTGCATGTCTCCACCTTCACAGCAGAGTCTTGCACTGTGTCGGGTAATAGCGAGTACTAAGGTAAACTACAAATAACTATCTTGCTCAGTATCTACTCTTTGGGAATAATATGACGTTATTTACTCGCGAGAGCACGACCTTAAAATTGACATCACGTCAAGCACCCAGGCACCAGGTCAGAGAGTCAGAGGAGTGTCATCTTGGAAAATAAGGCACCGACTTACTGGAGAAAAGTTATTAGCTTAAGATAACTCATAATAGATTTTACAAGTTAAATAGACATTCACAAAATATTGATGGCCAGCTAACGTTACATAACATATCGGTAGCTTCAGTTATTTGGGCCCGGTGCCAACTCAGTGGCGCTAACATGAGTAAACTAATTGATACCATTAAGCTAATATCTACACGCCATGATGTAACTGCTGACTGCATTTTCAGATGAGCTTGTTCAAATATGCAGTTATCCCTCAGAGTTGTTGACACTCCGACTTATGTCGGAGTTCCGTTCCTTCAGTGTGATGTGAAGCTGTTAGGTGCATCATGATATCAATCAGTTTACAGTATTTGTACAACTACAGTAATGACAAACAGTCATTAGCTTACACTGAAGCACAACTCAGTTGGAAAATACTGGTGAAAATGTAAACAAAGCTGCTGAGTGACTACTGTACATACAGTATTCGTCTGCTCCGCTCACCACGTGACAACGTATTCGTCCTCTCCGCTAGCCAACTAGTTCTACAGAACCAGTTACGACGAAACGCCGTATGTTAAACCAAGGACCAGCCCGTAATCAGTTCCAGCATGACGGCAAAACGACGCAAGTCGAGGACGTCGTAAACCAAGGACCTCCTGTATTGTCAAAAATCTTCGAAAGGTAGCCAGCCCTATGTTTGGATATTGTTAGAAACATACAGTAAGTCTTGGCCACTAGATGCAGTAAAGTCAGGTAGGTTGTCTTTTAGATGGTTTAAATATACTTTTTGGCTTTTTTGAGGTGACTGAATTACTAAAAGAAGTTGCCCACTTAATCACTTCAGTCACAGGCCTACACTTACTTTTGAAGACTGAAAAGGTCAATGTTGAATGCATCTACTCATGGTCCTGTCCATAGCAGGCCCTCATGTGTTTGCTTTTTTTAGTATCATGTGGTCCAAAGCTTATCTGGACCTTAATGAATCTCTGAAAAAATGCTTGCCTTACACAGTAGCTGTGAGAATAACATATCATTCTATTGATTGTGAACTTTCACCCATATTACAGTAGTTGTACTTTCAAAATACAGTCCTGTATTTACCTATGTTGTTATATTTACTGTTCCACAGAACAAAGCCACATAAAAGATGACTTCTGGAGGGACATGTTTTCTCTCTGGCCTCTTTGATCTTACACTGTGAGCTTCTGAACCTCGGATAAGGATGCTTTTAGTTGGCACATGCTCTCATCGAGAGGCTACCCTCCTTCCTTAGCTCAGAGCACACTTGATCACCTAAGTTGTTCTGCTTCTCTTTTTGTCTCTCAGAATGATGTGGATGCAGCCAAAGCAGCCCCGGTGATGAACTCCGTGAAGCCTGAGCCAACAGCTGCAGCAGTGCCCGTCGCTGCCTCACTCGACGATACAGAGATTAAAAAAGTGCTGGAGAAGTGCAAGAGGCTGCAATCTGAGATGAATAAGCTGACTGAGGAGAATCGGCAATTAAAGGTTAGATGGGTTGACAGATGAAACAAGTATAAAATGCTAAAATGTGTTATATAGCAAAATGAAACTCTGAGAGGATATACACTCCCCTCCAAAAGTATTGGAACAGTGAGGCCAATTCCGTTATTTTTGCTGTAGACTGAAAACATTTGGGTTTGACATCAAAAGATGAATACGAGACAAGAGATCAACATTTAGGCTTTTATTTCCAGATCTTTACATCTGGGTCTGATACACAACTTAGAAGATAGCATGTTTTATTTGAAACCCACCCATTTTTCATGTGAGCAAAGGCACTGGAACATGTGACTGACAGGTGTGTTTTGTAGCCCTGATGTGTCCTATTACATTGATTTTTCAAACAATGAATAGCGCTCAATGTCTATGTTCAGTTTCAGATTTGGGTTTTGCCTGTGCAGACTGCATCTATAGTTAGAAGTATGACCAACATGAAAACCTGAGAGCTGTCTAGGGGTGAAAAACAAGCAATTGTGAAGCTGAGAGAAGATTGAAAATCAGAGCCATTGCACAAATATTGGCCATAGCCAGTACAACCATTTGGAATGTCTTGAAGAAGAAAGAAACCACTGGTGGACTAAGTAACAGACGTTGAACGGGTAGACCAAGGAAAATGTTTTATATTTTCGTCATGCTCCCATGTATGATGACAATAAAGCTAATCTGTTCTATTCTATTCTAAAATAGCAGCAGTTGACAACAGAAACATTGTGAGAGCTGTAAAGAAAGACCCTAATACAACTGTTAGTGACATCAGCAGCAACCTCCAGAGGGTAGGAGTGAAGGTAGCACAATCTACTGTTGGCAGAAGACTTCATGAACAAAAGTACAGAGGCTACACTAGAAGATGCAAACCACTCATTAGCAAGAAGAATAGGAAAGCCAGGCTGGAATTTGCCAAAAAGTACAGAGATGAGCCTCAAAAACTTGGGGACAAAGTTTTATGGACTGATGAGACAAAGATGAACCTTTACCAAAGTGATGGAAAGGCTAAAGTTTGGAGAAAGAAAGGATCTGCTCATGATCCCAAACATACAAGCTCATCTGTGAAACACAGTGGATTTAATGTCATGGTTTGGGCTTGCATGGCTTCTTCTGGGACGGGCTCATGCGTCTTCATTGATGATGGAACACATGATGGCAGCAGAAAAATGAACTCAGAAGTCAAACAACTGAAAGAGGCTGTGGTGAAAGCCTAGGAAAGCATCACAAAAGAAGAATGCGTAAGTTTGGTGATGTCAGTGGGTCACAGGCTTGATGCAGTTATTGGAAGCAAATTAAGACCAGATATTAAATCTTCATTAAGTCTTATTCACTTTATAGCTGGACTTGTGGGTGCATGGGAGATACATCTGTGAGGATTACTTCTAAGAGGAATTGATTTTCTACTTACACACGCCAACACAAATGCACAGAAGAAACTGAATTGCCACCTTCTGACTCAGGATTTATTCAGCATTTCACAGAAATGTACAAAAAAACCCGCAAAAAGCACTCGCCCCCAAAATAAAAATGTGTCTAATGTCGACACACACAAGGCAACACACTATACAAATGACGCCCAAGTACAATAAGTTGCCGAAGAGAAGAACAATCAACATGGTAACCAGTATGCATCATAAACTATAAGGAAAAAAACAACTATGTATTGATTAGGCAAAGCATCCTCAGTCTATAATATGAGTCTTAAAAATGATCTTACAATCCCCTGTGTCTCTTTCTTCATAGGTTTGCAATATATTTCAGAGTAAAAAGTAACGCTATACCAGTTATTATTTATATACACTACCGTTCAGAATTTTGAGGTCACCCAGGCAATTTCATGTTTTCCATGAAAACTCACTTTATTCATGTGCTAACATAACTTCACAAGGGTTTTCTAATCATCAATTAGCCTTTCAACACAATTAGCTAACACAATGTACCATTAGAGAACAGGAGTGATGCTTGCTCTAAATGTTCCTCTGTACCTCTATGTAGATATTCCGTTAAAAATCAGCTCCTTCCAGCTAGAATAGTCATTTACCACATTAACAATGTCTAGACTGTATTTCTCATTGAAAAAACTGCTTCTCTTTCAAAAAATAAGGACATTTCTTAGTGAACCCAAACTTTTGAACGGTAGTATAAATGTGCATTTATTTTCAAATCCATACAAAACACCTGGATTGTAACACCTGTACACAGTTCAACATCATTACTGTTTGAGTCGTACATGTTGAAAATCACAATGCAAGTTTGAATCCTGATCTGTTTGTGTGGTTTTTGCCAAGCTAAACCCCAAACAGGATCTGGGCAGAGCCTCCACTGTAGCTGGTGTTGTGATTTTATACAACAGAATTACCAGCTGAAATGTAGTAGATGCACCCATTAAAGTTGGGAGGGGAGAGTTCTTACCAGCTTGCACAAAACAAGTCTTGGTTCAACTGCAACCTTCAAAGTTTGAATTTTGTAGTTACTTAATACAGATTTATTGAGCATCTTGCAATAAGAAATGCTACCAAAAATCCGACTAAGAAGTGTTGAAACATACAACCTACTAGAAGCACAACACATTAGCAGAAATATGAAGAACAAAGACACTCCTGCCATTAAGCTTAGTAATTGTAAGGCATAAGAAAACAAGTGCTCACAATTCACTGTCCACCAAAGGGAGCTTCTTCTAGCTCAATATTGTAATTCAACTAGAGTTCGGGAAAAGCTAATGAACAGATAAAAATACATGACAATCCAAAAAGATCAAAAGCAAAGTCCCAAAGTAGAGAATAACAAGTTGATCATGTCTGTTATGATTGTTAATGTTTAGTGAAAGATCATTTGAATAGTTCCAAAAAATCTGTGAAGAAGATTTACTTAACGTCTGTACATTTAAGGTTGGAATTAAATAAATGTAGTTATGTGGTTTGATTTGCATTGGGTCCCAGAGACACATTCAACTCAAATTATGGATTCCAAATTGGAAAGTTTTAGACCCCTTTAATTATGCTAGTAAATATTTCACTATTGTACTAATCTGTTGACCTGTCTGCTCTTTTCCTTCATTCTCCCCTTCTTTTTCTTCAGGAGGATGGGATTAGAATGAGAAAGATGCCTCGCTCCGACCACATGACATCAAACTCAACAAGCCTCCTCGGACGAGAAGCCAGCACCGCTTCCCTGCCCTCTCTCCTCGTCGTCATAGCAGCCATCTTCATTGGATTTTTCTTAGGGAAGTTCATCTTGTAGACTGGGAGATGCATGCCAGCTGTATCCCCTGCACCGACTCTGGAATAAAAAAAGGCCTGGAAAAACCGAGAAGTCTTTCTGTTGACTTTGCCATATCATTGGTAGTGTGGCCTACAGTGAACACATCTGTACAGCATCATTCGAAGGCGTCGCCTTTTTACAATCTCACACAGTTAGAGCGCACAGAGAGTTGAGTAAAAAAAGGCGACAAAAAAGTGATTGCCCCCTTTTTTTGTTGTTTTCAGCTTTTTGATGGCTGGATTACACAGGCAGTGTGGTGGGACAGTGTAAGTTGTATATTATCAGTCAACATGAAAAATTCACCCAACATCAACCATGGGCAAGAAACACTCAAAAGATTTGATTTTTTTTCTTTCTCACTCTCTCTGTTGTTTTTAATAGGAATTGAATGGAATGTTAGGTGTCTTGTAAATGTTGTTTTAAATCCTTTTAAACAAAAAGGAAAGGACTTCCATCAAAAAAGACCTTGCTGGATTGCCTCTGAAGTAAATTTGCTCAGTTTCTAATTTCTACTTCTTGTGTTGGAATGTTCAGGTCCAGTTGGGGATATAGGTGCCTCCTTGTACATTTGTCTGTTCCTTTTCCTCACAACTCCAATGCAGACTTTATATTATTATTATTATTATTATTATTATTATTATTATTATTATTATTATTATTATTATTATTATTATTATTATTATTATTATTATTATTATGCAAAGCATATATTCTTTCTGAGGCAAATGTTGACTGAAATAAGGTTTCCATTCTTAAAATCCTGTCCCATGGTATTAAGCATTGAAAAAATAAAAATGAAAAATGTGGTTTTCATAGCCATCTTTTTCCTGTCTCTCTTGAGTGATACACCCTCAAATATTTAGTTTGGGTAACAAGGTGCTTATTTCACACACCCCAGAAATCTAACCGTAAAGTAAAGCGTACAGTAATGATTGACAGTACTGACTCCTGCAGGACAGGACAGGGCAGCATTGGAAAAGGCCACTGAAATGTTTTGTTTTTTGCCTTTGTCAGTACAGAGGGAGAATTGCATGTTTAACAAAGGCTGTATGACACAAGCTGAATGTTATATAATTATATACATAAGGGCTCGCTGATGCTGGCACATACACTACCGTTTAAACGTTTGGGGCCACCCACACAATTTCATGTTTTCCATGAAAACTGGCACTTTCATTCACGTGCTAAGATAATTGCACAAGGGTTTTGTAATCATCAATTAGCCTTTCAACACCATTAGCTAACACAGTGTAGCATTAGAACATAGGATGGTTGCTGGAAATGGGCCTCTGTACCCCTATGTAGATATTCCATTAAAAATCAATAATTCCAGCCAGATTAGTCATTTACCATATTAACAATGTCTGGACTGTATTTTTTTAATTTAATGTTATCTTTATTGAAAAAAAAATGCTTTTCTTTCAAAAATAAGGACATTTCTAAGTGACCCAAACTTTTGAACGCTAGTGTATATGTTCATGTAAAATCAAATGTAAATGTTTCCAGCTGTGAACTTCTCCTGCAGCAGCTTCTTTTCCTTTGAGCATTGCAGGAGGAGATTATCATCCACAAGAAGTACACTCAAAAATGAACCATATTCGGTATTCCTTCTGTAAGAAGAACAATGCTCAATATGTTTCTTTAGCAATGGGGACACACTACACATGAAAAACCTGCTACGATTTGGGACACAGAATTTGGTTTTGTTATGCCATTTCAATGCACACTAGTGTTTCAAAAGTTTGGGGTTAAAAAAATTAACTTGCCAGTGCCGTCTGCTGGACAAAGCATGTAACTAAAACACACAACTTTATCTACCAATAAAGCTGAAATTGCCGCTGGGCTCAGCCTTAGAGAGGGTGAGAAGCTCAGACATCCGGAGGGAGCTTGGAGTAAAGCTGCTGCTCCTTAACATTGAAAGGAGCCAGTTGAGGTGGTTTGGCCATCTGATTCGGATGCCTGCAGGGAGACTTCCTTTGGAGGTTTTCCGAACACATGCACCTGGGAGGAGACCCCGGGACAGACCCAGAACTCGTTGGAGGGATTATTTATCTGGTCTGGCCTTGGGGATCCCAAGAAAAAGCTGGAAAGCATTGCTAGGGGAGGGAACGTCTGGAATGACCTGCTTAGTCTGCTGCCTCCACAACCCGGTCCCGGATAACGAAAGACGATGGATAGATGCATGGATGATTGGTGAATCATCTAAGGGGTGTGAATATTTTTTATAGGCTAGGTAAATTTACCAAATACTAAAACAAAAAAAAATTTGCAAAATTTATGTTTGAAAAATAAGTTTAAAAGACAAATAGTAATGTAGTAGTGCTTAACATGCTTGGAAGCGGCTGCCGCCACTGGTGTATCTATACACCAATTAATCCTCAGTAGGGTGGCTTGAGGGCTGGAGTCTATCCCAGCTGGCATAGGGTGAAGGCAGGAGACACCTGGACAGGTCACCAGACTATCACAGTACTACATATAGAGACAATCACACTCACACCTACGAACAATTTAGAACCACCAATTAACCTGAGCATGTTTTTGGACTGTGTGAGGAAGCCAGAGTCCCCGGAGACAAACCCACACATGCACAGGGAGAACATGCAGAAAGATCCCGGGAAGGCCGGGGACGCGAACCAAGGATCTTCTAGCTGCAAGGCAAAAATGCTATCCACCGAGCTACTGTGCAGCCCACAGTTTAATCAATCATGAAAGTATTATTTTTCATTCGACTTCACACGTTTGCATCTCTCTTTGAATATTCAGAGAAAAAAGATACTGTCATTGCCTCAGTTGCTGATAAACCTCAAACATACCAACTTATTGATAAGTATGGCACTGAGAGGTGGCAATGCATTGTATTTCATGTAAAACAATAACTTGGACAATGTAATGCAGTTAAGTGTGCAAATGAGCTCCTAAATTGTGTGAACTGAGAATATGCTAGTTTTTGTAATGGTATCTAGTTTACCATCCTGAGCATTACATAGTTTAACAAGAAATGCACTCAGAGTGTGGTTGCTCAGTCGTTGTATGACTTCTGAAGGATGAAATCTTTAAAAAATTTGTGGTCTGCAGCGGTGGATTTGTAGTAGGATCGCAATCATGTGATCGTCAGCAGGCAGCTGACATAGTGTTCACTTGTAGTCATAGTTACAGTGACGCCATGCAGCCATCTAGCAATGATACAGAAATCTTTAACAAATAGACCCAGACTATAAGCTGTATCACTGCCAAAATCAGATCACGCGGTCCTTGTATCATTTTTGACTTTCCCTGAAAATTTCATCCAAATCCGTTCATCCGTTTTTGAGTAATGTTGCTAACAGACAGACAGACAGACAATGCCGGTCAACTATCTAAACAATAAGGGAATGAAAACACCTCTCTGTAGAACACATTCAGGATGATTATCTGAAGATTAAAAAGTTTTATTGGATTCAAAGCACCATCTTTATTTGGAATGGAAGGCCGAAGCCTGCTGCTGACTTCACCGTACTTTAAAGCTATATGTAAAAACATGGATTTAAAATGTATAACGTAGTTACCTTTTACTATAAACAGTGACTCATAAGCATATTTTCTCAAGACAGAGACGTCATTGTCAAGAATTCATTGTAGAAATGTTTTCCATGTATAAAATTGTGTCTTTTTGCAGTACAAAACTATGATTTCATAGTTATGGGTGAATACACTTTATAAAATATATTCTCAGGTCTGTGTGGCTATAAAGACATCTTTGTATATTTGTGAAAAACTGACACATTGGTCTTTGGTTCCACTCTAAAGTGCAGTTTCTGTGGTGCAGCAGTGAAGTAGTTTAGAGGTTCAGAGACAAGTTTTTATCCTCCTCTGCATCAGCAAAACAAAGTTCATATTTGCTGTTTTAACAAAGAGTTTCCCTGTTTCTCTTCTAAATCCACACTCTTGTCCTGTTGTTTCTGTATGTGGGAAAAGCCCAAATTGCTCTTTAACTTTGCCAAAAGAGAAGTAGAGCAGAGACGAATGCAGCGAGAGCCACCATACGGTGTCTCTGGCTGCCTCTGTGACATCCAGTGCAGTCATTATGGCGTGGCAGAGGCCTGTCTGTGTCGTCCCCTTGGCTGTGGTCAGATGACTGGCTGCTCGAGGAGCACTGAACCAGAGGCATCTGGTAAGAGGTGGCCCGCTTCTCTGGTCGGTCCGGGCTGGAGCCGTCGCTGGGACGCTGGCCGTTATACAGCAGGTAGCGGCCATGGGCGTCCTGCTCCATGCGAAAGACCTCATACTCTGTGTGGGGCAGCCGGATGCCCAGTGCCACACAACCATTGGTTAAGGTCACATCCTGCTCCACCCCGACCTGCCAGGACCCCTGCGCCCCACACTCATTACCGTTGAAGACGTTGAGGAGGGAGGTGGTCGCTAAGTCCATGGGAGTCACTCTCATGTGGTTCACTGGAGAAGGAAAACACAAAAAAGACATCAATGTCACCTTAAAAATCCCTTGGGTGCAACATACTCTGAATTTCCAACTGCATTAGGTTTGCTGTTTCAACTTGGGTCCTCTTGTGCAGTTTAAATCATTATTCCTGTTGGTTATGATAACACTGCTCAGCATGTTAACTTAAATGATGTGCGACTGCAGGGAAGATGAGTTCACCAGAAAAAAGGCCAGCGGTTTAAGCTTTGTATTATAACTTTGCTTAAGCACTCCAGATGAAGGCAACTAGACTTCTTCCTTGTTTTGAACAAAGTTTGGTTTATCACCCTCAGCTCACATGACTTAAGACGTGAATTTTGGTGAAACTGCCAGAGGAGGGATGTCAGGAATGCATTAGAAGTGGATTTTATGCAGCCCTCCTATCCTGTTTAGAGAGGGCTGTTTCAGTTAAACATAGATTTCGTCCTTCACTCTGCTCAAACTATCTGTCATCTCTGTCCAGCATGTCAACAATGCTGTCCACAACAGAGTGTCCTTTCTCCTTCACATATAGGTGGACTGCTGAGTCCTGTCCTCAGAACCTACCTGTCCAGTTTGAAGAAGGTACCTCATAGTTTCTCAGACAATCCAGCTACATACCAGATGAGAACATTGTTACACTCGCTCCTCTTTTCTTCTTTTCCGGATCCCAATCTGACTTGATGAAGACACAGTTGGGATAGTCGCAGGTTTTAAGTGTGTTCTTAATGTGTGTATGCTCTTTTCTTTCTCCTGTCTCTTGGTATCAACATTCTCAGCTTGGTGATGATGATTCAAAGATTATGTTCCAGTGGGTGGTGAGAGTCAAACAGCAGATATTGTCTGTGTAAGTCTCTTTAAACTTCAGTTTTGGGGTTTCCACCCTCCTCAATGTGCACAGCACAGTCCGAAAATCAGACATCTTCCCCTGTTACCTTGATGTTGCTGTCCACCAAGCTGGGGGTCATCAGAACCTTACAGCAACAAACTAGAATTAAGTCCACCTGTCTGCAAGCACACATGGATGTGGAAAGCATGACTTTTCCATAAAGGGACACTACCTTTAGGATAGCAGTGTTACATTTCTGGACAAAAAGGATAGATGGTTTGAGTGAAGTAAGAAATCTAAAAATAAAATGTAACAACCATCTTGAAACAGTGGGAAAGTGGAGCACCATATGCAGTAACACAACCATTCTCACACTGTCGGTATGGGTGATAATAAATACCCGAGACTCCCCATCAGTCAGACAGAACTGACAAAGCCTTTTGGATGAGAGGTAGAACGTCTTCAAGAACCAAAAAACTAACAAGCAAACAAAAAAAGAGGACCTGCCTACCAGCAGCACCAAAGCTCATGCTGTATTTCGTTTACTGCTATAGCTATTCTTCTTCTGGCTATAGCTTTATACACTGCCTGTCCAAAAAAAGTTGTACACTCTAATATTTTGTTGGATTGCCTTTAGCTTTGAGTATGGCAATCATTCACTGTGGCATCGTTTCGATAAGTTTCTGCAATGTCACAGCATTTATTCCTGTCCAGAGTTGGATTAATTTTCTGCCAAGATCTTGTATTGATGATGGGAGAGTTGGACCGCTGTGCAAAGTCCAGCACATCCCAAAGATTCTCAATGGGGCTGAGGTCTGGACTCCACGTGTGAAAATGATGTCTCATGCTCCCTGAACTCCTCCCTTCGCATTGTGCGTGTTGAAATGCTCTTATTTTCACTATGAAACATGGCCACGAGTTCTACTGTTGATTTCTTTTGATATGATTTCACCAAAAGTTTATGTGATCTCTGATTACGATCATCCAAGAGTTTGTTCCGACCACATTTGTTCCTTGAAGATGATGGTTCACCACTATCCTTCCAGGTTTTAATAATGCTTTGGACGATTCTTAACCAGATTTTAGTAGTTCCAGAAATCCCCTTAGCTGTTTTCTTTGCTTGACGCAGGCCAATAATTTGACCTTTCTGAGACAGATCCTTTCTACAACCATAGGATATGTCTTCCAATATGGTTGTTTGGGACATGAGAAGCTACTCATGCATCAGCTAGGGTGAAATAAGTTGTTGCAGCTGAAACATATTCATCACTGCAGTAACTATCTAATGGAAGGCTCTTACCTATTTGTTTAGTTAAATCCAAGTGGTGACTTTTTTTTGGACAGGCAGTGTATTTACTGTACAGACACAAGGTTGGGATCAATCTTCTCTGGCAAAATAATTTCCTCTAGGATGAATAAAGTAGATCTTATCTGATCTTATCTTATCATCTAACACTTGACAAGAAAAGAACAACTGTATTTCCCAAAATGTTGAACAGGTAATGTAGAAAATATTACTGGCAAGACTGTAAATAAGACAGAAATACCTTTGAAGACAAAATCTGTGCCACCCATGACGCGGGTGGAGTGAAGCCCTCGGCTGTAGCGTCCGCGGGCATAGATGGTAAAGGTGGGGTGTTTACAGACAGGGTCAGAGTAGTGGTAGTAATGGCCCTCCCAGGTGTGGTTGTTGTCATGGAAGATGAAGTGGCGGGTGAGGAAGAGGACCTCAGGGCGGACTTCGCAGCGCTGGCTAACCCACTGACCGTACAGCCCGACGGTCAGCTCAGCACGCGGTGGCAGGATGGGAGGGTGGAACTCATCTGAGCGGTAGATGATGCGACAGGCAATGCAGCCGTGGTCATGATTCTGAAAATAGAAAAGGGCCAGAAGTATGTGTGTGAACATAGATGGGAAGACAAACCAACAAAAAAAACCCTGAATGTAACAAATAAAACCTATTTCAGCTTCAAATTTACTTACAGAAACAATTTAGGTACTTTAAATAAAGTCAGTATACAACAAAAAAACAATTGGATGTAAGCTAATCCTGTAAGTCCAGAGTGTCATGGTGCTTTTGCTGTATTAGCTTCAATTCACTTTCTCATATAGCCTTTATGAAGCACAAATGTGTTATATAAATGCATTATTAACAATATTAAAGTTACTGCTGATTGATGAGTTTCAGAATCCATTTCTCCATCCATTTTCTATACACTGCTTAATCCTCACTAGGGTCGCGGGGGGGGGGGGCTGGAGCCTATCCCAGCTGACTCGGGCGAAGGCAGGGGACACCCTAGACAGGTCGCCAGTCTGTCACAGGGCTACATACAAAGACAAACAAGCACTCTCACATTCACACCTACGGGCAATTTAGAATAATCAATTAACCTCAGCATATTTTTGGACTGTGGGAGGAAGCCGGAGTACCCGGAGAAAACCCACGCATGCACAGGGAGAACATGCAAACTCCATGCAGAAAGATCCCGGGAAAGCCGGGACACGGGATCTTCTCACTGCAAGGCGAAAGTGCTAACCACTACGCCACTGTGCAGCCCCAAAAACAAAACATGAACTCATAAATCATGGAGATGATACACACAATGACACTGAATTCAAAAGGCACATAATCAAATTTTTTGGAAAACAATACAACATGCAATACTGCTGTCATTCTTTCTTTCTGACAATTTAGTTTGTTTTTACCTAACCAAAGCCAAACATTTGACTAGCATTTCTCAGATACCGCAGGGAGTTTGTGACCAATTGCAATGCAAATGTTTCCCGAGGAAGAAAATCAGTGACACACGTGTTTTGATGAGCATCAGTAACACAAACTTGTTAACACGGAAACTCCACATAGCTTATTTTGTGACAAGGATGCAGTATGTACAGAGAAGGATTTTCTGACAGAAAAATTAACTTGTCAGTGCCATCTGCTGGACAAAGCATGCAACTAAAACACTTTTCGAACTTTATGTACTAATGAGGATGAAATTGCCTCTAAAAATGGGAATACAAAAGCTAATTTGTACACGTGAGATCACAAAAACCAACAAGACCTGAAAATTTTACTATGAACCATTCATATGATGAGATCAATGAGCTGTTGAGACTGTAAGTTGTTCACAAGCTCAAGGTTTAAGCTGCCACTGAACATCACTGAGAGGTACACTACTGTTAAACGTTTGGGGTCACTTAGAAATGTCCTTATTTTTGAAAGAAAAGCATTTTCTGTCAATGAAGACATTAAATGAATCAGAAATAGTCTAGACATTGTTAAAGTTGTAAATGACTGTTCTAGATGGAAACGGCTGATTTTTAATGTAATCTCCTACCTATATTTATTGTTTTATTGGTTTTTATTTGATTTCATTTACCTCTCACATTGTATTGTATATATCTCGTTTTATATGTACATTTGATTTTATTATTTATTGTTGTTAATTTAGCTTGTTATCAATGCACCATCCAGTGGCAGCTATTTATATTTTTGGTATGCTCCCATGCAATGTTCCCTCTAATTTTTCATGAGTCTGAGCAAACACACAAACTCCCTGAGCGTCCCTTGGACCACTGTGAGCAACATCAGACGTGTGCACTGTGTTCACACCAGCATCGCATCCATTCCAGTTACACGGTTCATTAAAAGAATCAAATTACAGCATTTACATTTCTGTTAAAACACTTTGTCAACAGGAGCCAGTTGAAGGCTGCAGTGATTTTAGTGACACTACAATGTATAAGAGTGAAGTTATTGAATATTTGTCTCTCTTTACTGTTGCAGCGGTTTTGCAAATTGCAGACTGACCCTGTTCACTCCATAGACACCAATGTTATTCCTGTAGCTTGAAAGACAGCTACTTTTGATAAAACTGGGCTTGTAGCACATTGTCTGCCTTGCAACAATGGGAAAGAGGCACAGTTTATGTTTTGACAACCTATATCTAACGAGTTATTGATGCTGGAAGTCCAAATCTGTGAATATCTTTCCAACTTTACTGAACTTGGGGCCACTACCACCTAAGGAGTGATATATTTAATTTTGGAAAAAGCATTTAGTCATACTTAAAGCTTTAAGTGCTTTATTAACACGGAACTAAAAAATTTTTATTGTTTTATTATCACAGGTTCTGTCTGAAAAGAGGTGGCATCATTTTAAACAGTGAAATCAAACTAACAAAATGTAATGACCAACCAGTGAGCAATACTGGATTCTGCAAAAACATAAACAACTTTTTTTTTAAATCTAAATCTTATCTTAACACAGTTAATGTATTAACTTATTTTTGTGTGTATGCATGTATTTATTGATTTATTTAGTACTGTTAACATATCAGAGTTCTGAGTGAATTTTTCTTAAGATAGGCAAAGGCCATTTACTGATTACATATAGGCTGTTAAATGTTTATTAAAAACTAAAAAGCATTTTAAAAAAACAACTTAGGCATTTATTGAGTCACTAAAATACTGTAGAGTACAGACCACATCAGCATGATTATAAGCATCCTCTGGTAAATTAACAACCAGATACTGATGTCTCTCACCATATGGACTTCAGGAGATGACTGGGGGATGATAAACTGTGACCTACTGGTTGGGTTCTCTCTGTTCTCATGTTTCTCACGTTTGTCCCCTGACAGCCGGGTCGTAATGTATTTTGAGCAACACACCATACTATGACGTTTTTACAATGAGGGTTCTACTATGGAACCAGTTTGACATGTTCAGGTGTTCTTTGTGTGAAAACTCAGAGATTTTCAGGGATCAGAAGGTGGTTTTCAACTTTCTTTGTTAACTTTCTGCTTCAACTTTAAACTAAATTTCCTTCACTAACCCAGCCCTCTGGACTTCCAGTAAGCTGTGTTCCTATTGGCTGTCCAGGTGGCTGCTTGGTGTTATCAGGAACACCTGAGCAGCTCAGTGTCTTCCTGCTTTATTTGGCTGCAGCCAAACATTTCCTCTGCATCTCTTCACCACGGAACCGGGTTTGGGTCCGTTGCTTTAGTTTGTTCTTTAGGCGTTGGCTTGCAGCTTCCAGCAGTAAAATCGTCTTTAATGTGTTTCTTGGTGTGTTTTAGGGCTTTGTGCTGGATAGTTGTCTTGGTAAATGAGGTTCTTTAGCCACAGTTAGGACATGGTGCTAATGTTTGCAGTGATTAGTGGATTTGGTGCAGCTGAGTTGTGTCTTTATCTTGGCTGTAGTGAGTCTTCAGAGGTTTTTGGTCAGACACAATCTGTATTCTTGTTTGTGAACCAGTGTTGGTTGTCCAGAAGGTAAGAGTTCCTGTCCTTATTCTCTGTTCTCAGAGGTTCTGTGGTAGGCTGCAGGAGACTTTAGCGTTTGGGTTGTGCTAGTTTGGTTTTTGTACGGTTTCATTTGGATGACTATCTTGAGGCCCCTCCATGTGGTTTAGTGAGGTTTTCTGCAACAGTTCTACAAAGCAACCTGCAGCAGAAGAGACTTTGAGAGTTTTTAGGAAGTTCTGGAGACCAGACTTTAGAGCAGCAGAAACATTTATCAGCAGTTTGAGCAGGAGAAGGTGAGCTTCAGAGTAGAAATGAGATGGAAACCTTCTTGACCCGTGTAGTGAGGTCTTGTACAAAGAGTTTGAGCAGGTTGTGAAGAGTCTGTAGTTCTTTGGTCTGAAAGCACAAGAAGAGTCGACTCATTAAAGGAGAAAACAGGAGATATTGTTGGTTCTTCTGCCGCGCTGCAGTTTCCTTAGACTGAATATCAAGTTTATATTTTAAATGATTTCCCATGTGAGCCCAAGAAGACTTCAATAAACTCCCTCCATCCCCTGGACACAACATATTTTATTACCATGTTAAATCTTTTTTTTTTTTTTAAAATGTTTTTGAGTTTTAATCATAGTTTTAGCATAGTTTTTTTCTCTTTGCTTTTTTAGTTTTGTTATCTGTGTAAAAGGTGTTAAACAAATAAAGTTGAATTGATAACTGAATAATTGACTAACTCATGATTGTGACAACAGAAGTATTTTCATTGTGATTTAAGGGTTTATTTCATTTTTAAGGTTGGGGTTAAAATCTTGACATAAAAACAAGATTAAATAAATAATCTACATAACAAAAAGCAATTAAATCAAAGGCAAAAAAATTAATACAATAAAACTTCTAAAAAGTTTTATCATTAAAAAGATTTAAGAAATTTAAGATGTAATTTTCTAATTAAACATTTAATTTTTTAATTAAATGTTTTGTCTTTTAAAAGGTTTAATAATCTAATTAAATGTTTTACATTTTTTAAAATGTTTAATATTCCTCTTGTTTAATTGTATTTTTTAAATGTGTAATTATGGAAAATATTCTATCTGTAATTTTTAATATTTGTATTTTAAAAATTTTGTTTAATTTCATAATGACATGTATTGTATCTTGTTGAATTATCTAATTCAATATTTTGTCTGTTTAATAGAGTTAAACATTAAATACAATTAAATTATATTAAACAGACAAAATATTGAATTAGATAATTCAACAAGATACATGTCATTATGAAATTAAACAAAATTTTTAAAATACAAATATTAAAAATTACAGATAAAATATTTTCCATAATTAAACATTTAAAAAATACAATTAAACAAGAGGAATATTAAACATATTAAAAAAATGCAAAACATTTAATTAGATTATTAAACCTTTTAAAAGACAAAACACAATTAAAAAATTAAATGTTTAATTAGAAAATTACGTCTTAAAGACAATAAAACTTCAAATAGGAATTAAACAGAAAATACAATGAAGCATTTAAAAAGAAAATTAAACATTAAAAGGTGGTAAAACATTTAAAAAGAAAAACCTTAAAGATTTAATCGAAACATTAAATATTGGGAAAGGAAAAAAAACTCAATCGGATAAAACATTTGAAAAAACAATTAAACATTAAAAAGAGAAAACATTTGGAAATCAAATCAGACATTAGAAATGAATAAAAGGTGAGAAAAGAGCAAAACTAAACGTTTAAGAAGAATCAAACTAAAGACCAAACATTTCAAAAGACACCAGTTAGACTTTAGAAGATCAAATTAAACAGAAGAGACAATAAAACGATCAAAAAGAGCAAAAACAGATAAAAGTATTAAAGCGTTTTCTAGTCTGAAATGAAAACATCAAGTTGTTTCTTCAAACATTTCCTTTTTCTATGTTCTTGGCTTGATTGTGGATAGATTTACTAAGAACTCATTTCAGAAAACTGCTTTCCAGATAAAGTCTACTAGTAGTTGAAGGCATTGATCAAACTAATGTTTCCTTCTGATCTCCACAAACTTTACTGTTCAGTGAAGAGAATCAAAGTTTGTTCAGGATTTCTAAAAAATCCACAGGTGAAGGTATGTGAAGAACTCAGATAGATGGTCTAAATGTGAAATCAAGCCTCATGGTCACAAGTTTTAAGGCTTCTGTTAACCAGAAAGTTCAAACTAACAGAGAAGTAGTGAGAAACTTTTAAAACTTCAGTCCTCAGAGTGTCTGAAGTTTCAAACTAACAGAGAAGTAGTGAGAAACTTTTAAGATTTCAGTCCTCAGACTGTCTGAAGGTTCAAACTAACAGAGAACTACTCAGGAACTTAGAGGATTTCAGTCCTTGGACTGTCTGAAGGTTCAAACTAACAGAGAACTACTGTGGGACTTAGAAAATTTCAGCCCTCAGACTGTGTGAAAGCTCAGGTCCTGAGGACTCGGGAGGTGTGGAGGCTTTGGAAAGTCTTGGAACTGAGGGTTCCACCCTCCAGCACAGGCTGAAGTCCCACCTCCTGAGAAAAACGGGCGAGAAAAGAGAAAGTTAAAAAAAAAAACTCGAAAATGACAAAAAATAGATGATAAATGCGCAAAAAAAACTAAAATTAGTATCTGAGCGAGTAGCTCAGGAGGATAAGAGGATAGACTACCAAGTGGAAGGTCGCCGGTTCAAGACCAGCCAGTGGCAGTTTTCTTTCTTTGTCTTTGTCAGAATTTTGAGAAAATTTAAGAAGTGTCTGGTCTTGAACCAGCGACCTGCTGCTCCATAGGCAAATCCTTAACTCACTGAGCTACAGATCACATAAAAAGAAATAAATTCGTCGTCCCTTTGACATCGTAGTTGCTGAAGTGACCACATGGGCAGGGCCAAGGCGGAGTCTGGGTGGAGTCAGGGCGGAGAGTAGGTGGGGAGGTGGGTGGCGGCCTTCACCCCTCTACTCCCCCACCTCCCCCCACCGCCCACCACACCTTCCCCCGCCTGACGAGTTCTTCGAGTCTCCACGAGTTCTTCGAGTCTCCACGGGTTTTCCCAAGTTTCTGGAGTTTCCACCAGGTCGGAGGCAGAACAAGCTGTCATGAAGAGGTGTTGAAGTCGGCCAGGATGGACTGACTTTTTACAGCGACTAGAAGGAAGACCACTAGAAGAGCATGTCTTTAACCACCATCCATAAAATCCATGGAGTCGGCTCCAGAGAAATGAAAGAAGGTCAACTTTTATCAACCTCCATCCAGATGTTCAACTTGATATCTTTACTTTGACATTTTTAGCACCACAAACCTTTAGTATCACACTTTATTATCATTTATTAGGACTTTAATGGAATCCACCAACAGATTTAGTTTTTGTTGACAAACTTTATTCTTGTCATTGTGGGACTGCAGTATTGAAAACTGTTCCTTCTATTTGACCTCATGTTTATTAGTTTTAGTGGAGAAAGTTATTTTAGTTGTCGATTAGTCTCTTAAAAACCAAGTAATACATTGGATTAGTCAAGAGGTTTAAATTTCTTACTTTGTCATATTTTAAATATGACAAAAAATATAAAAATAAAGTGTCTTGAGACAATTTGACCTGTATTTGACGTTATATAAATAAAATTGAATTTAAATTGTACATATCTTGCAATGTTGGAGTAATTCAGCCATATATGTTGGAAAACACATTTTCTTTGTCCATTAATCTGTTGATTGTTTTCTCCAGTAATTCATTTCTTGTTTTGGTTTATAAAATATCAAACCCAAATATATTCAGTTTACTGTCATAAAAACCAAAAAGATTTACATTCATGATGCAGGAATCAGGCAGTTTTTCACTTTTTATCTTAGTTTAGTCAGAAAGATAGTTGATAATGTGTAAATTGTTGCAGCTTGTGAGCCGTAGAAGGTTTTAATCTTTGGGGCCGAGTGTCAGAAAACATTTAGAAACCAACATCAACAAAACACTCAACAAAGATTTGAACATCATTAAAGGGAAATCCAACTTTTGCATGACAATGTCTAATTAAAGGACATTTATTTCCAACGTAAATGTGTGATATTCATCCTCTGGTGCTTTCTCTTCACATTGTCTTCCACCTGGACTGGTTTGGTCGGGAGCATGTGCAACAAACATTTGAAAAACTGCACTTGAACATCAATGAATGACACTGAAGTTTAATCCCTATATAAATGAGACTGAGTCTGAATGTGCTGCTCTGTCATTAACGCTTAAGTTTAGGAAAGTTCAAACAAAAGAGTTCAGATAAGACTTGAGAATGAGATTATTTTGAACAAACATCTCAGACTTTCTGAGCTTCAGCACCTCTAGCAAGATAATTTAACAACAAGCAACTCAAGAGATCCAGAAGTTGGAGAGAGTTAGCTTTAGCTGAGCCAAAGTACATGTGGGACGCTAACCTAGCAAACATTTCAGACTTTTCTCTGTGAATTCAGAGAAATAATTTACTATTTAATGACAGAGCTACACATCTTAACTCAGTCTCATTAAAAGACTCTAATTCAGTGTCATCCATCCATATTAAAGTGCAGTTACCCAAAATGTTTGCTGCATGAGCTCCAACAAAACTTGTCCAGGTAGAAGGCCACTTTGACAAACAGGAAGTGGATGATTCCAAGCAGATTTATAGAAGGGGGAACCAGACTGTACTAAGTGTGGTCCAGTATAGAGGGGTGTTTTGTGGGTTTTTGAGGCTGATAATGATTATTAGTGAGACATTTGGAGTAGATATTCATTTGCAGTAAATGAAAGTATTTAAAATCTTGGTGTTAAACTTAGAAGAACACAAACTCAGAAAACTTTGTTGATATGTTTTTGCTTTGTTTACAGATGTTAAGTTAAAGGAGTTTTATTTGTGACGTATAACCAATCAAATCACTCCAGAAGACAGACCGACCACAGGTAGATGAAGGTTCAGAGCCAAAGTAGCACCAATTTTAAATTTATTTATTACCGTAAATCAGTAAAAAATAAAATAATGATAATCAGTAAATCAGTCATCCAAAGTTGTTTAAATCAATCCAGCTGGACTTTAAGAAGGTTCCTTGAAGACGTTTCACCTCTCATCCAAGAGGCTTCTTCAGTTCTGGTGGTGATTGATGTTGCCTTAGCTTATAACCTCTGTGAGGTGTGGTCAGTGTTGTGAAGGAAAAATTACTCACTTTCTCACGACTGAGGTGGTTCTAGTTTATGACAGCCTAAATGCTGAGTCATCCCAAATGGTCACCCTTGACTCATGGTTCTCCTAGATAGAGGATGCAAGCTTGTGTATGCACTCTCTGTCCCCTAATATGACCCCGAGACAGACAGACGCTTGGTAAACATAACATAGGGATAAAAGACAACTATCCGGCTGATGATGTCAGAACAACAAGATTATATTGCTGTGTTCCTGTTCAGATGGATCCTGAACTAACAGTCCTGCCTCCACATTTAGAGTATAACATAAACATGGCACGCCTTCCAAACGGTATACATGCCCAAGACCAGAGAGACTCCTCAGAACTGATGCTGCCAGTGCTCACGTCACTGCGTTACTCGCTGTATCATTTCTCCAGAATTCAGTAAACCTTATTCTCAACATAAGCCATCTGAGTCTCCAGAGTGGCCCTGAGTTTGCCTCCTGATTCCTCTTTCGACATCCCAGAATTCCCTAACAAATTGGCGTCACGAGAACAGGATCTCCACACAACAAAGACTGGTAAGTGCAAATTTTAACAAATTTTGCAAACTGCCATGTCTGAGTTTGGCGAGATTATGTACCTGTTAAAACTTTGTTAAAAAACCTAAACTTTGAAAAATAAGTTCTATGATACTGAATCTGCGATTTTCTGATATTGAATTTGGACATTAAATACCAGTCGGCTGCCTCAAGAGGCAAGTACGGCGCACTACGCATGTGAGTTTCAGTAAAGAGTTGGCGCTTGTCCACTGCTGAAAGAGGCAGTGTAGAGTACACGGATTGGGTAATATACCTGGGTTGCCTGTATGGTGACAATGAAACTATTCTATGCTATTCTATCCTATTCTATTCTATTCTATTCAAATATCTACATAGGGGTACAGAGGCCCATTTCCAGCAACCATCACTCCTCTGTTCTAATGGTACATTGTGTTACCTAATCATGTTGAAAGGTTAATTGATGATTAGAAAACCCTTGTGCAGTTATGTTAGTACATGAATAAAGTGTGAGTTTCATGAAACACATGAAATTGTCTGGGTGACCCCAAACCTTTGAATGGTAGCGTATATCAATGACACTCTGGGTTAGGGTTGGTGTTATCTGTCAGTGCTGAGAACTCTTTAATCCATAACACACATAGGGGACGGCTGACATTTATTCAGTGATGAAGAAGAAAAACAATTTCCTTCACTTTCTGGAAACCAGATAAGGTGCCAGCGCACAGTTCTCAGTGAATTCATCATTTTACAGTGAAGGACAGATGTGTGGACAAACTAAAGCCATGAACGGCAAGCTGTGTTTTAATGCTTCTCAGAAACACTTCCAAGATTCTCATTTTTAATCCTCATATTGACAAAAAAATGCTTTGTAAATCCATAACTCACCATTATTAAACATATTCATGTAATGTCTGGATTAATGGAGTAGCATGTAGTCATAGCGTCCACAGACTGGACAGCTGTGGCTGTTTGAAGAAAAGACTTGGGACCCTGATGGAGTCAGAGCTGGAAGATTACAGGCAGTACTACTGACAATCCTTTCAAAGACTAAACTCCTGGGAGGTGACTGGAGTTCTTTTTTATTTGAGGGTGGTCAAAACTTAAGCCTCAAATCGTCAACACAATCATTGCTTTCCCAGACAATATTATGTCTTCATGAGATTTACACTACTGTTCAAAAGTTCTGGGTGAATTAGAGATGTCCTTATTTTTGAAAGAAAAGCATTTTTTTCAATGAAGATGACATTAAATTAATCACAAATACAGTCTAGACATTGTTAATGTAACAAATGACTACTGTAGCTGGAAATGGCTGATTTTTAATGGAATATCTACATAGGGGTACAGAGCGCAAGCTTTTACACTGAACCCGAAAATGCTCCCAATGGCAGGCAAGTACCTTCAATAGCAGCTCTGTCACCATTGGTGTGTGAGTGGGTGAATGAGAAACATTGTAAAGCACTCTGAGTACCACTAAGGTAGAAAAAGCATTATATAAGTGCAGACCATTTGCCATTTACTGATTTATTGTTTAAGCCTAACAAGGGATAAATGCCTTCATGAGTAATATGCAAAAATGCTGCAAACTTTACATCAGTTTAAGCAGATTTAATGGGAACATTTAGTTCACAGTGATGGCGCAGGAGTATATTGAATGCACAGAAAACTAAACAAGGGCGCACACAAAATTGATCTTTAACAGAAAAACAATAGCTTGCACAGAGCACCTGCAATGTTCGAGTTGCTAAGAATCGTAAAAGCAAAGAATTTTACAACTTAAGCGGTATTGGAGAAAAAGGAGGACATGAGAGATGATATTATTGCCTTTGCTTCATATAAATTTCTTCTTTTTTTTTTTTTACCACATTGGACAGAATGCTTGTTATGTACAAATAAGGTTCAATCGAAGCCACGCCAAGAGAATTAGAACTGAATTACACTTTGTATGGCAACTATTTTATTTCGCCATTTTGGGGATACCGCCATAGTTCAAGGGAAGATGATGTCCAGAAGCAAATATTTCATGAGAAATAGAAAATACATCAAGCTTTCATACTCTTCTGCTGGTAATACAGACACTAAACCCATATTTTTCCTAATGTTGGTATCCTTCTAGCTGGACCAGCTTCTCTCCTGTAAGATGACTTCTCAGAAATTCATAATAAAAGCCTTATCTTAGACTGACTTGCTTCGTGGCTCAAGTTTTGAGTGTACTTTCTGGGATTACAGGCTCACAAAGAAATAACGAAGGGCAGTATTACTCAAACTAAACTGAGGAAAACACAGCACATCATCCAAAATTAGGTCCTGTATGAATTACATGTGAAAACACACACAATAGCCAACAAAACACTTCAAAACAGATCCCTTCCAAACAAGGCTCATTATCAAGTGGTCACTACTCCGCCTCAATGATGCAGCAGTGAACCGCGGCGACACAAAATGGAGGAAACAAGCGCAAAAACAAAGTCTGCAGCATTGCTTTGAGTCTTCCATCACTGCTGAGTCCCACCCAACAACCACAAATGAACATGCTGGCACCAGCAAGTGTTCTGGACTGGGACCAGCTCTGGGTACACTGCTTAAGATTAATGGATTGGATAGTCACCGTGGCAATAAACCCCCCTTAAAAGAAACCATTACAACCTCAACAGAAATTGAGTTCAGAGCTTTTTGTATATGGATGATTGTGGTATTCTGCACTGCTCCACGGAAATGTAAAATTCAGTAATTTGCTGCATGTGCTCAGCTGATGGACAAAAAATTATCTGCACTATAAAAATTAAATAAAATCAGGATGTCCACAATTTTCTATAATGCCAGCTTGTATTAATATAGAGGTAAACTGCCATGCTTGTCTCAAATTGCAAAATAACACATATCCCTACTTCTCTCTGCTGGGGCCAAGCCAAGCCATATAATTGTAGGTGTATGCAAGCGTATTTAACAATATTCATCTGAGATTTCCTCCAAAACATCATGGAGTTGAATGAGATTTAACTTGAAAACTCACAGCATCAAAAACACTTTTACAGTTTTGGTCACATGGGGGCAGCACAAGAAGCTGTGAACATAACAGGTATTGTGGAAAACGTGTTACCAAAAAAAAATAGTAGCCAAATAGTCTACTATTTTCACCAGGTAGTTGCTAACTTTGTGGGCATAGGTGAGTACAAATCAAGTGTGACTGGAAAACTAAAACACTAAGCTGAAAGCTGAAACTTCTCGCTCACACATTCTTTTTCCATTTGTTACACCATTATATTGCTGTCAGTTTTAATGACAGAGCATTGAGTGCAACACTATGAATGCCTTCCAGAAGAGAGAGAGACTGAAAATATTGGTTATCCTAATATTTAAAGATCCCTTCTGGTGATTATCAAGTTTATTTACCTTGTTGACATGTCCATATTATGGAAGACACATCACGCGTGAAATAAGGAGTCAACACATGGCTGAGCATTTCCAGTTTGACACTGCAGTTTACTGATGACAGTCTCAGACACAATTCAGGATTCCAGTGTCTGTCTGGAGACATGTTTTTTTGAAAGTCATTTTTCAGTGAGGTGAGCACAGCTAGTGGAACTTCATGCTGCACTGAACTGGAGTGCCTGCAAAAACTGAAGGAAAAAAACCTAAAACCACCTGCCAGACTTTGTAGCCCTAGAAGAAAGATTAAAACCGAAAAGACTGAACCTGATTGGTCGTGGGTTCATATACAAGAAGACAATGAGCCCAAGCTTACTTCAAAGCTGTGCAGAGACTACTGGACCAAGAAAAAGGAATCTGGAGTACTGGAAGTGATCGACTGGCCAAGTCAAATTCCTGACTTGAATCCTATTGAACTGATCTGGTATTTATTAAATTAAAAAGTAGATTGCACGAAAGTTTCATGCAAAGCAAGTCTCTAGGAACAGCTAGAAACTCAATAACAGAACAGGCTGTCTAAAAGTCTATAAAAACAATGGCAGCAAGAATGCAAGCGCTTATCAGGGCCAAAGGAGGTCATACAAAATATTAAGATTTCTGGTTAATACATGTGAATAAGGACTATTTAGTTGTTCCAGTGTGTTATTTGCCTAATAAATAACAATCCAATATTTAGTTTGAAACAAGTTCTTGACAGATTTCTAAAATATTTGCGTTTTCTCGCTTTTATGACAGGTGGTCTAATAAATTTGTTCCGCACTGTACTTAATTTTGTAATCGATGGGACGTTATTAAAAAATGAATCTAATTAATTAGAGGCTTTGTAATTAATTATTCATGATTAATCGCATTTTTGGCAAATAGCAATATTTGATGTAAGCAGCAAAGATTTTCAATTCGAATAAATGTTGGTTGACGACTGAATCGATGAATAGATATATACATGAACTTAAACAACAAAAATGTTTGTTTTATTTATATTTATCTGTGTCTACTACATTCACAGATTACTGCAAAATCAAAGTGCAGTTATAGTGATTATATTCAACATTTTTAAGACTTTGTAAACTTAAGCACTTTCAAGCATCTTGAAAAGTGATCTATTGTGAGCTGGCTACGACATTTTCCGGTACCAGGATACCGTTGGCTTGAAGTGCTGCGGCGACAAGTAAACTCTTTGTTGCATAATCTGCACACAACCAGGCTTTTATCCAAGCTGCCCTCGGGAAGATTTTTAAAAGAAAACTTTCCACCCAACAAGCTCAATGTGGTCTCATCTTCCATCACTGTTCAGCAAATTTTCTTGTGTACAGACATCACTCAGTGCATCCTGTGTATCTTCTTCGTGGCTGGCTAACAGACTTTACGTGCATTACCGCCACCTCCTGGGCTGGAGTGTGCATCAGTGTTCCTGGGAACTGAGAAAGGTGCGATTAAATGCATTTTTTTTTTCTGTAATTTACTGGTCAAAATGAATGTGTTAAAGTCCCAGCCCTAATATTATTATATTATATATAAAACTGTAATTTTTGGTGTTTAAGACTATGCTGTTAATATGTTACAGTAACTCCAGTTTTGAAAGTGGATCAGTGTGCCACCAACAACCAAATTTTCTTCTAATTCAGAGAAGATTACAGAGGAATGGAGCACATTCAAGTCTTTGATTTGAGCCTCAGGCATGCATGAAATCAAACCTGGTATTTGATGGCTGGAATAATTCATAGGGCTGCACGATTTCAGATTTTACGAATACCACATGTTGATTGCTCCCAGAGATGGCCTTGGTTTCACATTGCGCCTCTGCAGGCTGGAAGGACATAAGGAGAGCGACTCTGGCCATTACAGCGCCACAGGGGAGCTTTGTTTGATCACAGCTAGTCACTCCTCACTCTGTGTACATTCTGATCAGCAACACCAAGGCCCATTATCCCTGTACAAATGGATGTTTATTTAGACAGCGGACCTGAACAGGATTTCATTGTAATCTTTGTAAGAGGGTGACAGTGAAAACATCACTCTAGGGTTTCAACCAGTGGGAAAGCTGTTGTTCAGCAGTGTAAATAGATACATTTCATCCCGCAAGCACAGTGGAGGAAAGAAAGAGGTCTGTCTTGGTGCTGAATTTGGGAGATGAAATCAGAGTGTGCTTAGTTTCTGGTTTCCATCAGTGCAAATATTTAGCATGTAAGGGTATAAGGCCAAGAATATTGACATGCACACCAATCCTAACAGAGACAGTATTTAAATAAGTCGTAGATGTTGAACCAGACATGTCGACCTCAAGCGTCAGTCAAAGGAAACTTGACAAATGAGTAATCTACACTTGTTAAACATCCACTGTGTGTGTGTGTGTTTCAGTCCACTTTCTAATACTACAAAGCATTTTTAAGGTCTTTCTGGTGTGTGTGGTCTTTGCAGTGTGGAGGGTCGACACAGTAGGAGTGAAGTTCAGCTGAGGTTGCACACTGAGCTGCATGCTAGGGACAGAAAACAAAACCTGCCTTGTATGCTCCAGTGAACACACAAGTTGAGTCCAAAGGTGAGGAGAGTCCTCATCCACGTTGCTGAACTAGAGACTCCTGCTGGTAAGTCAGGCCTCCTGCACAGTGGGAGATGCCTGTCTGCAACCATCACTCACAGTAGGGTTACCACTGACAGCAACTCCAGCTCAACTTCCACTTAAGGAATAAATAAAATATAGAAGCAATTTGGTGGAACCCATTGCAGAAACTATGATCGACCGAGATCTGTTGGGTTTGCAGTTATGTTTCAACCATAATTTTGGTTCTTAATGCTGCAGACACAGAAACTTGGAGTGTCCTTACACTAGGCCTGACTTCAAACATTTTGCGTTACAAGTATATGCTCTGTTGCAATTGTAGCCACACCCAACAGTAATGTAAATTGCATCATCCATCAGCTAAGACTGTGAGAACAAGAGCAGCAGTGTGCATGTCAGCGGTAATATGACTGTGCAGACCATGTAGATGCTGATCCACTAAGCCTTGATGGAGTCCTCCAAGCAGACTAGAAAGCAGTACATTGCTAAACACATGTCTATCGTGTCCACAACTAAGTAACAGAGTATAATCTCAACTTAAGTCCTTAATGCACAGGACTAGTATTAGCTGGAAATGTAATTTGTAACAATTGTGGAGGTTGTCCGTGATCTCAATCTTGCGCAAATCTCCACTATTCATAACTTAAAATTAAAATCCCACTGCAAATAACCCATCATATTTCCCCAAATGCAGAGGTCCAGTTCAAATAACAGACTTGTGAACACCAGCATTAAAAAACTGCATTTAGGGCACAAGGAGCAACATCTTGAAGAATGATTCGATAGATGATATGCATATGACAGCATCTAGTAAGAAACATTTTATGGTCTTTCAACACGCCCAACAATTGGACAATCTATTACTATGTGGGGATAATGTCAGTAAATTTGGGTAAGAGACACTTTGCTTATCCCATCTGAATGCACTGCACAAAACCCAAATGTGGGGGGTAATTTAGAAATCCCATGAGGTCCCTAGATAATACTAGTCCCATGTGAATAGGACTTGAGAATCAACAGTCACTTTTAGCATCATTGTGAGGCTGTTTTGAGCTAAAGTCTGATGTCAGCATGCTACTGTGTGGTACTGTGTATATTTTTTGTGTATATTTTTACAAAATGCATTAGCATTCCATCCAAGCGAAAGCATTTGCTGAGAATGTTTTCATCAATCAAGAACGAAAGGCGGAGGTTTGAAGACGATCAGATGCCGTCGTAGTTCCGACCATAAACGGCACCAACTAGCGATCCGATGGCATTATTCCCATGGTCCGCCAGCCAGTGTCCAGGAAACCAAAGTCTTTGGTTTCTGGGGGGAGTATGGTTGCAAAGCTGAAAGTTGAAGGAATTGACAGAAGGGCACCACCAGGAGTGGAGCCTGTGGCTTAATTTGACTCAACACGGGAAACCTCATCCAGCCCAGACACGGAAAGGATTGACATATTGATAGCTCTTTCGCAAATCAATATTTGGGTTAAATGTATGGACAGTCTAAAAAAAATGCAAAATTTCTTCTCTTGCAAAATTCTTTTTTCCATCCCTCCTATTCAAGTAAATCAACGCATGACCCCTCAACTTCATCTAGTGTCCACAACCACGTATCACCCTCCTTCCATCTAAGCTAATAATCACTAAGAACTGACCTTAGCGTTTTGCAGTGCAGTCTGGTAGCTGGACGGTTTGTAGTACAACCTCTGTGATGGCTCAGTGTGGATGTCTCCTAGGAACAGCTCCTCCACCAGGTGATCCAGGTTGTGATGCAGGTACTGTTTCTCTACTCTCAGCAGCTGCAGCTCGTGCATGGCAAAGTTAAGCTCTCTGGAGCAGTCGTAGCCACCTTCCTCGCTCCACAGCTCGTAGATCACACCGGACTCCCAGGGACCCTTTACAGCCCCTCGGCAGCTGTGTTTGAGCCTCTGGCTGAGCTCTTTGGCTACGGCAGCTGTATGACACACCATCTGGACACGGTGGAGGTGGTACTCTGCCTCTGTACCACCACGGATGATCCAGGAGGCCTGGCGTAAGCGCAGACGGCCTCGGATCACAAGCGTGTAGGTGGGTTTGGTGCAGTGGTTGTCCTCATAGTAGAACTGGTTAGCCTGGAAGGTGTTGTTGGGGTAAAATCTGTAGGACCGCGTCAGAAACTCTGGGCCTGGTCTTACCTCACAGCTGCAACAGAGGACAGATTGCCATTCAGGAACACGCTGTGCAAGTTCACATGCAGTAAGTGTTTTAATAAACAAAAATGATTCCGATCTAGAGGGGAGTAATTTTCTTGTGCAGCACACTGAACGACTTTTAATGGCAATTTGAATTCTTATTATTTGTGTGCAGAGCATGGGCTTCAATAAATGCTGTTATGGTATGAAATTGTGGGTTGAGGCACGTGACAGGAGTGTTCCCTCAGCCCACTTCTATTTGCATTAACTATAGAGCCTATGTCAATTAAATTTGGAACACCCAATATACATGGAATTCACAGAATGGGAACTATACACAAAATTTCTCTCTATGCAGACAACCCACTACTGTATATCTCAGCTCCAATATTATGTGTCCATAACATTGTGAATATCCTGAAAGAGTTTGGAACCTTCTCAGGCTATAAACTAAACCTGTCCTAGAGTGAATGCTTTCCAAACAACAATCTAGCCCTTCAGATACCAGACAGCACACTTCCGTTCTGTATGTCAAGGTCCAGCTTTAAGTATTTAGGTAGACACATTACCCGTGTCTTTTCAGATCCTCATGAAAATAATTTTAAACCCTTCATGATAAAACTGGAGTCAGATCTAAAGAAATGGTCTGCACTTTATTTATCCCTCATAGGCAGGGTTCATTGTATAAAGATAGTTTAGACTGTTGTACCTAAATTTCTGTACCTCTTTCAATGTCTTCCAGTGAACTTTTGGAAAGATCAAAGAACCAGGGTGGCCTAGCACTTCCTAACATGAAGAATAATCATGAAGAATTATTACTCGGCATTAAACATACAAAAAATCATATACTGGTACTAGGTTTCAGAACTGGATTAGGGTGCTGATCAGAAAAAAAAATAAATTTTTCCTGATCATTTTTAATAACATTTGAATTTACAAAAATGGACTACGGAACATCTGCTAAGAAGTTCCATTACAGCAGATGTTTATGCGATAATGTAATAACTAAAGGAAATGATTCCATTACTATTTACTTCAGTGCCATATGCCAACACAATAGAGAGCAATTCTTCTAACTTTAATCCCACAGGTGGACAATTTTGTTGATAGGACTGCAGCTTTACTGCGTAAATCAATTGACACTGTTGCCCCTCTGAAAAAGAAGGCAATAAATTATAATAAAATAGTTCCATGGCTGGAAGACTGTAAAGGCAGTGGGCGCTCTACAAATTCAGCAGAATTTCACCTAACATTAACATAAACTGACGGCAATTAGTTGTCATCGTTGTTATATGCAAATAATGCGCCTCCTGAACATAAAGGCTTAAACATATCAACATGAGTCAAATTGAGTCAGAAAGTCATAATGTTGATTCATCATTTTGTTTGTTTTAATTTCCTAAACCTACTACAGAAGTTATTTTTCAGTAGCTGAAAAGCCACGAATGCAGCAATAAGGAAGAGCTTTAAAAATCATTTTATTCTCATAAGAATTTCTTGCTATACTAGAATGTACTGAAAGTAAAGGCTGGGCAGAAAGTAAGAAAACATAACAAAATCAGAAATATTACAGGGAGGCAAACAAACAAACCTGGTGGACACCCAGTGACCCTCCATGCTGGGAGGCATCTGCACAGTGATTCGGGCTCCATTATGAAGGTGCTTCAGCATGCGTTGGCACTGGGAGTCTTTGACAGAGAGGCCAAAGGTCTTCTCCAGGGACAGACGGCTGGAATGGCCGTCTGAGTAGTGAAGAGAGGAGCCTTCAGCCCCAACTGTGGGAACAATGACATCACCGAACAAGGTTTAACTTCAGGAAATATGAAAACATAAAAAGGAAGCGGATTTTGTGTTTCATGGAGGCAGTGAGCAACACTCATGATAAAAAAAAAAAAACTAAAGATGAGAATTATATATATATAAAATTTTATGTTTCCATGAAAACTCACTTTCATTCATGTGCTAACATAATTGCACAAGAGTTTTCTAATTATCAATTAGCCTTTCAACACCATTAGCTATCACAATGTAGCATTAGAACACAGGAGTGATGGTTGCTGAGAATGTTCCTCTGTACCCCTATGTAGATATTCCATTAAAAATCTGCCATTTCCAGCTAGAATAGTCATTTACTATGTTAACAATGTCTGGACTGTATTTCATTTAATGTTATCTTCATTGAAAAAACTGCTTTTCTTTCAAAAACTAGGACATTTCTAGGTGACCCCCAACTTTTGAAGTGTATGTAATGTTTAACTTTATATTGTTAACGGGCAGTTACTTGTCAATGCATTTCGGGGATGATCCTGAGAAATGCAATGAGTAGTGTAATAAATTACTTCCTACAAGAGGTAAATGAGAAAAATAATACATTACTTTCTTAAAAGGTAACGAGTGCATCACCTTACTTGTGTTTAGGTAATGACTCCAACACTGGTCATGAGAGATTAACAAGATAACTGAATCCTGTTGAAAAATGTATGTAAAATTTTGAAAAATGGGGGGGGGGGGATTTTGTCCTATTCAGCAGTGTTCAATATTAAATAAAATTACAAATAAACCACTAAAGAATCTGCCTAATTTGGCAGTGCTTTTTATTTTTGATCTTCACATCCTACTGAGTGAAGTACAGCTGCTGTTGAGTCAACTAAGAAACTAATTACAGAGACCAGAGAAATCCGTTGCCTTGTTAGTCTGAAGTTGTCCTCTCATGCTTTCAATCCGCCAGGCCTCTTTGAAGTCTTTATTTAATTCATTCAACTCATATCATCACACCAGGGATTACAGGGCTTTATCAGCAACCTACAATACCTGGTACAAATTAGCATTTTATGGTTTAACATTATCTGATCATGTGAAAGTTCAAGACCTGATAAGTGCATTTCCACACCCACAAAACACTTGAACAAATGCTAAGAACAAACCAAAACAAACTGAGAGCCACACTGACAATTCTCCGTTCCCACCCTGTCCGCGTGCCCTTGATGCACCACATGAAATAACAATACTTTAAGTGAAGGACTGAGCTTAAAAGGATAAAATATCGGAAATGAAAGCATTTTTCAAATCCCGCAGCCAAAGAAAGCCCTAAAGCTCACATTCCAGTGGGGATTTATTCCATGTAATACTTTAACATCATCAAAATCTACCTTGAAATATGAAGACTTTGCCTCAAATTCCTTCTCTTGGACCCAACTTGCCTGGGAATATCATTTAACGCCTAGGAATGCCACTGTGGTTGCCTCTTGGCTTTTAATTTGAGACTAATAACACTGAGGGAGGGACAAAAACATCTGATTAAAAGAAGTCAAAAGCTCCATGAAGAACAAAGCTCTATGCAGCTGTTTCACACCCAGAGTGGCAGCTCCTATGTGTGCTAGTCTAGTCTTGTGTGTAAATCACCAGATCACAGCGCTGCTTAGTGGAAACAGTGGATAGTATGGTGACTTGATCCCTCGACTCAGCTGGCTGCATTAGTAACGCTGATCTGCTGACTGACGCTCTGTGAAAAATCAAAGAAGAGGCTTCACAGTTTGCTGCATGTTCTGTGTGTCACATTATTTTTTTGCACCTGCAGTCCACTACGATCTGGGAAAAGAGCCATGAGTGGCTGCCAACTGCATGTTGCAAACTTCTTGTGTGTGTGTGTGTGTGTCTGTGTGCATGTGCGTGTGAATTTTAAAAGAAACCTGTTGAGTTGTTTTATGCAAACGCCTTTTACTCTGTCCAGGATCGTATATCTCCTTAGGTTAAATGGCAGGTGCATTATAACATAGCACACATAATCACACAAAAATGCACCATCTTTACTTTCTTAAGAAACAGATACACTAAAGATGTCATAGTTGCGATGAAGAGAACAGATTTTTTTTTTTACTTTTTTTTTTTTTAATTTTACAAAATCTTGTTACTGCGAATGGTGCACTTGAATTTTCCCGACAAAATGTCATGTTACAGTTAAGAAGCTCAATAGCCATCAGAAATCTGATGGTTATTTCAGAAAATCTGAAATCTGGTGGTTATTTCTGTTATTGGATCTGATTAATGGTGTAATTTAGGTCATTTTTATGTGACGATCGTTGGTTTGTCTGTCTGTCTGTCAGCAACATTGGTCAAAAATGGACTAACTGATTTTGAAGAAATTTTCAGGGAAGGTCAGAAATGGCACACGGACCAAGTGATTAGATTTTGACAGTGATGCGACTTACAGTCTGGATCCACAAATTTGTTACAGATTTCTGTATCACTGCAAGATAGCAGCACAGCGTCACTGTAACTATGACAAGGGAACACTACGTCAGCTGCGTGCTGACGATCACGATTGTGGTTCTACTACAAATCGACTGCTGTGGACCACAAATTTTTTAAAGATTTCGTTCATCAAAAATTATATGACTGAGCAGCCTTGGCGGAGTACTGCGCGCTCAGATTGCTTTTTTTGTTTAAATATAAGATGCCCTTCAAACATGTGGGTTTTGGATTCAGAGGGCTAACCCAGTTCTAACTTTAACCTCAACCAAATCTTAAAGGTAAACTCGGCGATTCTAATCCAACATACTTTTTCATTGAATATCTCCCTAAGGCTGGCTAAAAAACAAGCCAAACATGGTACTACCAAATTGCTAGCTGGTCGTGGCAGGAAACGTCTTTCTACCCCACGAGATGACCATGCACTCATCCTGTGTCAGGAATCGTTGTCAGACCTCCAGGGACCTTAAAAATCAGTGGGCACTGTCGAGAAACGTGACTTGTTCAGCACGAACAGTTCGAAACAGACTTCTTGAAGCTGGTCTGAAGTCACACAGGGCACGGTAAAAGCCCTTCATCAACGAAAGGCAGAGGAAAGCCCAGTTACTCTTTGCTGTGGATCACAAGAATTGGACTGTTGATGATTGAGCTAAGGTTCTCTTCAGTGATGAATCCAATTTTCAGTTGACCCACTCCAGCCAACTTACTGGTGAGGAGGAATCCTGGAGAAGCCTAGAAACCATACCGTCTTGCCCCTACAGTAAAACATGGGGGCCGATCAGTGACCATCTGGGGTTGTTTCTGTATGAGTGGAACAGGGCAAATGCAATTGTGTGAAGGGCCAATGAACTGAATGAACCAGGTCCTGTACAGGGCTACTCTTGAAAACAGTCTTCTTCCGTCAGCTGGAAAACTCTTTCCTGCCTCCAATGACTGGATTTTCCAACAAGACAATGCCCCTTGCTACACGGCAAGGTCAGTTAAAGCCTGGATGGAGAACCAGAACACTGGAACCATACCTTGATCTGCTCAATAACCAGATCTAAATCCAATTGAAAACCTGTGGAAGATCACAAAACACAAAATGGAGAACCACAAGCAAACAAAGCAAATTTGTCGAATTTGTGCAACAGGAATGGTCTGCTGTGACAGCAGAACAATGTCAGAAGCTGATGGAGAGCATGCCAAGTCACATGGCTGCAGTCATCAAAAACAATGGTTCTGCAATCAAGTACTATTTCCTGTGTGTATCATGTGATTAAAACAGACAGAAAAGAGAACATGGAATGCCTAAAAGCTGTTTTTGGCAGTACAATACCATAGCTATTGATGTAAGAACTTAAGTGATTTTGGTTATTATCAAGAAAACCGTGGAAAATGGCTAGATATCAGCTCTTAAATTAAACGAGCTATTTTTGTTATCATTATATTTGTCCAAACAAATGTACCTTTAGTTGTACCAGACATTAAAATGAACAAGAAATTGAAGAAAACAGGGTGGTCTAATAATTTTTTCCATGACTGTATGGATGGATGGATGGATGGATGGATACAGTACCAGTCAAAAATTTTGACATACCTTCTCATTTAATGGTTTTTCTTTATTTTCATGACTATTTACATTGTAGATTCTCACTGAAGGCATCAAAACTATGAAAGAACACATATGGAATTATGTAGTAAACAAAAACTGTGAAATAAGTCAAAATATGTTTTATATTTTAGATTCTTTAAAATAGCCACCTTTTGCTTTGATTACTGCTTTGTATACTTTTGGCATTCTCTGGATGAACTTCATGAGGTAGTCATGAAGCTCAGTCATGAAGGTAGTTGTTCATTATTGAGGTAAATCTGATATTTATAGTCTTGACTTAGGTGATAAAGTTTTAGGTGGTAACTATTTGTTTATGTTGTTAATGATTTTTGACATGCTGAATGTTTCCGATTCCCAGCAAACGAAAACAATTTCTCGGTGATACTGAAGCGTTTCTTCCCACAAACACTACGGTTAACTGTATGTTGGATTTTTGATTTTTTTTAAATGTACATAATAAAACAAGCATGACAGGAGTTGAAAAACAGGCCAAATCAAAAAAGTATTTTTAATATCTTTTTATTAAATCCCATTTTTTTTGCTCTGGGAGGCAGATAAATGAAGTGTTATGGTGTCTGACATTCAGCCGTTTCACGGTATGTTTTAGGCAGGCTTGATGAGGGCTCAGCAGCGACAGAAAGCCTGAGAAAATATTAAAAATATAAAGAAATGTGAGCTTTTTTTAGAACAATTATAATCTCTGTTACAAATCTTCTTCGATACCATCAAAGTCCAACATGAACAAACTCAAAACTACGTTTTAAGAGGAAGTTTCTCATCTGTCTCCCCATTGATAGTGTTCAATGTGAGAGTGGGGGGAGTTTCTTCAAATAACTTTCTTTAAAAAAAATCAAATAAAAGAAAATAGCACTTTTCCCTCAACTGCACGACCCTAACCCTCTCAGGTCCCTCGCTGTTGCTGCTTGTCCAAACTGCTGCTCTCTATCTAAAATCAAAGCGCCCACAAAACTCCCGGAGCCCCAAACCACGGCGAACATTTCCAGTTGGCCTGATCCCACTGGTGAGGTAAGAGCACTGGGACCCCTGACAAGACGAGAGACTCCACATCGTTTATGGGAAGAGAAAAATCCAGAAGTGCCAGAGCAGAGACCAGACAAAGGCCTGTTCTTTGTGTTATCTCAGAGTTTGGCAGGGACCGTGCCGAACTTGACGGGGGTACAGAAAATAACACTTTGGAGGAACTACAGCCAGAGGTGGGAAGTACATTTTCAAAGACTGCTGGTGCTCAAGTACTTCTATTTCAGAAGACTGTCTACTTCAACTGTGCTTAACTTCAGAGGGAAATACTGCACTTTTTGCAATCTAGTCCACATTTATCAGACAGCTGTAGCAATGATTTAGTTTGCACAGATTCGGATTTTGCATTCAGCATGCAGTAATGTCATAAAGCAATGTTTTTGTTGAGTAAAAGAGCACACCAGCTGTCAGGCTACATTTATATGACAGAGGGACGGTAATAATGGGGATGATTCCAGTGATTACGACTTGCAAGCATTCGTGTCATCTGACGACTCAAGACAGTTGCTAACGGTCTACTGCTTCTCACTCAGTCAATAAATACTAAAACTGGAAAAGAAAGAGACACTTTTTGTTGTTTTTTCTTCTTAATTTGTCATCCGTCTCTCGCGCTATATTTAATTTCAGTGTTACCTTTAACAACAGACTTTGGCTAACATAAGACATCCAACTTTGCTTGTTTTTGTCAACGCTTATGCTTAGTGCCAGGTCTCATATAACTGTATATATCCACTCATAGTATTTTGATATATTATGAGATGAACTCATTAGTAGGCAAAGATGTTCTTTCAGTTAAAAGAGCAACTATCAGCTAAACTTTAGTCCCAGTATTCACATTTTAGACATATTAGGTTTTTTTTAGCTGAGAGAAAGATGACCCAAAAAATGACAATAAAAACTTAGGCTACAGTGCCAACGGCTTTTTGAGTCTATAATTTTATAAACAGTGGTGCTACTAGATACTTCACAATGATATGTGTCAAATTTTAGCAGGTAAGTTTATCATGTTCAGCATTGTAGTTCATGTGTTAGCATGCTAATATTTGCTAATGAGCACTAAATATAAAAAATCTGAGTCCAGCTGGAAAGTGTTTAGTTCCAGTATTAGGTTGAAAATGGGACGTTAGTGGAAAAATCTGAGGACCAAAGTTATTATTAAATTCATCCTCAAGTGGACATGGATATTAAAGACCAAATTTAATTCCATTCTTCCAGTAATCCCCAAGACATTTCTCTTAAAACCACAACTGTCAGCCACAACCATCAGCAAAGGAGAAAGGTTATTTAAAACAGCAGCAGCATTCAGTTTCTGGGGATAATGAATATTTGCACACATTTTATGGCAGTGCAACTGATAGCTGCTGGGAAATTTCAGTCCAACATCCAACACTGCCACTACTAACATAATTTGTTGTTGTTTTATTGTATTTTGATGCAACTGCAGTCAAAGAGTGCTGTGTGTGTGTGTGTATGTATGTATGTATATATATATATATATATATATATATATATATATATATATATATATATATATATATATATATACATATATATATATATATATATATATATATATATATATATATATTATATATATATATATATATATATATATATACTACACTCCTCCCCTGAGGTGTTGCTACTTTTAGCTACATTAAGAATGACTCACTGATGCCGATACAGAGATGGGATATAATGTGTCTGTCCTCTGTCTTTCCCTGCCAGTTGTTTGACTACTGATTCTGTCTATCACTGAGTGTGATTGCATTTTGTCCAACTTTTGTAAACACGACTTCAGGACTGTTCCTCTCATTATGAAGTTGTTGTGCACATTTTCCTCAATCTTACTGATTATTCGGTGTTCTGCTGAACTTTCGTTAGTCCGTCATGTTGTTGCTGTACATTTTCCCAACGTGGGAGCAATAAAGGATTATCTTATCTTTCCTTATGTCATCTCAGGCTGCTTTGACAAGTCACATCTTTAAATGTTCCAAAAGCTGGTGACTGACATTTAACTCAATATAAGCAGAAATGACAGCAGTCTTTTCAGAGTGGTATATTAGCATGCTGATCTTACTGGTCAATGTGGTTTTATATTTTGTTTATTTTGCTCGGATGTAATTACAGGCCATTGAAAAAAAATTTCATTAATACAACCTCCTTTTAAAACTCATTATTGACATTTATTATATGTTTTTCTAGTTACATTTGTGCCACAAAACTGCATGCATGCATGCACAAAAGTTTCCTTGGATATATTTTTGTGTATTCATGTTACTGCCATTTATTTCTAATGATTGATTGATTACATTTCCATTGAACATTACTATGGTTTTATATTTTACTTTTGGACGCATTTTTAAAAAAATATAATTTTCATGTTTTTTTGGTTTGCTTTTTAAACTTTTCACATCTCAATATTGGTCACATAAATGCAATATTGACTGAGGTAAAACGTGCAAATGTGACTAAAATGGAGAGTTTTTATATAAGGCTGTTGCCCTTTTTAAAATTTCTGTACTGGCAAAGGCTGAAACTTGATAGGAACACAAGTCTTGACAAGTCAACTTTGCCACCAAAAGAAAAAAATCTGGATCGAGATGAACATCACAAGTGTTGTTTCGGCAAATACATTTCTATCTAAAGATAAATGAACCATTTAAGAATCCACTGAAGCTGAGCTGAAGACTTAGTAAAGGTTTTTTTGTTTTTTTTAAAAAGGTGACGAACAAGCAGCTGCTACTCCACGAGTCCTTTTCCTCCTGTAAATGTTTCCTAAACGTTGCTGCTTTGCTCATTGAAGGCTTGCTGAGGTTTTCTTGTCCAGTAAATTTACAGTACACACTAATCTAGTCTGACAGTGCATTTTCATTGCCACTATGAAAGGCTGCAATAACACACCACTTAATTGGATGTTAGATTCACTTAAACACACTTAAGGATAAGTGAACTCAATAACATATTCTTGTTTTTTTTCTTAATCCCAACCCAGTCATTCAAAGTTGTGCCAAATGTTGCCTTCCACTGTCGCTGGCAGCAGATGGATGGGGTGAACTGCAGTCCCATAATCCTCCGCTGCTCCGTCAGAGTATTCATCAGGAATAGATGCTTTACAGTGGTTCTTAACTGTACCAGTATTTTCATCTGCCCAGCAGGTCCAGGTCAGCTTTTCATTGCTGTCTAACCCTCAGACATGTGCATCACTGTGACATGAGGCATCACAGTATGAGGCTGTTCAGTCCTGCTGGACTCCAGCACACAGCCATGATGGCAAACAGGTGTGCTGAGGTGAACGGAGGTGTGTCAGGTCCATGTCTGACACCACAAAGACTGAGCAGAAACATTTAACAATCCGCAGGAACTTCTAAAAGTATTAGTTTTAATTATCTCACCATTTTTAGTATTTTTTATTCTTGTATTCATTTTTTGCGCAGCAAAGGTGTTGTAGGATGTATAAGCATTGTTTTTGCAAGGAACCAAAGTGTTTGTTTTCTTCCTAATTTTGGACACTCTTCAAACCTTCACATTTGTTGCACCACTTGGGAGTTCAGTTTTAGAACAAATGAAACCCATTAAACATAAGAAAGTTTCTTACTCAGAAAAAGGAGAAGCAGCGTAGATGACGGCCCCATTCCGCACTTCGAGGGGTCTGCAACGAGCCCAACTGGTGACACTTGGTGGTTCAAGTTCTCCTTTATGCAGCGTCCTTAGTCATCCCGATACAAATCCTCATATTATGGGTCCAAAACGTGGAGTAAATACTCCCACGAAATCCGGGCATCATAAGAAACACGCCTGCTGTTCGCCAGAGAGACAGAGGGGCAGAGTAAAAACCCAGCGGTGCCTGAAGTTTAGAACAAAGAATCGCACCTAGAAATCAACGTAAACTCCAAACTTTCCTGAGGGGGCAGCCTGCAAGTGTTAAACTGAGGGAGCTCGATTGTTTTTACGCGCGTCCTCCGTGCGTCCTGCGTGCTGCGCCGCGGAGGAGCGTTTCACCGTGTGTCCAGGGATTGGACTCACCCCTTCCGCCCATGTACATATTTAATGGGCGTGGAGAGTGCGTTCAAGTTTTTCTCCCTGAATATGCATACTGAAAAAAAAAAAAATCGCCCATGTGTGCACAACTAAATGGACGCAAATAAAAATAACACTCCAAACTGGCTTTGAAGCTGAAAGATAGCGCGCAGTATGTCACGTTTTCAGCTGAGCTTTTTCAACACAATCTTTATTCATTTTTTTCCCATAAACATATACATAGAGACAAATATTTACAAGAACGAATAGAACATCAATATTAGACTACATTTGTAAGCCCTGGGATCCCCCAAACAATGATATCATAATAAAAACAACCACTAATAATTAGACAATATGACCAATAACACAAAGGGCACACAATTAGAGAAAGTTCTCTACAGCAAAAACGTGATATCCTTATACAAACAGATTTGTTTGTTTCCTCATTGGGAATTAGCCAAGCAAATTTTAATTCATTAGGCATGTAATGAACCAATAAATTCAAATAGCAATTTCGCTGAATGAATGCATTTTAATATTTAAAGGTTACATTTGGGGGTTTTCTGTATTTTTTTAGTCAACAAACCCTGCAAAAAGACCTGAATCAACAATGAATATAATTTATAAACCTATTTATCTTAATTCATCTGTGACCAGATGTTTTAGGAAATTACTGTTCTTCCATTAACTAACTGCTCCGCTCAATTAGCAGATGGCGATCCACGTTCACATTTCATACATATTTCATACATATTTTTCACCAAATCTGGTTTACAACAAATTATTCCCAAATATAATTGTCTGCCAAATCCACGTTTGTTTGTTTGTTTGTTTGTTTGTTTTTTCCTTTGATTTTACGTCCTTTGTTACCAATGTTTCAACAAGTGACTGTGGGGGTTTAGTAAGGATATTGTTTTGATTTGCTTATACAAAGATTCTAATTTGTAGGAATTTTAAAAAGTTTATAATATCAGAATTTGATTGATACAGATGTTGGATCTTTTCAAGACCTTTAGAAGCCCAGATTTCAAATGTAGCATCAGCTTTAGGAACTGGTTACCCCGTATTGTGATAAGTACTCTGGTTCTTTTAGATATTTCCTTACGTCATACCAGATTTTAATGTGGTATAATGGTATGAAACGGTTAGGTTTCTGGTGTGTCTTTGTAGATTTTTCACTGCAACAGAGTACAGGTACATGGGAAGAGAAAGTCCTAGATTTAGAGTTTCAGTTTCTGTCCAATAAGGACTATCCTTTGTTGAGAAGTAAAACATGATGGACCTCAGCTGTGCAGCCCAGTAATACAACAATAAGTTTGGACATTTTAACCCTCCACGATCAAATGGCAAATATAACAGAGACAAACATATCCTTGCTTTCCTATTGTTCCAAATGAATCCAACAAATAGGTTTTTAATCTGCAGAAATCAAGATGGTCGTGTTGGCAGGGGAATATTTTGAAATCGGTAAAGTAGCTTTGGTAAAACATTCACATTGGTCACACACTGCTGTGGGATGGCATCCCATTCTTCAACCAGCATTTGTCGCAAGTCAGCTAACGTGGTTGCATTGGCCCCTCTGGCATGAGGGTTCAACTGGGTTGAGGTCAAGACTGCTGGCGGGCCATTCCATCCTCTCCACTCCCAAATTCTGGAGGTAGTCTCTGATAAACCCCGCTCTGTGGGGGCGAGTGTTGTCATCTTGGAGGATTGAGTTTGGTCCCAGACTGTGGAGATATGGGATTTCCACTGGCTGCAGAATCTCATGTTTATATCTGTCTTCAGTGAAATTGCCCCCAATGATGACAAGCCTCATTTTTCCAGTGAGGGAGATGCTGCCCCACACTATCATACTACCTCCACCAAAAGATGTTCCTCTATGGGTGCAGCAATCAGCATAGCGTTCTCCACATCTTCTCCACACTTTGACCTACAATCCAGCTGCTGTAGGCAGAATCTGGACTCATCGCTGAACATAACGTTCCTCCACATGTTCAGATTCCACCGCAAGTGTTGCTGACACCAGAGCAAACGGGGCTGATGGTGAAGGGCAGTCATGGAAGGCCATAGCAGCCCTATGAGACCGGAGATTGGCTGTGTGCAATTCTTTTCCAGATTGTCTGGGCAAACCTTGACTGTAAATCTGTAGAAGACTGCCTACGATTCGTAAGTGCTGACAGGGTGAGGGAACTGTCTTCTTGGGTCTCTGACATCTCCTATTATATGGAGTTTGGCCTTCAGTTGAGTTTGCAGAACACCAGCTGGAAGTTGCCCTATCGCACGAGTCCTTTCCAGATCAGTCAAGTGTAGGGTGCTGATTCTTGGAGCAGACACCAACTGACCACTGCAGCAGGCCCATGCTCTCAGGTGACAGGCCTCACCTGATTGGCAGCACCTGTGGGTAGCAGAAGCTTAAAACAAGAGCCAATAGCAACAGCAAAATAAGCTATTTGGCACTGGCAGAGGACATCTGGCACTTTTTCATTGGCACAACCCACATACTCAGTTCTGCTGCTCATCACACAAATGAATGTTCCTTACAAATGTGGCACCATTTAAAAGGAAAATAAACAGGCTTTCCAGCGGTATAAGATTTATTGCCAAGAAGAATTGTTACGAAAAGAATTAATCTATTAAACGCAAATTTTCTTAATTTTTGTGCTATGTTTATATAGTGAGCGGTCCAAAGGATGTTTGTTTTGCAAATTATCTATGTATATTAGTATGGACGGGGCCTTAATCTATCAATCAGTTTTCTGACTAATTATCAGTCCAGAAAACGCTGCAAAATACTAAGAGACGTTTGTCATGATTCCAAGTCAAATATGGCACCACCAAAAAGCAGCAAATCATCACAATTGGAGGCTAAAACCAATAAATATGTGAAGGTTTTGGTTTATAATAAAAACTAGAAATGTTCAGAATTTTCTGTTATTTGGCTTATCAATTAATTTAGTTTCTGAACATCATTCTAAATTTTCTGATACTTTTTCCCATATTAAAAGTAGTTTAGGTAAACAAAGGGAGTTAAACTGGGTTACAGGCTTTGGTTTGTGACTAAGTTCTGTTTCTACCAATTTCAAAATTTAAATAGTACCATAAATAGTACCATTTTGATACTCTAACTCAACTTGCTTTGAGCTGCCAAAATTTTTTTTGCACTGCAAAGTTAACATCCATGCTTTGACATACAAGGAAAAGTCATACTGAAGGAGGCCCCACCTTATAGAAAATCCGTGTTTCATGTGCTTATCCAATAATCCTCCAATCCTTAATCAGTAGAGCAATGCCCCACAGAGGGAATTCTAATTAATTTCTATTGTTTGGAGTCTGAACACTCACTGCTGCCTCTCTTAGTATGTTCCACAGTATTTGCCCTTTTTCCCTCTAATCCTGGACCCACTCTCTGGGAGAGTGATTCCCAGCCTTCTTCTCTCCCTCTAAATTCCTGCTTTTCTCAGGATCCGGAAACGTCTTCAAGGAAGAGCCGCACCGAACAGAGTGATGAGATTTAGAGGACATCCGGAAGGGGTATTAATGAGAAGGCTGTATAGAGGAGAGGCTGGAGGCAGGGAGGTGAGACCGAGGAGGTTTGTTCTGGTGTGTTGACTCCTGTGTTGTCTTGTGTGGCTAATCAAAGCATCACTGCACCCTCTTTGTGTTGCTGCAGGAATGTGATCTATGTGAGGTGGAAGTAAGGCTCCTTTGATTGTCAAAAGGCTCAGTGGGACAGTAAAACCACTGAAATCCTGTATCCGTACCTTCCTTTAAGAAGTGATGTGAAGTCTAAAGTTCATTCTCCTCTCTGTATACCGCCATGATTTTCTTTTTTAACACGTTTTTTGCATTAAGCCTCTATCATCAGTGTCACTAAACATGTCAGAGCAGATGAATGTGAGTGGGGACATTTCAAAGTTGCTGTCTCTCTGCTTCTAATTAAGACCATGTTCTGAAGAACTGGATGTCTGTGCTGTTTTCTGTTAGGCGCTTTCTTTGTGCGTCCCAGCAGACATTTGTGTCATTTCTGGAGGGGGCTGTAAAAGGCGGAATGAAAAGGGAGTGGCGCACAACGAGCATAAAACTCAGACTGAGTTATGAGACATTAATTGTTGAGCTGATAATTGTCTGTTACTGTATATTAGGACAAAGGACTAAGGTTACTTATTTGGGGTCAATCAAAGTCAGACTGCAGTCAAACTTTGCTCGTGATTTTATTTTGAATATAAGTAGTTTTAAAATCATTATTATACTGCTAAATAATAGTTTCTAATTATACCAAATGTGTGTGGTTAAATTTTAAGAATTTAAATTTAAGGTGTATAAAATGATGCACAAGACATAGAATACTACCATTTAGCAAAACTGCAGTGCCATAATAAACATGGAGTCTCAGGTTTAATTATTTAATTCTGTGTCAACCTCTTATTGACCAATGAAGAACTGTGAATAATGTGGATACTTCCCACCAACTTTAACATTTAATCTCCAAGCAGTTTCTGGGTTTTTTTTGTTTGTTTGTTGTTGTTTTGTTTTTTTGCTCCTGTCACATTTTTCTCACTGTGGGCTAATTTTTCACTGCAAGATTTAAGTCCTGTACTTCTATGGAGACAGTGCAACCATGGTTAGAACTCAGGATATCCTCCCTGCAGTGTGATGCAGTTAGAATGTCCTAAGTCAGAAAAAAGTTTCTTTGAATTTTTAAAAACTTGGAATCTACATGTACAATAACTTATTCTGTAATAGCTAGTCTCTATAGGTGTTACTATTTCTGAAAAAAATGTGGCCTTTACCATATCTGTCTTGCAGTCCACCCACCCGGGGATAAAACACACGAAAGATGCTCATGAAACACTACTTAACCCTTGTTTGTCCCAGGTGCAGGGGGATGACTGTGATTCTTCAAGTGCGCACGTGACTTTTTCCCCATAGAAAGATTCATCAGCTTAACAATAAGTCAAACATGTGAGGTAGCCCAGAGCGAGTAAAAAAAAAGGCCTGGCTCCAAGTTTACTTTCAATATGGCCGCCATCTGCTGCTGCAGAGACAGTTGCAACAGTACAGTTAAATCAATCCAGACAGGGAGCGGGAAATAGAGACAGAGAAGGCAGAAGAGGAGGAGAGGGGGGTCTTTTCATCTGTGCTGACTTGGTAAATACTCCCATGTGCAATGCGAGAATTCCATTGTGTAGAACTTCTCTTGAATAAGGCAGCCTGCAGGGTCTCCAATAAACTGTCCCTCACAACAAATAAAAGAAGAAAAACACTCAGAGAATGCAGCACTCCGCCAAGGCTGCTCAGTCGTTGTATGATTTCCGTCGGATGAAATCTAGAAAAAATTTGTGGTCCACAGCGATCGATTTGTAGTAGGATTGCAATCATGTGATCGTCAGCAGGCAGCTGACGTAGTGTTCACTTGTTGTCATAGTTACAGCGACACCATGCCGCTATCTTGCAATGACACAGAAATCTTTAACAAATCCATGGATCCAGACTGTAAGTCACATCACTGCCAAAATCTACTCACTTGGTCCTTGTATCATTTCTGATCTTCCCTGAAAATTTCATCCAAATCTGTAAGTTCGTTTTTGAGTAATGTTGCAAACAGACAGACAAACAGACAAACCAACAGCGATTGCCACATAACTCTGCCGCATTCTTTGGTGGAGTAATAAAACAAACTCAGGAATAGTTAAGAGAGGAAGAAGGTGCTGAGACTCAAGACACGTGCAGCCTCCATTAGCTTGAAATACACTGTCTTTTCACAGAAAGAAACATGCTACGGTAATATTTCTGAGGTCATGAGTTTTGAACAGGTACTTCCTCCTGGAGATACTCAGGTCATCCTGCGGGTTTGAGGTGAATGACAGTAAGCAGGGCGTAATGCAATGCAGCACTGATATGAAAACACTCTCCACACCACAGAGGAATAATGATAAAACTGAAATACTGACAGAACCTACAAACTGTCACGTCATTCTGTGAGGATTGTTATACCTTGGGTAATTTTCAGGACTGTTGAGGTTGTTTTTCATGGCGGGCAAGAATGAGCTGCAGAAAGTGGCTCCATCTGAACCAAGAAAAACAACCAAATGAAAGCCGAGGAGAAGCTTAATTACCAGCACACACCACTAAAAGATAAAATCCTCAAAACTCACTGAAACCCATGATGCGGCATGACCGTTTCTCCTCTTAAACCCAACTAAAAGAGGCCTAAGCTGTTGGCCTGCCATGCCAGAGTCAGGATTCTTGTGGTTTTAGTGGCCTCTGGCCCATCCAGGGGCCTCTAGCCTTCTCTGACAGTTGCTTTGGTGAACACGGGCTGACTCGGCATGAAGCAGGCAGAGGAAGAACAGGTCACCGTCCAGTGGGGGCTGCAGTGATTACTGCTAGCAGGCATTTATGCTAAAGACATGACTGTAACCATAGATGAACATGATGAATTCATTTAATGACTTTTTAAAAACATCTGTTTTGGTGCTGAATGTTGAAAAGCTGAAAAACACCAAAAGGCATAAGTGTGCATTACAAATCCTTGTCAGAGGGTCACTAGGCAGATTCAGTTTCTCAACATTTCTGTAACAAGGTGACAAAGTGTGTGAGTTTGAACTTCTTCAGTCTTTAAAATTCATATTGCATTATTTTTTTCTTACACATTTATTGATGTCAGTGTTGAAATCAGAATGCAGCACTATGAATGTCTTTTTTCAGCTACCCTTTTTTTTGGTTGTCATCCCAGTATTTGAAGACCCCTCTGGTGAAAACCAGGTTTTAATATGTTGATATGGTGTTTTTATATGCTGGAGGACACATCAAATTAGCATTTAGCACCACAGCAGAGCATTTTACTGTACTGATGACCATCAGCAAAACACAGATTCAGACTTTAAGGGTTTCAGACATAAACCTAAGAGAAAAAAAAACTGTCAACTTGCAAGGTGGAGGATTTCATTCCTCTTTGTCAGAATCTGTCTGTGGTTTGAACGCATATGACTGAATTACTCCAAATATTATAACTCTGTGGAGAGTATTTTTGAAGTGTTTGATCAGTCATGATGAGCCGGTGTGCTCAGGTTGTCGTGAGTGGGGAGGAGTGGGTGCAGAGAGACTTTTATAGATCTGCACATTCTAGAAGCAGCAACACACACACATAAATCTAATTAGTAATTTATAAACAAATGTCTCTGTTGCATTTTGTAGTCATCAGGATATGGTATGTTTCAAGTTCACTATAAACTGGAGGAAAATGTGGGATAAGTCAATGAAAAATGTAACTTTCTAATCAATCACCAATCTCTTTGTCAGATTGAAGGAACCTGCAGATTGAAAGAATTTTTTTTACTACACCTCAAGGCAAAATTACATGGGAACCTTATGTCATTTCTGTACAAATTCTCTATAGCTTGCTAAACAAATAAGTTAACTTTTCGTGATTTGTGTGACCGCTGTCGGTGGCAGCTCATGGGTGAAGCTGAGCTGCCTGGTGTTGTGTTGTGGTATTTGTGAACATAGTGTCCATGGGAGAGCTGAATGCCAGCAATCGGTAGTGACAATCAGAGATTCCCTGTTAATTTAGATAGGGGTGCTACAGCGTTGTACTTTTGGGTTACGTCATTTCTGTACATTAGTTTCCTTTATATTTTTCTTTTTACTTGTTCAACAACTTCTCGGAAAGTTCGCTTTTGGTTACGTTTGGTTCGTTTATTTCTGTAGCACCCATTTTCTTTTGCATTTAACTCCCTCACTGTTTGTTATCTCCATGTACACCTTTTTCTTTCGAAATAAATCACAGCCCGTCACTCTATAATTCAGTTTCCTGTTACATTCTTTCTTTTTTTACTACCCGACTACCCTAGACAGCCGGGTTGTAACACACACACTGATGATGATGATCATCGTGTCGTTAAAGCAGTAGAGTCAAAAAATGCACCACAAACTCATTTGAGATATACACCGATCAGGCATAACATTATGACCGCTGACAGGTGAAGTGAATAACACTGAATATCAGATCCATGGAGGCCTCACCTCGCAACTTCCAAGACTTAAAGGATCTGCTGGTAACATCTTGGTGCCAGAAAACACAGCTCACCTTCAGGGGTCTAGTGGAGTCCATGCCTCGATGGCTTAGGGCTGTTTTTGCAGTAAAAAGCGGACCAACACAATATTAGGCAGATGGTCATAATGTTACGCCTGATTGGTGTATCACAAACAAAAGCTGGGAGAAAGTTCCTCAAAATGTAACTGAGAATACAGTAGTGGTATAGGAACATTATTTCTTGGAGACAGGGCTTGTACATTACAGGCTTGTGCAAAAAAAAAAAAACAGAACACTTCTTAGAGATGCCCGTCTGCTGCTAAGCAGAAGATATGGAGGTGTTCTTGTCCAGCAGCACTAGCAGGTTTGAATCAAGAACCTCTACACCACTATCCAACCCAGCCCACCAACCCTCAACCCTCCTGACTCACATTATTTTCATCTGTTTCTGGTTTGGACAGCCGCTAAAGACAGACACTTAATGTAACTGAACAGCAATTCATTATCATTCACATCAATTGTCCAAACATGTCTGAGCAGAGTGAAAACTGTGTGTGTCTGAGATCTAAGCTGTTGGATACAAAGAGCAGCAGGAAGAGGCAGGTACACTCATGTCAGTGTTTTTGTGCCTTTGAGTGACAGGGAAATTGCTGGAGGGTCACATTTCAAAACGTGCCTCAGCATTTGATCTCCTTTGAGTTTGTGTGTGTATGTGCTGAGCCTGACATCAGCAAAGGCATTAAGAGGATTTTTGATCACTGAGGGTCTTCTTCACAGCAAAGATTAGCTTGGCAATTTATTCCACACACAAAGACAGGGGGTGAGGTTAAGTTTTGACATCGCAGTTTCAATAGCATAACTGTATAAACACCATGCAACATTAATACAATAGAAACTGACAAACCTTAGAGCTTAAAAATGTCTCACCAAAGCCTGTGAAGCAGTGAAAAAGATGAGTGAAGATAAGTGTGGGAGCCAAACTCAGACTATCTGTGTTAGTGAAGTGGTCAGGGCATGGAGATTGATGGATTCTCAACGCAACACCACTGATGTGCGCTGCAATTTTTCCATGAGCAAAGACAGATTAGCGGTGTGTGAGTGAAACAGAATTTCTCCCAGATTTTCTCTCTTCTTCTTCCTCCCTCTTCACTCTCCTCTCTTCCCTGTGGGTTAGATGGAAGGAGCTTTGATGTGGCACTCTCTCAGTGTTGTGACCACAAGCCCAAGAGGAACCAGATGTTCTTTGGACTGGCTTGTGGTGAAGAGGCATATATATATAAATAAAGAGAGAGAGAGCGAGCGAGAAAGACAAGATGGGAGCAGGGCTGGAGAGGTGGGGGCTACCTCCATGTCATCCAAGTTTAGTGTAAAGATACCCGCAGCAAAGCAGACAGAGAAGGATGACCTGGTAGCATTACAGCCAACAGAAAACACCAGAGATGAATAAAGGCACAGATATGAACTGAGAATGTTTGCTTGTTAGACAACAAATGGCAACTATGATTTAAGAATTTTGTGCCAGACGAAACATTAAATCATCTGCATTCATGTATATTATAGTTTTGGCCCCAGGCTGTGTACAGTGATATGTGGACATCGCAAAAGAAAATCTAGTAAAACGAAGTCACCATTATTAAAAACTTTGTTGATCTTCAGGAAGGAAATTTAAATGAGTATAATCAATACTCAGAAAGAATGTTGGGAAACACTGTTTGTGGTGTGAGCAGCTTGAATGGGGTGCTATCGTGGCATGTTATCCAGTTCTAATTAGATCTACACGACTGTGTTTACATGGATTTAAGTACTCCAGTTATGATTGGATTTCGAAGGATCCTATTTTTGTGTTTGCACAATTAAACATTTTATCTTGATTTCGGAAACCTGAAAATGCCCTTGTCCTAGTTTTGAGAGACTTGATTGTGCCAGCTAGGGTACTGTTGCATATTCCTATATTTTCTGGTTCTGACAGCTGCCAACTACCTGTGCAGAAGCCTCTTTAGCCAAGTGACACGCAGAAAAACAAACCAAGTCATACTTCGGCAATAAGGTGGATAATGTTTGCATTGAAAAATCCCCCCATAGGCTGGAGCCTATCCCAGCTGACTTAGGGTGAAGGCAGGGGACACCCTGGACAGGTCACCAGTATATCACAGGGCTACATATAGAGACAAACAATCACACTCACATTCACACCTCCAGACAGTTTAGAATTATTAATTAACCTCAGCGTGCTTTTGGACTGTGGGAAGAAGCCAGAGAACCTGGTGAAAACCCATACAGATACAAAGAGAACATGCAAACTCCATGCAGAAACATTCCAGAGAACCCAGGACCTTCTAGCTGTGAGGTGACAGTGCTAACCACTGATCCACCATGCCACCATTTGAAGATGCCATGTGGTGTTTTTAATCTATTTTTACTCTGCCAAGTAATGCCTGTCTGTCTGTCCATCTGTTTGTCTGTTAGCAACATTACTTGAAAACAGGCGAACAGATTTCAATGACATTTTCAGGGAAGATCAGAAATGACAGAAGGACCAAGTGATTAGATTTTCACAGTGATGCAGCTTATAATCTGGATCCATGGATTTGTTTAAGATTTTTGTATTATTGCGAGATAGCGGCACGGCATCACTGTAACTATGACAACAAGTGAACACTACATCAGCTGCCTGCTGACGATCACATGATTGCAATCCTACTGCAAATCCACCATTGCAGACTTATCGAGACTTATACGTTGGAAATGATACAAATAACAATTGATTAAATTGTGGGGGTGTGTCCGAGTCACATAAATTCCCGCCACCCGCTACATATACATATTTAGGTGATGTGATTCTGTAGCCGTACTTAATGTACACATGCATAACACATGCCTGTGCTCAGCGCAAGGTCATTTTGCTTGTGGGTACATCTATATTAAATAGTCACAGTCTATGTTGCTGTGATTTTTGATCATCAATAACTAATAAACAAATGCTGCATTTCTACCAAAAAAAAAAATGCTGCGTTTCTGACAATGCCATATGGGGGAATGAACAGCTTTGGTGGAGCACTGCACTCTCTGAGTGATTTTCTTGTTTATGTCTTAAAAGCTTGGAGTTGTAAAATAAAACCTCTGAAAACGTGAAAATGCTTGAAACTGCTATTCTTCATATAAGACACTTAATACTTCCATGAGAAGAAATAGAAAGTCCCAACAATTACAGGAATGTCAGATTAAATTTCCAGTTAGCGTTGTAAACATCCAAGGCAACTGCACAAGCAGCACACAGCAATCAGTAACTGGAAAGCTAGCATTTATGATGTGTATGAGGAAATATATGACCAGATTTCTCCATGCTCCATGTAACTACAACATCCTGAATATGATCAAAACCAGGATGAGCCTCATAACTGGGATACTGGTGAGCATCTCAACACAGTCCATAAGAGGTTTTTACAAGAAGGGTAGCAGATAACAATTTGTAAAACTTGGTGTTCCCAATGTTTTTTCATTTAACATTTCTGTGATGGTATGTGTTAACTTTGTCGGATCAAAAACTGCAGCTAAAAACATTTTCCCATGCCACAAAACAAATCTACTAAAGACATTTATAAATGCTCATAAATTTAACCTGATTACAGTATTCGTGTAGTTGTTGTCAAAAGAAAATGATTAATATCCGTCGTGACCAGCAAGCATTTTTGTCAAGAAATGTCTGCAACAATCCACAATAAAAAAGATCTGTCACCACAAAAACATGTGAATCAAATTCATGAGAGTCATAAGACACATTCTGACAGAGTCGTGGACAATGAAGGAATTTTTATCGAGGAAAACTGCTATATGGAGGTTGGATGTAGGCAGCATTTTTTTGGTATCAGTGGGCAGAAACTAGACTTTTGCAGCTCCTCCTGGTTCTGTTTTCAGGCTGCATAAAATTTTGCTGGTGATGAGAGAATTCAGCCAGTCACAGGGCTTTCCACTGATCAGATGAGATAGAATAAACACCAACACAGTCCAAAGTTCAGTCATCTGGTGGGAGAGATTTGAAAAGCCGCAGGAAGAGGGCTGGTGTTTTTGTTTCTATTTTTAGATTTCTGCCTACTGCAGTTTTAATATTGTGAAATGCTGTCTCTGTGACATCATGCCAAGGACAAGCCTGAACTGATGCGACTTTTCTGTGCAGGTAGATGAGGTGATGGCTGCAGTAGAAGTAATATTATAGTCCATATATCTCTATATATTTTAGATGCAAAATTTGATCTACTAAGTAATGTCCCCAAAGAGTTTTCCATGCAATAGTATATCGAAGTGCCAAAACAAAGGCAACAGGATCTGTTTCTTGAAGGCATTGCACTTCTAATCCAAAGGACTTTTTCAGTTCTCTCACGTTACATCTGCCAGAAACAAATTGCCTTTGTCTCAACTGATCAACAAAATAACTTGTAGCTATAACTATGAGTGCCATTAGTGAAGCTGAATACCAAATTACTGAGCAAAATGAAAATAATGAAGAAAAGTTTGTAGAGACTACAATCTATGAAGAAAATAAGTTTATTCACCTCTTATTCCTTGAATTTCTGAAAGGAAGATGAACCCTAAAGTGTGCACGATTAGATGTGAAAGAGCAATTTATTTCAGCATCATTAGTTGCCATGAAGATATGGCATGGTCTACTTCATCCAATCAGAAAAATATAAAAACATAGTAAAATGGGTTCTCTGAAATCCACTCTACATCACCAGTGGGCTGTTTTCCATGTTGATGTTTCCTTTCAAGACATTTCAGTGAGCTGAATGTTTGCTGACGCTGTGGGTTTTCGATGCCGGTCCTGCGTTTGAAGGACAGTCTGTCTGACCACCAGGCCACCAACAACCACACGAGCATCAGCAGCATGACAGAACACAAGCTGAATCAAATCCATCTCCTCCACGACTCCCCATAACTGCCTGTACTGTGCCATTACGCAAACCTCATAATAGTTTTGATTTATGACCCTTATGTGACACCATGGAGTCTGGCAGGAAGCCTACATAGCTCCTTCTTTGGCAAAAAACCACAAAAACATAAAACCATACATTAAGAATTTCCCTCAAGTCACTGGTCAACAGGGACCTTAATGTTGCTGAGCAGGCATGAAGGGAAATCACAGCTGCACACAGTGAGATTAACCTGATATCCAGAAACGATGCTTTCCCATCTTCATCTGCTTGCAAATATTCTAATAGACAGAAAAAAACAGTCTTTCCATCTTTGTTCTGTCTCCCTCTTTCTTCTCTGTGGGTTTCTCTTCATCCTTGTCTATGTGAGGCAGACGTCTCATGAAGTGTTTATCCTACATGCCACATAACTGTTTACACAGCAAACCAAAGCAGGACAATGCAATGACTCGGCAATGCATGCTAGATGGTAAGTACAATGGAAGGACCTTGCTGTTTTGATTGGACAGCAATCGAAGCCAGCAGAGAATATACAGAAAAACGAAATGTCATTTTGTTTATTAAAGATGAAGACAAATCACGAAAGCAGTTTTGGGTGTTTGAACTTGCTGCCAGGGTAATTTAAGACATTTTAAATGGGCTGCTGGATCAAAATCACTTTATTGTCAACACAATAAACATAGAAAAGTTTGTCTTGTTGACATTGGCACAGAGGTGTATTGACATCTTGGAAATATATGTTGCCTGATTGGTGCCAAGTTAACTAGATAACACATGGAGTCTAACTGGAGAGTGTAAAAGATACAGGAGGAATGGAGATGCTTTGAGGCAGACCTGCTGTATGTAGTGGTGATCAAATTAATCTTTGTGATATTCTTAGCCACATGATGATGACTTTTAACATTTAATTAGCAACCAAAAGTGGAAACTCAAGAAGGGTTCTTAATGCATTGAAGGCTGAAATCATTCTTCCGCTGTTGTGATTACAAATGTCTAAACCGCTAATCCTCCAGAACAGAGAACAAGAAACTTTTTTTAAAAAATTATTTGGTTTAAATAGTGATGAACAATGAAGTGACTGCATATTAAATGAAATCATTTCACTGTAGACATTTGCATGAATTTTTGTCATAATTAGCGAAGTAATTCTTTAGAGTGTTTTCTAGGTTTGCAGTGACCTTTGACTACCAAAACCAAATCATTTCATCCTCGAGTCCAAGTTAATGTATTTGCCAAATTTGGAGAATTACCCCAAGGTGCTGCTGAGATACTGCATTCACAAGAACTCACCAGATGTATGAATGGCGGCCCCAAAGACATAATGTCATGACTGAGGCAAAAGAAGAAAAAAATGCATGTTTGAAATCTAAAAAAAAGGAGCACCCATACAAAACGGAAC